>OZ005649.1:217413946-217721946 GCA_963930645.1 Salticus scenicus
AGTTGGAGGAGGGAGGGATCCATTGATGAATGCACTGATCCCCACACCATTCGAAATGGAGTCCTGACCGGTCGTCGATATAGGGATGAGATCATCAGACCTATTGCTATGGCGTGGATCTGGTTTTGGACAGTTTGGTTAAAAAATGTGGCGCCAGTAGCCGAGAGAAGGTAGTTATTGAAGAAGAGAGGCATTCATATTTCGCTATCTCCGAGCCGTTAACGTTAAATATCGATGTTCATTGGACTTTGTTGCATTCTGTGACCTTGCCCTGATCTTCAGCCTGCAGGTCACAAAAGTCGGTTCCAGTCTCCAAAAGTCGGTTTAAAATCCTGGAAATCAAACTTTGCGAAACTCCAGTGGTTTCGGTTGTTGGATGGTTGGTATGGTTTTACGTCGCACTAGTGCTGCGCAGATGGTCAATTGGCGACGGTCTGGGACTCACCCCTAGAGGTGGTCCGGAGACATGCCATCGCAATTTTTATCCTCCACGGAAGGGATGGCTCTCTCGCTTCGGTGACCCCCAGAGGTATAATTTTCGGCTACTTCAGTTTGTGTTTGGACCCCCTCTAACCGACCAACAACTCTCCAAGCTATTGAATCGGTTAAATCACTTTGTTAAGACATTGCAATCATCGAAACAACGCACTTACATTGACCATTCTTTTCCGCTTTGTCTTTCATTCAGTGTAAAACCAAATTTCATTCGCTGCCGCTAAAACGTCATTTTTGAGGTCAAATTCAAAATTTGCATACTCCAAAGTTTGAAAACGAGAAATTTTGTATTTGTGAACCTCTTCTTCCGTTTTCTGCAAAAAATTTCGCTTACACCGTTATTTTATATAAGACTTACAATATCCTTTAATTGTTTTGAGCAGTGTATATATAGCAAAGTTCCCATTAGAACTCGTGACCACGAAAATTTTGCATATACATATAATATATATATATATATATATATATATATATATATATTCTGATTTAAAAATTTTAATATTGCTAGAAATTCGCACACTTTTTTCATTTCTTAGGAATCGAATAAAAAACTAGTTGGCATAGGTGGACTCTGCTCAGTTCCCCATCATATGTATGTTCTGATAAATTTCTTATATAGGACTTATTATATACATGTTAAGAGAAATGAATTTGATCAAACGCTTGACACCGTGACAGAACGAAATCCTCGCCTAATAGGCTACCCACCTTTCAGTTCGATATCTTATTCTAATCTATTAATTTATTTTATTGGGATCAATTTCGTAGTTTATTTTCATGCTACTATTTCCAATGCAACTTTCCTATCTATATCTCCCCATTTTGCAATGTTGATAAAATCTTAAATTTCGAATAACTTACGAAATTTTCCTAATAGAATATTTCTAGTCAATCATGTTCATATAAGTATCATAAATGTTATTTTGAAATTGCCTGATATATTTATGATCCTTAAAATGGACGTTTATTCTCGATTTTGCCTTATTCTGCCATTTTAAGCAAATCGTAAATTCAAAATAACTTACGAATTTTTTAAATTGGAAAAATCATACTCTGTGGTATCCATGTCAGTATCCTATATAATATTTCGAAAGTGGTTTGACATCTTTACGAGGAAAATATCTCTCAAGATTGACGTTTATGTGAAATTTTGCTCTATTCTGCCATGTTAAGAAATTCGTAAATTTCCAATAACTTACGAAATTTTTATATTGGAAAATTCATAGTCATTAATACTCATGCCAGTGTCCTAAATAATATTTCAAAAGCAGTCTGACATCTTTACGATGAAAATATCTCTCAAAATTGCCGTTTATGTGAAATTTTGCCCTATACTATACCATGTTAAGAAATTCGTAAATATCCAATAACTTGCGAAATTTTTCAAAGTAGCATATTTATAGTTGCTGATGTTCATTCCGGCATCAAAACTGATATTTCAAAACTGGTCTGACATTTTTACAGTAAAAAGTTTCCATTTAATGCACGTTTAAGTGAATTTTTGCCCTATTCTCCCATGTTAAGAAAATCGTAAATTTCGAATAACTGCTGAAGTTTTTAAATTCGAATGTTGCAAATGAATAGAGTTCTTGCCAGTGTCGAAAGTAATATTTTAAAACTGATCTGACCTCTCTGCGACAATTTGTTCTTGAGATATCGTGTGCACAGACTAACAAACTAACGGACTAACACACTAACACACTAACAGACTAACACACTAACAGACACCCAACAGACAGACACCATACAAATTTTGTCATTTTCGGATTCCTCAGACCTGAAAACGTGTAAAAAAGTCAAAAAACCGAGGTCGAAAATTTTCACGATTACCTAAGTTCCCCATACCTATAGTATGATGGGGAACTAAAAAACACTAAAAACTTTTAGGACGGAGGGCTATTAATCTCAATCTACGGATTTTTACGATACCAGTTTTATGATAGTTGGACATTTATCGAAATCGAAAATTTATCGAAAATATAATTGAATAATATGAAAGCGAAATTATAGTTTGAAAAAAAAGAAAGAAAGAAAAAAGAAAAACTATTAGTCCTCCGTACTAAACTAAATTCTGCTCTTGCCAGAATTTCATCAAAATCGTTTTTATTTTATTTTATTTTATTATTTATTTATTTATATTTATTTATTTATTTATTTATTTATTTTTGAAAGAAAAAGAAAAGAAAATTACTGATAATCAGCTTCGAAACGAACAGCATCGAAAAAGCTTTTTTTTTTTTTTTTTTTTTTTTTTTTTTTTAAATAATTTTGAATTAGGAAATAAACATCATGCGTGCAAAATGAAATAAAAAATAAAACAAGATAATTAAGTTTGAGTTTTATATGGTAATTTAAGGATTCCGATGATATAGTAACTTTTACTTTTTCAGTATTAATTTCAATCAAATATTATAATTCAGATTAATTTTTAAATCGTCCGCAAATTTATTTAAATGCACATGCCGAGAGCTACAGACATTAAATTACTCCAGATTACATGTAATCTGGAATGAAAAATAAAACAAGATAATTAAGTTTGAGTTTTATTTGGTAATTTAAGGATTCCGTTGATATAGTAACATTTATTTATTTATTTATTTATTTTTCAGTATTAATTTCAATCAACTATTCTAATAATTAAATATTTAATCAAATATTATAATTCAGATTAATTTTTAAATCGTCTGCAAATTTATTTAAATGCACATGCCGAGAGCTACAGACATTAAATTACTCCAGATTACATGCAATATGGGGCCCGGTAGCCTATTCGTAGAGCGTCGGGCTCGCAATTGACAGATTGCGGATTCGATCGAGCAGGCCAAAGACCGTCGTGTACACTAATGGCGGCTGGTGCACATAAAATATGTCATGTCTCCATGTTCCCATCATTTTTTTTTTTTTTTTTAACACGCTTATATTAGCTTCACCTGTATGATGTATGTATGTTTGTTTGTAACTTCTCTGGGAGCAAAACGTGATTGCACAAAATCCTTCATATCTCAAGCAAAAGAACAGATATCCGTAAAATTTTTGCTTTGAAATATAGCTAATACAAATGTCTCAAAATCGGTTTCTGGAATTTTTGAAATTCGGTCCCCAAGGGGGGCGAGGGGAGGGGGGGTAAAACGTGATTTCACATGCGTAAAACGTGATTTCGCATAATCCTATATATCCCAAACAAAAAAAAAAAATAGATATACGTGAAATTTTTGCTCTAAAATATAGCTAAGGCAACTATCTAAAAACCAATTTCTGGAATTTTAGAAATTCAGCCCCCCAGTGGGGCAGCAAGGGGGGGGGCTATGGAGCAAAAACAAATAGAAATACAGTTAGGCCGTTGAAAATTGGTACAGATAGGTTTTAAAGTTCTGCAAGTCGAATGGGGATATTTTCGATTGTGTAAAATTATTAGGAGGGGCAACAGGGGGGGGGAAGGGAGGGGGGGCAAAAAAATAAAAATAGTGTCAGATCGTTCAAAATTGGTACATAGAGGTTTTCGATACTTACAAATCGATTGCGGATATTTTTGAATTTGTAAAATTATTAGGAGGGGCGGGTAGGGGAGTGAGGGGGTAAGGGGGGCTATGGGGCAAAAACAAATAGAAATACAGTTAGGTCGTTCAAAATTGGTACAGATAGATTTAAGAGGCCTGCAAGTCGAATGGGGATATTTTCGATTGTGTAAAGTTATTAGGAGGGGCAAGAAGTGGGGGAGGGGAGGGGGGGGGGCAAAAAAATAAAAATAGTGTCAGATCGTTCAAAATTGGTACATAGAAGTTTTCGATACTTACAAATCGATTGCGGATATTTTTGAATTTGTAAAATTATTAGGAGGGGCAAGAAGGGGGGAAAATGAAAATAGTGTCAGATCGTTCAAAATTGGTACATAGAGGTTTTCGATACTTACAAATCGATTGCGGATATTTTTGAATTTGTAAAATTATTAGGAGGGGCGGGTAGGGGGATGAGGGGGGTAAGGGGGGGGCTATGGGGCAAAAACAAATAGAAATACAGTTAGGCCGTTCAAAATTGGTACAGATAGATTTAAGAGGCCTGCAAGTCGAATGGGGATATTTTCAATTGTGTAAAGTTATTAGGAGGGGCAAGAAGTGGGGGAGGGGAGGGGGGAGGCATAAAAATAAAAATAGTGTCAGATCGTTCAAAATTGGTACATAGAGGTTTTCGATACTTACAAATCGATTGCGGATATTTTTGAATTTGTAAAATTATTAGGAGGGGCGGGAAGGGGGGTGAGGGGGTAAGGGGGGCTATGGGGCAAAAACAAATAGAAATACAGTTAGGTCGTTCAAAATTGGTACAGATAGATTTAAGAGGCCTGCAAGTCGAATGGGGATATTTTCGATTGTGTAAAGTTATTAGGAGGGGCAAGAAGTGGGGGAGGGGAGGGGGGGGGCAAAAAAATAAAAATAGTGTCAGATCGTTCAAAATTGGTACATAGAAGTTTTCGATACTTACAAATCGATTGCGGATATTTCTGAATTTGTAAAATTATTAGGAGGGGCAAGAAGGGGGGAAAATGAAAATAGTGTCAGATCGTTCAAAATTGGTACATAGAGGTTTTCGATACTTACAAATCGATTGCGGATATTTTTGAATTTGTAAAATTATTAGGAGGGGCGGGTAGGGGGATGAGGGGGGTAAGGGGGGGCTATGGGGCAAAAACAAATAGAAATACAGTTAGGCCGTTCAAAATTGGTACAGATAGATTTAAGAGGCCTGCAAGTCGAATGGGGATATTTTCAATTGTGTAAAGTTATTAGGAGGGGCAAGAAGTGGGGGAGGGGAGGGGGGAGGCATAAAAATAAAAATAGTGTCAGATCGTTCAAAATTGGTACATAGAGGTTTTCGATACTTACAAATCGATTGCGGATATTTTTGAATTTGTAAAATTATTAGGAGGGGCGGGTAGGGGGATGGGGCGGTAAGGGGGGCTATGGAGCAGAAAGAAATAGAAATACAGTTATGCCGTTGAAAATTGGTACAGATGGGTTTAAAAGGTCTGCAAGTCGAATGGGGATATTTTCGATTGTGTAAAGTTATTAGGTGGGGCAAGAAGGGGGGAGGGGAGGGGGAGGCATAAAAATAAAAATAGTGTCAGATCGTTCAAAATTGGTACATAGAGGTTTTCGATACTTACAAATCGATTGCGGATATTTTTGAATTTGTAAAATTATTTGGAGGGGCGGGTAGGGGGTGAGGGGGTAAGGGGGGGCTATGGGGCAAAAAAAAAAGAAATACAGTTAGGCCGTTCAAAATTGGTACAGATAGATTTAAGAGGCCTGCAAGTCGAATGGGGATATTTTCGATTGTGTGTAAATATTTTAACCAAAAACTTACATACTGTAGCTATTTATGTGATAAATAATAAAATAATAAATATAGTTTAAAATATAGTTTAAAAAGCATGCTTTCATAGCACATCGAACTAATAAGTGAAAAATAAATATAGTTTAAAAAAACTAAAAAATACGCTTTTAAAGCACATCCAACTAAAAAGTGAAAAATAATTCTTAATATTAGCTGAAAACAATAATGAACGAAAAATACTAGTATAATTGTGAAAAAAGCATGGGTTGCTCGATATACGAAAAATATGGCACAAAGCACCCCACGCTTTTTTCACAATTATACTAGTATTTTTCGTTCATTATTGTTTTCAGCTAATATTAAGAATTATTTTTCACTTTTTAGTTGGATGTGCTTTAAAAGCGTGTTTTTTAGTTTTTTTAAACTATATTTATTTTTCACTTTTTAGTTCGATGTGCTATGAAAGCATGCTTTTTAAACTATATTTTTTTTTTCAATCATTTCTTTTTAGACTTACAAGTGCCTGTGAATTTTAGACTTACAATTGCCTTACAAAACATGTAACAAACAAACTGAGCCCTAATCTCCTCAAGTATATGCGGCTTCATGGTCCACCCCCCCCCCTCCCATTCATTCAACGGAATACAGAAGAAAAAAAAACCTTCTGCTATTTTAAACAAGAAAGAAAAAGCATGCAGTACACATTGATTAGTAACACTTTCCAACTGTACGTAATTGTTGTATCGAATAACTTTTAATATTCTTTGCATACGTTATCACACAACAGACAGAAGAAGTGAAAAATATACAGATAGACTATTTCATTTTAAAATTACTCTTAGGCATTTTGGAAAGTGTTAAAAAAGCTTAACGCAAAATAAAATACAGCCATTAGATTATAACCTTAGATTATAAGCTTTTGATCTCTCTGAATATTTTAGTGCAGCCCTGTAAATCAGAAAGTTAATCATATCATATTCTATGCAAAAGTGATTTTTACAGTAGAAAGACTTTTAAATATAACTTTCAAAAAATTCTGTCCTAAAACGTAATGCATGGCCTTTTTTTTTTTTTTTTTTTTTTTTTTTGTTTATTGTTGTTGTTGTTGTTGTTTTCCCTGTAAACAAACTAGTTGTACAGGACCTATTAATGTTATTTTAAATGCAGAACATTCTATAGGGAAAATATTTATAAAAATAATACTCATAGAACACAATGCTTTCGAATGCTTCTGGGTGTCCCTGTACACAAACCAGAAGAAATATTCACTCCATTTTCAACATAGAACATCCGATAGTGAACTTTAATAAAATATATCAGTTTCGGAGAAATTTCATAAATATTTACAGGAGTTAGGGCGCGGGCAGACAGACAGACACACAGATGGACAGATACACAAACTGAAATCATATTCACACTTAAAAATGTTAGAAAGTGTTAAAAACGCTTAATGTAAACGAAAGTACAATTCTAGCAATTTTTTATTAATAGCTCTTAATATAAATGGATATTTTTGTGTCACCCTGCAAATCTAATGCTAATCATGCTATATTCTATGCAAAGCATTTTTTCTTTTTTTTTTTTTTTTTTTTTTTTTTTTTGTGCTTATAAATAACACATTTCAATTTCCTAAAACTTCGTGGAAGGTAAAGTTATTAAAATTTGATTTATAGAAATATCTCTCACAGAACGCAATGCTTTGGAATACTTTCGGGTGTCCCTGTACACAAACCAGTAGAGGTATAAACTGCATTTTCAATAGGGAACATCCGATAGTGAACTGGAATAACATATTTCAATTTCATTAAGATATGTCTACACTAAAGGTATGAAAATATGGTTTATAAAAATACCTCTCATAGAACGCAATGCTTTGAAATACTTTCGGGTGTCCCTGTACACTAACCAGTAGAGGTATAAACTGCATTTTCAATAGGGAACATCCGATAGTGAACTTGAATAACATATGTCAGTTTCAAGAAATTCCATAAATATTTACGGGAGTTAGAGCTCGGACAGACAGACAGGCAGACAAACAGACGGACAGGCAGATACACAAAACTGAAATAATATTCACACTTAAAAAATGCTAGAAAGTGTTAAAAACGCTTAACGTAAACGAAAGTACAATTCTAGCAATTTTTTATTAATACCTCTTAATATAACTGGATATTTTTGTGCCACCCTGTAAATCTAATGCTAATCATGCTATATTCTATGCAAAGCATTCTTTTCTGCATATAAATAACATATTTCAATTTACTAAAACTTCGTGGAAAGTAAAGTTATTAAAATTTGATTTATACAAATATCTCTCATAGAACGCAATGCTTTGGAATACTTTTGAAAGTCCCTGTACATAAACCGATAGTGGTATTTCCTCCATTTTATACAGGAAACATCCAATTGTGAACTTGAATAACGTATTTCAATTTCCTTAACATATGTCTACAGTAAAGGTATGAAAATATGGTTTATAGAAATACCTTTCATAGAACACAATGCTTTGAAATACTTTCGGGTGTCCCTGCACACACACCAGTAGAGGTATAAACTCCATTTTCAATAGGGAACGTCCGATAGTGAACTGGAATAACATATATCAATTTCATTAAGATATGTCTACACTAAAGGTATGAAAATATGGTTTATAGAAATACCTTCCATAGAACGCAATGCTTTGAAATACTTTCGGGTGTTTCTGTACATTAACCAGTAGAGGTATAAACTCCATTTTCAATAGGGAACATCCGATAGTGAACTTGAATAACGTATGTCAGTTTTAAGAAATTCCATAAATATTTACGGGAGATAGAGCTCGGACAGACAGACAGGCAGACAGACAGACGGACAGGCAGATACACAAAACTGAAATAATATTCACACTTTAAAAAAACTAGAAAATGTTAAAAACGCTTAACGTAAACGAAAGTACAATTCTAGCAATTTTTTATTAATGCATCTTAATATAACTGGATATTTTTGTGCCACCCTGTAAATCTAATGCTAATCATGCTATATTCTATGCAAAGCATTCTTTTCTGCATATAAATAACATATTTCAATTTCCTAAAACTTGGTGGAAAGTAAAGTTATAAAAATTTGATTTATAGCAATATCTCTCATAGAACACAATGCTTTGGAATACTTTTGAGTGTCCCTGTGTATAAACCGATTGTGGTTTTTCCTCCATTTTATACAGGAAACATCCAATAGTGAACTTAAATATCATATTTCAATTTCCTTAAGATATGTCTACAGTAAAGGTATGAAAATATGGTTTATAGAAATACCTCTCATAGAACACAATGCTTTGAAATACTTTCGGGTGTCCCTGTACACAAACTAGTAGAGGTATAAACTCCATTTTCAATAGGGAACGTCCGATAGTGAACTTGAATAACATATATCAGTTTCAAGAAATTACATAAATATTTACGGGAGTTAGAGCGCGGACAGACAGACGGACAGACAGACAAACCGAAGGATTTAACAATTTTCAACCTATTTGGAAAGTGTTAAAAATGCGAATGTGCCTAACACTTCATAAACACAGTTTCAAATCTGACATAGAAGAAAAACCTGCCCAGATCAGTAGGAATTAGGCTCTTGCTATTTCTACTCTGCATCCGTAGAAAGAATACAAAACTCGAAAACCATGAAAAAAAAATCGCATTAATTCCAGGCATGAATTCTGTGTGTCCATGTAAAAGTCCTATTATTATTATTATTCAAAGTTCATTTGGGTCTCACTTAATTTTCAGAAATCTCACATAGTTTTTAAGAACCTCAATTTGTTTTTGAGGAAGAGTGAGAAATTCTCACCCAACTTTTTCCTCTGATAAGAGCCCTGATATGCAGTAAGTGTTGAAATTATAAGGATTTTTTTTTTTTTTTTTTTTTTTTTGACATTTTTTCGATTATATAAAAAAAACTAGCAGGCTTTGCCCGCTTCGCTGGACATTAAACTTAAATGAGTTGTCAAAATGCCATATCTTTATTAATAACCTAAGTTCTCGCTGTGATTAGTAGAAGTTTTTTCGCTCCCAATGTGAGGAGTCTGGGTCCCCACTGTCTTCGGCTCAACTTACCCACTTCTTATTTCCCCACCCTCAGCGGGTGAGTTCGAAGTTTTGCAAAATCCCACTAATGTACATAATGCGTACACTTAATCAATATCAGCACACCAAAATTCGCCATTCTAAAATAATTCAAAGCGAATTCAAACGGAAAACATGTTTTTACACATGTTTATTGCCCACCGACTCCGAGAAGGGGGGGGGGGGGATTTCGAATTTCGTGAAATGCAGTTACAATAAGTGCCGGGTGCATACAAACAATTTACGCACCAAATTTCGTGACCACAGAAGTCTTTAATAGGCAATATTATAAATAAAAAAATAAAAATTATACAGACACGACATTATTTCATTACTTAAAACATGAAAATCTGACATTGACAGATTTTAATTTAGTGCCAGAGGCCAACTGCTAAATTTGCTGATATCGACAAATTCTTCTTTAGTTAATTCGTGACGATCAAAATTCCATGATAAAGTTTTCATTAAATCAAACCAATGTGTTTCAGCTGCAGATATTGTAACAAATAAAGTTGGAAGTCCAAACTGTCTTATAGCCGCAAAACAACGTTTTTTCTCTTTTTCCCAATGAGGGGGAGGTGTGCCTTGGGGGGGGACTCATGTCAAAGGTGTGCCTTGGGGGGGACTCATGTCAAAGTTGTACCTTGGGAGGGACTCATGTCAGAGTTGGACCTTGGGGGGACTCATGTCAAAGTTGGGCCTGGGGGGGGGGACTCATGTCAAAGTTGGGCCTTGGGGGGACTCATGTCAAAGTTGTACCTTGCGGGGGACTCATGTCAAAGTTGGGCCTGGGGGGGGACTCATGTCAAAGTTGGGCCTTGGGGGGGACTTTATTCAATAAATCCCCATTCAATAAACCGACTGAAATAGGCCTATAGCACAAATTAAGAGTGACCTATAAAAATTCGACAACTGTACCGACTGAAATAGGCCTCTAGCACTAAAAAAAGCACAGCTTAAGTATCGGAACCCTTTGGTGGCTTTAAATATTTTAAGCCATTTTTGCGATGAACTGTATTGACTATCTCAATTGTGCAATTAAAGATCTTGGCGAGAAACGTCCGAGCTACTTCGGTGCCGAATTTCAAATTTTGCCAAAGGGATCCAATACTAAAGCTGTTCCATATCGAATCTGAGTTGAAAACTGAAAAAGGGTAAAATAAATTAGAAATATCAGACCTATATTTATAAATTTGATACCAAATGAAAGGGGTGATTTTTCTGAATCCAGGGGTGCAAACAGTTTTTCGATGCGACAATTAGATTTTTAAAAAATAACTAAAGTGTGAAATTTAAGTGGCAACGGAAAAACGGAAAAAGGGGAAAATAAATTAGAAATATCAGACCTATCGTTACAAATTCAGTACCAAATGAAAGAGGTGATTTTTCTGAATTCTGGGGTGTAAACAGTTTTTCGATACGACAATTATATTTTATAAAACTAGTGGATCTGCAGATCAGGAGCCTCAACGTCCTATTTCCATTAGACATTTTTCAATAGGTCATTTTTATTTATTCCTTATTATATAATAGTATATATTGATTCGATTGACTTATTACCATAATCAGATACATTCCTGAGGGGGGCTGCCGCCCCCCTCAACCCCCCGCTATATCTCTCTTTGTATATCTTTTTTAGGGTTACGGAATTGTAAATAATTTCATTTATTTTAGTATAAATTTTTAAGAGACTTAGTAAGTCGATAAAATGCTAATTTATTGCATTTCTAGTCGTTTTAGCGTTAAAATAGCCTAATTTTTCTTTAAAAACGCATTAAAAAGCACCATATAAGGGAAGAAAGGGATTTGGCGCCAAATTTGGCGACAGTTTCTCTCCTTGGCGATTTTTTTTGGCGAGCTTGGCGAGAAAATCCTTATTAGGGATATACCAAATATGAAAGCTCTAATCTCATTGGCTGATGAGATACGATAATTTTCCAGAACAGTCTGTGTACGATAGAATAGTATAAAAGGAGCCTTTTTTTAGCCAAGGCGGCCAATCTCAGATTTGTGTCAGTTTCGTCAAATGCTTGCTTTACTTTGAGCCTCTTTGAATGAGACTTGCGTTATGTGTTATTGCTAAACAGTTTGTACTGTTGTTTTGCTGTTAACGACTGTTGTTTAAGCTATGTTTACTGGTTGAATTAAAGCTGATACTTGGTTTATAGACCTGTATTTTTCTGGAACTTTCTTGAATAAATCACTGAATTTTTGCAAGTTTCGCCTTTCATTCTCGGACAACTTACGAACTCCCAAGTACGCAACAATATGTATTCTTAATAAACGACGGCCTTGTATTATTTCCCTGAAATTCATAAATACCAAATTTCATACAAAAAAAAAAAAAATTACATAGCATATCGGAAATATTTTGCGTAACCTTTAAACTAATTATCAATTCTATGCCCACAATTTTCAAAAGGAAAACATGCTTTTAAAATTCTAATAAAATTTCATTATATTTGATGGGGTGTAATCATGTTAATATACACTTTTAAGAAATACCGACTATAGACCGTAATAGTACGAAATTCCTTTATGTATCCCGGAAAAGTAGCCACAGTCATTATAAACGCCAATATTAAGAATAAGCCTAATTAATTATAACTTATTAATTTTTCAAACTAATTTGACATCATTTGGATGATTACAGTACATACTCGGAATTACTTTGTGTGGTCCCATAAATTATTTAGTCTATACATAACCTTTTTTAAGATAAAACATGATTTTAAGCATCTTAATAATGTATGTTAACTTTATTAAGTTCAATTCAGCATAAACGCATTAAATTGCGCGCTTAAATTAAAAAAATGTCCATAGGCTCTAATGTTACGAAATTCTTTCGTGTGTCTTTGTAAACGAACCATAAACATTGTATACACCAGTAAAAACTATTCAGCTTATTTTGCGTTTAAAATTAATAATTGTTCCAAATTTAGCATCGTTTGGATGACTAAGTGACATTGTCAGAACACTTTTGTAAGGTCCTGTACATTAATTAGAAAGCTTAAGAGCACATATTTTCTTCAAACAACATAAGTTTAAGCATCTTACTCACGTACTCTAGTTTCATTTTCTTCATTGCAAAGTAATGATATTAAAATGCGTTTAAACGAAATTCACCCCATACGCCGTAATGTTAAGAATTTTGGCGTGTCCCTGTACACAGTTTATAAAAAATATAGCAATAAAAATTATACAGCTACTTATATGCAAAGCTGGAACGTGTGCGCCAATTTGCAAGTCAATCGAAGGATTTTGGAGGCCGCTATTGCGGTACATACAAATTCTTCCCATAGGCCGTAAGGATAAGAACAATTTTGGCGTGTCCCTGTACACGAACAACAAATGGAATACACACCTAACCCTATACAGCTAATTCCGTTGGGCTTATGAATATGTGCACAAAATTGCAAGTCAATAGCGTTGTTTTTGGGGCCGCTATCGCGGTACATACAAATTCTTCCCATAGGCCGTAATGATAAAAAAAAACTATGGCGTGTCCCTGTACACGAACTAAAAATGGAATGCACACCGAAAACTACACAGCTAATTTCGTGAAGATCATGAATATGTGTACAAAATTTCAAGTCAATAGCGTGATTTTTGCGGCCGCTATCACACGACAGACAGACAGACGGACGGACAGACGGAACCCAAAATACTTTTGAGTCTCAACAGAGGGCCTCCACTGACGTTTCGGCAAAAATTGGCAGTCAATAGCTTGATTTGATTTTTGCGGTGGCTATCGCAGTACATACAGATTCTTCCCATACGCCGTAATGATAGAAAATCTTTTGCGTGTCCCTGTACACGAACTAGAAATGGAATGCACACCTAAAACTATACAGCTGATTCCGTAGGGCTCATGAACATGTGTACCAAATTGCAAGTTAATAGCGTGATTTTTGTGGCCGCTATCGCGGTACATACAAATTCCTCCTATAGGCCGTAATGATAAGAAAAACTTTGGCGTGTCCCTGTACACGAATTACAAATGGAATACACACCCAAAACTATACAGCTGATTTCGTGGGGTACATGAGTACGTGTACCAAATTGCAAGTCAATAGTGTGATTTTTGTGGCCGCTATCGCGATACATACAAATTCCTCCCATAGGCCGTAATGATAAGAAAAACTTTGGCGTGTCCCTGTATACGAACTATAAATGGAATACATACCAAAAACTATACAGCTGATTTCGTGGGGCTCATGAACATGTGTACCAAATTTCAAGTCAATAGCGCTATTTTTGCGGCCGCTATCGCGCGACAGACAGACACAGCCCAAAACCGTTTTGAGTCTCAACCGTTTTGAGTCTCAATGACCTCCACTGACGTTTCGGCAACAATTAACTAAAGTATGAAACTTAGATGGCAACACTTCATTTCAATCTTTTCATAATTTGTAGTGAAAATCACGCGAATACAAAAGTCTTTATCTTAAAAATTTATTTTTGCATTTTATTTTTCCATTCAAAGCGTTTTAGTGAAAAAATATTTATGGCGCATGCGCAGGCGTTTTTTACACACAATTTAAACACTAATCATAATTTTGAAAATTTCTATAGATATAATTTCAAGTTGGGTGAAGACCTAAGTTTCTGCCAAGCGCCGTTGAATTCCGTCCAGCCGTTCTCGAGTGATGCCCGGACAAACGTGTTTTAGTCTTTTACCCCCTAGGGGGGGAACGGGGAGGAATTTCTGAAAAGTTGATAGTAATAATTTTAAGTTGGGTGAAGACCTAAATTCCTGCCAAGCGCCGTTGAATTCCGTCCAGCCGTTCTCAAGTGATGCCCGGACAAAAAAAGCGACATTCGGACACGATGACACACACACAGACACACACACACACACACACACACACACAGGCAAAATTTTCTGAAGTCATTTTCGGCTTTCATGGGGTGTGAAACGTGAGGATATCGCAAAATTTTTCGATTCCGACAAATTTACAGACAAAACTCCGATTTTATTAATATAGACTAGCAGGCTTTGCCCGCTTCGCTGGACGTTAAACTTAAATGATTTGTCAAAATGCCATATATTTATTAATAACCTAAGTTCTCGCTGTGATTGGTAGAGCTTTTCTCGCTCCCAATGTTAGGAGTCTGGGTCCCCACTGTCTTCGGCACAACTTACCCACTTCTTACTTCCCCACCCTCAGCGGGTGAGTTCGAAGTTTTGCAAAATCCCGCTAATGTACATAATGCGTACACTTAATCAATATCCACACACCAAAATTCGCCATTCCAAGATAATTCAAAGCGAATTCAAACGGAAAAACATGTTTTTACACATGTTTATTGCCATCCGACTCCGAGAAGGGGGGGGGGGATTTCGAATTTCGTGAAATGCAGTTACAATAAGAGCCGGATGCATAGAAACAATTTACGCACCAAATTTCGGGACCACAGAAGTCTTTAATAGACAGTATTATAAAAAAATAAATAAATAAATAAAAAATAAAAATTATACAGACACGACATTATTTCATTATTTAAAACATGAAAATCTGACATTGACAGATTTTAATTTAGTGCCAGGGGCCTACTGCTAAACTTGTTAATATCGACAAATTCTTCTTTAGTTAATTCGTGACGATCTAAATTCCATGATAAAGTGTTCATTAAATCAAACCAATGTGTTTCAGCTGCAGATATTGTAACAAATAACGTTGGAAGTCCAAACTGTCTTATAGCCGCAAAACAACGTTTTTTCTCTTTTTCCCAATGAGGGGGAGGTGTGCCTTGGGGGGACTCATGTCAAAGGTGTGCCTTGGGGGGGAACTCATGTCAAATTTGTACCTTGGGGGGGACTCATGTCAAAGTTGGGCCTTGGGGGGACTCATGTCAAAGTTGGGTCTGGGGGGGGGACTCATGTCAAAGGTGTGCCTTGGGGGGGGGAGACTCATGTCAAAGTTGTACCTTGGGGGGGGACTCATGTCAAAGTTGGGCCTTGGGGGGACTCATGTCAAAGTTGTACCTTGGGGGGGACTCATGTCAAAGTTGGGCCTGGGGGGGACTCATGTCAAAGTTGGGCCTTGGGGGGACTTCATTCAAAAAACCCCATTCAATAAACCGACTGAAATAGGCCCTCAGCACTATTAAGAGTGTATTATAAAAATTCGACAACGCTGTACCGACTGAAATAGGGGTACCTTGGGGGGAGGGGGACTCATGTCAAAGTTGTGCCTTGGGGGGACTTCATTCAATAAATCCCTATTCAATAAACCGACTGAAATAGGCCCTCAGCACTATTAAGAGTGTATTATAAAAATTCGACAACGCTGTACCGACTGAAATAGGGGTACCTTGGGGGCGACTCATGTCAAAGTTGTGCCTTGGGGGGACTTCATTCAATAAATCCACATTCAATAAACCGACTGAAATAGGCCCTTAGCACTATTAAGAGTGTATTATAAAAATTCGACCACGCTGTACCGACTGAAATAGGGGTACATTGGGGGGGGGGAGTCATGTCAAAGTTGGGTGTGGGGGGGACTCATGTCAAAGTTGTGCCTTGGGGGGACTTCATTCAATAAATCCCCATTCAATAAACCGACTGAAATAGGCCTCTAGCACTAATTAAGAGTGACCTATAAATATTCGACAACTGTACCGACTGAAATAGGCCTCTAGCACTAATAAATACAAAAAGCACAGCTTAAGTATCGGAACCCTTTGGTGACTTTAAATATTTTAAGCCATTTTTGCGATGAACTGAATTGGCTATCTCAATTGTGCAATTAAAGATCTTGGCGAGAAACGTCCGAGCTACTTCGGTGCCGAATTTCAAATTTTGCCAAAGGGATCCAATACTAAAACTGTTCCATATCGAATCTGGGTTGAAAACGGAAAAAGGGTAAAATAAATTAGAAATATCAGACCTATATTTATAAATTTGATACCGAATGAAAGGGGCGATTTTGCTGAATCCAGGGGTTCAAACAGTTTTTCGATGCGACAATTAGATTTTTAAAAAATAACTAAAGTATGAAATTTAAGTGGCAACGGAAAAACGGATAAAGGGAAAAATAAATTAGAAATATCGGACCTATCATTACAAATTCAGTACCAAATGAAAGATGTGATTTTTCTGAATTCTGGGGTGTAAACAGTTTTTCTATACGACAATTAGATTTTTTAAAATTAACTAAAGTATGAAACTTAGATGTCAACACTTCATTTCAATCTTTTCATAATTTGTAGTGAAAATCACGCGAATACAAAAGCCTTTAACTTAAAAATTTATTTTTATATTTCATTTTTTCATTCAAAGCATTTTAGTGAAAAGATATTTATGGCGCATGCGCAGGCGTTTTTTACCCACAATTTAAACACTAATTATAATTTTGAAAATTTCTATATATATAATTTCAAGTTGGGTGAAGACCTAAGTTTCTGCCAAGCGCCGTTGAATTCCGTCCAGCCGTTCTCGAGTGATGCCCGGACAAACGTGTTTCAGTCTTTTACCCCCTAGGGGGGAAGGGGGGGAAATTCCAAAAAGTTGATAGATATAATTATAAGTTGGGTGAAGACCTAAATTCCTGCCAAGCGTCGTTGAATTCCGTCCAGCCGTTCTCAAGTGATGCCCGGACAAATGTGTTTTAGTCTTTTACCCCCTAGGGGGGGAACGGGGGGGAATTTCTGAAAAGTTGATAGATATAATTTTAAGTTGGGTGAAGACCTAAATTCCTGCCAAGCGTCGTTGAATTCCGTCCAGCCGTTCTCAAGTGATGCCCGGACAAAAAAAGCGACATTCGGACACGATGACACACACACAGACACACACACACACACACAGGCAAAATTTTCTGAAGTCATTTTCGGCTTTCATGGGGTGTAAAACGTGAAGATATTGCAAAATTTTTCGATTCCGACAAATTTACAGACAAAACTCTGATTTTATTAATATAGATACTAAACGAAATGGCCTGAAACTTCATACATACAAAAACATTTTAAAACGCAAATTTTCCACCATTGATTTAGTTCAGCGTGAAATTAAGGGATCAACGACAAATTGAAAAAGTGCGAAAATACTTTGGATCACCCTGTATCACAAAAAGCTAAAAATGACTTGTATCTTTAATAATGTTGCCCATACTATGTACATATTTTGGTGCGAGATTTGCACAATTATTTAGGTGAATATTATTATTATTATTATTATTTTTAAAAATTACTTATTTTTTTGACAAGTTTTTTGCTTATAACTAGAACGAATTTCCATAAAACTTTACAAAACTTGCTGAAAACTTGCGAAAACAATAGAGAAACATTATTATGAAACAAAAAATTCACACATGTAATATTTGTTGAGACATGAGCATTTTTCGCAAATATTATTTTACAGCGCACGCGCGAAAGATAGAAAATTTTTTATTGCAAAGGTTGAAAGCGAGATATACACTCCTTCTCATATTTATAAGGACACTTTATGTTTTGAAATAACTAATATAAAAATAATTGTGAAAAAGATTATACTAAGTGCACTTAACATATCTAGTATTCTAAAAACCAAAACTGCTATATTTTTTTTAATATGAAACAAAATTAATAAAAAAATTGCAAAATATTTTTTTCTGCACGTTTTTAGATGTTCATAATTATAGGGACAATCAAGATTTTTTCGTTTTATTTAACTTACTAGCGGATAAATTACAGTTGTCATGCGAATTTGTTACCTACTGGGCTAGATTAATTCATATATAAGCCTTCAATTTTTCTTGGACGGACATTACTGATAATTCCTCGAAAAAAAGAACGTTCGAGTAGTGATAATGTGTTTTTAAAAATAATGATAATGTGTTTTTTATGTATGATAAATGTGTTTTTTAAGTGGAAGGATAATTTCAATCCGCCAAACTTCTAATGAAATTCGAAGATTTAAAATTGCTGAAGGAACTGGGATCAAACGTTGAACTGCTGGTTCGATAGGAAAGAGATCTGATGCAAAGTCAGAAACGTCTGTGTTAAAGTTGAATAAAGACAATATTAAATGGTAAAATGTTGCATTTTCGGATGAAAAAAATTTCATTCTTGATTAACCAAATGGTTTTAACTGTTACTGGCACGATCTGAAGATAGAGAAAGACAGAGCAGATTTTTTTAAAGGCAGATATGAGTCGGACATTTTAAAGGTGGATCTATGGTACTCTGGGGAGCTGTTTCTACTAAAGGCAGAATGAATTTAGTAATTTTTTTTGTTGTTAGGAACATCAAGAGAATATCCGCAAATTTTAAACGTGTAATTCTCAGATGTATTATTTCTGTATTATTTCCTTTCCCGTGGCCTAAAACTTGAAAAAACCTTATCTTATCATATTAGAAAAGTGCATGCAAGTGGAAAGCAATTTTAAATAGTTTAAATGTATTCAGAATGTCATCTATGCTGTATGAAATGGTATTAAAACTGAATTTAAAAAAATAATGTATTTTATATATACCAGAGAGAGTGCCTGACAGTTTTACCCTAAAAAGAGACTTCGGAAAATATTAATTTAAAGAATAACTGAAAAAAAAATTACTAAGATTCGAGCTGTCCTTATAATTGTGAACACCTGAAAAATCATCTTTTTGACTGTATTTAAAGATTTTTAAGATAGGAAAACGATAAAACTTTTTAAATATATTCTATTAATGAAATTCAAATTAATAAAAAATATATTTGTTTAAATAATAGTGTTCAGTGTTTAGTTAATATAGAAAAACGGGTGTCCTTATAATTATGAGAACCAGTGTACTGAGCAACTTTTGTCAAAAGATCATTTGAATACAGTAAAAATTAAGCAAAAATTCGGCAAAAGAACGACATAGATTTTAGGTATTTTCCAAAAGTTGAAATTTCATAAGGGCATACAGATGCTGCGTATTTAATTTGAAGATCCAATTATTTCAATCACGTTGCATTTTTTTTTTTTTTTTTTTTTTTTTTTTTTTTGTGTGTGTGTGTGTGTGTGTGTGTGTGAAAAACCCCGTATGAATTCACAAATCTTAGTAAATAACTAAAAAGTTACTCACACATGTACTCACACATAACTAAAGTTACTCACACATGTAATATTGTCTATAAGGTGTTGTCTACAAAAAAGAACTTTTGCAACGTGATTGAAATAATTGGATCTTCAAGTTAAATACGCGGCATGCGTTAAACCCCTTACGAAATTTGAACTCTGGAAAATACCTAAAATCTAGGCTTTCTTTTGCCGACAATTTGCTTAATTTTTTCTATTCAAATGAACTTTTGACAACAGTTGCACAATATATCTTGCTTTCAACCTATGCAATAAAAAAAATTCTAAGTTTTGCGCATGCGCAGTAAAATGATATTTACTAAAAAGGCTCATATCGCAACGAATATTACACATATGAATTTTATGTTTCAGGATAATGTTTCTCTAGTGCTTTGTCAATTTTTCAGCAAGTTTTGTAAAATTTTAAGGAAATTCGTTCTAGTTATAAGTAAAAAACTTGTCGAAAAATTAGTAATTTTTGAAAAAAAAAATTATATCTGCCTAAATAATTGAGCAATTACCGCACCAAAACATATAAATATTGTACATAGTATGTGCAACAATGTATTAAAGTTACAAGTCATTTGTAGCTTTTGTGATACAGGGTGATCCAAAGTATTTTAGCACTACTTCAATTTGTGGTTGGTCCCCTAACTGCACTCTGGACTAAATCAATAGAGGAAAATATGATTTTTTAAATGTTCTTTACATGTATCAAGTTTCAGGTCATTTCGTCTAGTATTTTTTTAGATAATCGAAAAAATGTCAAAATTAAAAAAATTTCTGGAAAATTGATTTTCCGTTAAAAGCTCCTTTTTACTTCCTGGGCCGGCCGCGGTAGAGCGCCGGATTCGTAATTGGAAGATTGCGGGTTCGGTACTCGAGCCGGCCAAAGACCGTCGTGTACACTAATGGTGACTGGTGCATGTAAAATCTGTCGTGGCCGTAATGTCCTCCATGTTCCCATCAAAAATTATACGGAGTGGTTAGATACCCGGAAGCCGTGTCCCTATTACATCCCCGGCAGTTTTGGTGCTTGCGCAGTATGACTGCCGTGTGATTCATGATTCATCTGCCGGTAAAATGAACGACTCTTACATATTTTTCTATCCTTTTCTTTTCTGTGTTTACTACGCCACGCTTAGCTCTCTTGATTTTTCTTCTTAAATATTTGTTTCATTATTTGTTATATTTTTGCGTTATTTGTTATAATTTTTTGCGTTATTTTCTTCTTTGTTTTTTGTTAAATAAGGTGATATAACTGGTTATTTAGTTTTGGCCAAAAAAATGGCCGAGATTAGGGTGGGAGATTTATTTTCCACCTATTCTGATTTTAAAGAAAAGCTGAGCCAAGTGATTATTTCAGCGTTTATTAAGAAATTTACATTTGATCTTAATTATCATTAAAATACACTTGAAAAAAAAAAAATATTTTCAATGCATGCTATGATTTTGTGACTAATTACCGAAATATTGAATCATTTACCGCTAATTGTTAAAATTAATGTAATAGCAATTAATTTTTAAAATAGACTATTACTTTACGGCTAATCTTTAAATTTTGTATGCTATTTAAAAAATAAAAACTGAAATATGATATTTCTCAAAAAAATTAATAGAATTGTGTTTCTGTGTTTTTTTATGAGTGATAAACAAAATCACGTATGATAACAGGATCATTTCACTGATAAAATTTATTTTATGTTTTTTCCTTTTTATTTTTTAGTGATTACTGAAACAAACAATAAATTCAAAATAAAATATTCTTGCAGTCAATTGCCAAAATATATAGTTTTATTAAATTTTAACAAAATATACCCTTTCATGGTATTGCCTAAATAAAAGATTTTATCACTTATTTGGGCAATGAGTGATTGCCGAACGAGTTTAACGAGTGGTTTTATCACTTGTTTGCTAAGTAGAGATAAAGTAATTATTTTTGCTGCTAATCAGGAAAAAAAGGTACTACTTCAAAAACTGACTTTAGAAATACTCCACAAATGTTAAATACAGTATGGGACCGTTTATCCGGAATCCAGTTATTCAGAATTATATTTTCAAACAATTAACTTCAAGTGTATTTTTTAAAAAAATTACAGAAGCATTCTTATTTATTTAATTTTTTTAATTATAATAGTTTAGCTTTGTAATCTGAAACAATTAAAAGTAAAGGAAATATTTAATAAATAATAATAATTCCATTTAATTTTGTTATATTTAAAAATAGTATATTTATTTATTTGGTAGGGGGTACAACGGTACAAGTTAAAGGTAATTTTTCAAATTCTAAATGTTATATTATTGCTATATTAGTATAGCAGATTCGGATAATGTAAACTGAAAAGATAGCTTTTAAATCTGAAAAAAGTCAATAGAGCACACCACTACAAAATGTCATAAAAATGATAATTTCATTTGGATGAAATAGAGGTAATTGGTCCTGTACTGAATTTATATATGCTGGTCACTATTTTTAAATGAATCACTATAATTAATGAATTCTCAAAATTGCATTAATATTTATCATGTGCAAAAAAAAAAAAAAAGAAAAAAAAAAAAATCTGATCGGGAAAAATGGCGCACCGGGTCCCCACTGCCTTCTGCAGCGTAAACTTGTGCACAAATGCATATATACAAGCACTGTGTGCAAGTATTTCTTCACTATCCTTCCTGCCTTTCCTAATAGTTTTACACTTCTTAAAATATCTTCATTCAGTTTGTAATCCCCATAAACCTATATACACAAATTTTGAACAGTGTAACTATATTTGTAATTTTTGCCTACTCCCCCCCCCCCACCCCTCTTCTTGTTCCCTAATAATTTTACACTTTCGGAAATACCCTCATTCGACTTGTAGGCTCCATGAACCTATGTATACCAATTTTGAATGGTCAGCTCAATTTCTAATTTTTTACCCCCTGCCCCCTTATTACCCCACCTAAATCTTTTACACTTTTGAAAATATCGTTATTCAACTCGTAGGTTCCCAAGACCTAAATATACCAATTGTGAATGGTCTTAACTACATTTTTGCCCCCCTCGCCCCCCCCCTTCGTATCGTAATAATTTTACACTTTCGAAAGTATCTTCATTCAACTTGTAGGCCCCATAAACCTATTTATTCCATTTTTAAACGGTCTAACTAAATTTCTAATCTTTTTACCCCCCTCCCCCCCAATACCTCATAAACCTATATATATCGAATTTTAACGATCTAATCTTATAATTTTTTTGCCCCCCTTTCCACCTTCCTTAATAATTTTACACTTTTGAAAATCTCCTCATTCGACTTGTGGGCTAAAACCTTATATGTACCAATTTTGAATGGTCTAACTCATGTTCTAATTTTTTGCCCCTTCGCCCCCCTTTTTCTGCTAATTTGCACTTTCGAAAGTATCCTCATTCGACTCGTAGGCCCTCAAAATCTGTCTATACCAATTTTGAACGGTCTAACTCATTTCCTAATTTTTTCTCCCCTACTGCCTTTATGACACCCCCCCCCTAATAATTTTACACTTTCAAAAATATCCTCATTCGACTCGTAGATCCCGAAAACCTATGTACACTAATTTAGAACGGTCTAACTCATTTCCTAATTTTTTCTCCCCTGCTGCCTTTATGACCCCCCCTCCTAATAATTTTACACTTTCAAAAATATCGTCATTCGACTCGTAGCTCATCAAAACCTATGTATACCAATTTTGAACAGTCTAACTCAATTTCTAAATTTTTGCCCCCTTCTTGCCCCATCTAATTATTTTACACTTTCGAAAATATCGTCATTCGACTCGTATGCGCCAAAAACATATATATACCAATTTTGAACAGTGTAACTCAATTTATAATTTTTGGCCCTCCTTCCCCCCCCCCCCTAATAACTTTACATTTTCGAGGATATCCTCATTCGACTTGTAGGCCCCCAAAACATATATATACCAATTGTGAACGGTCTAACTCAATTTCTAATTTTTACCCCTTTGCCCTTCTTTTCGCCCCCCCCCCCTAATAATTTTACACTTTCGAAAGTGTCTTCATTCAACTTGTAGGCTGCAAAAACCTATATGTATCAATTTTGAATGGTCTAACTCAATTTCTAATTTTTCCCCCTTTGCCCCCCCCCTTCCTATCCTAATAATTTTACACTTTCGAAAGTATCTTCATTCGATTTGTAGGCCCCATAAACCAACCTATTCCATTTTTGAACGGTGTAACTAAATTTCTAATTTTTTTTACCCCTCCCCCCCCCCCTCCTCCCAACCTCATAAACCTATATATACCAAATTTGAACGATCTAACGGAATTTCTAATTTTTTGCCTCCCTTTCTGCCTCCCCTAATAATTTTGCACTTTTTAAATTATCCTCATTCGACTTGTAGGCCCTCAAAATCTGTATATGCCAATTTTGAACGGTCTAACTCATTTTCTAATTTTTTGCTCCCTGCCGCCTTCTTCCCCACCTAATTATTTTACGCTTTCGAGAATGTTGTCATTCGACTCGTAGGTCCCGAAAAAATCTATGTTTACCAATTTTAAACGAACTAACTCAATTACTAATTTTTGCCCACCCCCCTAATAATTTTACACTTTCGAAAATATTCTCATTTGACTCGTACACGCCAAAAACATATATATACCAGTTTTGAACAGTGTAACTCAATTTTTAGTTTTTGCCCCCCCCCCCCCTAATAACTTTACACTTTCGAAGATATCCTCATTCGACTTGAAGGCCCCCAAAACCTATATATAACAAATTTGAACAGTCTAACGAAATTTCTAATTTTTTGCTCCCCCATTTTTTTGGACCCAGGAGACTTTAAAACATGTAAATCAGGTGAAAATTAATTTTCTAATCTTTAGTAATATTCAATGTTTTAAAATCATTGGCTAATCATGGTTTAAAACACTTGGATTTGGGCAGAATTTGACTTTTATGTAAAGTTAATAAATGTCAAAGTTTTTTTTTCCCCACATTTAAAATGTTGATTAATACGAGGCTTGTCCATAAAATAAGGTTCCCAAGGGGCTGCGGATGCTATGAATGCTGGTTTTGACGACACTGGCACTGGCATATAGCTTAGCTCCAGTCCCCGCCCCGGCGAGTTGTGGCGACGTTCATTTTTGTCTTAGTGGCCATGAGAGATGAAGCTCCCACTCGCTTCTCATGCCAGCTGCGAATTACGCTCTGTGATTCATTTTTTGTGTGCAAAAAACGCTGCACCGGTGAACATTCATTCCCAACTGTGTGCACTGTGCGGGGAAAAGTGTATGAGCGTGCAACATGTGCACAAATAGTGCAGAGAATTCAAGACAGACGTCCATGACGAAAAACATTCTGGTCGGCCATCAGTTTCGGGTGAAATGATTGCGAAAGTGGAAGAATGATGATTACCCCCAGTGATTACCATCTCTTCCCTGTGTTGAAGAAACACCTGGGTGGGATGCATTTCACAACCCACGAGGAACTGAAAGAAGTGGTTTTAAGCTACATTCGTCATGCGGCGGCAAAGTTCTACGATTCAGGCATAAGTAGATGGTACAACGCACGCAAAAAAAAAAAGTTTTACTCTGGGTAGTGCCAAAATATTCATTATTCAGCAAAAATTACCCCTAATTTCAGCATTTAGCTGTAACGTATTTAACAGCAATGAAATGAACCCATAATTTCCCAATCAACTGCGAAAATATTGCATATTTCAGAAACTTGCTACCAAAAAAAAAAAAAAACAGAAATTGTGTCGTATACTAAAATAAACTTTTATTTATGGAATGAACTTTAAAAATAGTACAAATTTTATTATGATTAATAGCAAAATAATCTTATTTCAGGAATTTGCAGAAAAAGAATAAAAAATAAATAAAGCAGTGATTTCACTGATTCACAAAATAATCACATACTTTGGGAAGATAATATAATTTGCTAACCCCTCCCCCCCCCCCATACACACACACACGTAAATTTTAGTTATGGTTTCTCTTTGGATTTGCATTGATCTCAGAAACAGCCAAGATGACTTTCTAAAGGGAGGATTTCTGACTAAAATCTGAAAACTTTCATGCCTGCTGGCCAACTGCCAGAAATTACTTTTTTTGAAAGAAAAAAAAATTCTTTGACAGAATTTAATTTAGTACAACAAGACTGATTTATATATTACAATCTTGTAACACACCCACACCAAAAAAAAAAGATGTATAGAAACTTTACCAAAGATAGCTGACAAATATTTAGAAGCCATAATTCATGTATAACCTATAGGCCTCGGCAATAAATATTCAGAAATCATAATCTGTACGTATCCTCAAGTTATCACAAACAAATATTCAAAAGCTATAATTAATACATATTCAGAAAGATACCGCCAACACATAATAAGAAGCCACCTTGAATTTGCATTCTGAAAATATTGCCAACAAATATTCAGAAGCCATTATGAATATATATTTGGAAGATATTGCCATCAAATATGCAAAAGCCATTATCAATTATCGCAGAAGATATCACCAACAATATCCAGAAACCATCATCAATATACATTTGGAAGATATAGCCAACATATATCCAGAAGCCATCCAATTTATGAATATTGATAGTCTCGAATACAAAGATCGCCAATTGGTTTCTATATGCGATCGATGAAGAATCTTTAACTTAAGAGTAGGTTTTTAAAAATGCAAAGGTTTTTACAGATTTCACAAAATATTTTAAGTTGTTTGGAGTGTAAGGTTGATTTTTTATATTAACTATGTGAATAAATCCAGAGTCGGAAATAAAATCTGGGTCCTCCACTTAACGTGCAGATGCTGTTATACTGAGCCACCCTGGCTGATAACCAGCGCAGCATTTTTCCCATATAAACCATTGGCAAGATCACCATATCTGCAAAAGTAGATGTAATGATTATATGAGAAATGTCGAGTTGGTTATCGGCTAGAGTGGTTCAGTGGAAGAGCACCTGCACGTTAAGCAGATGGCCCGGCTCTGGCATTTTTCACATAGTTGGTATAAAAAAAAAACCTTAACTCCAAACTACATAAAATGAATTTTCATGGTTTATGAATTTATCAATAAAATTTCTAAATATTTTAAGATAGTTTAAGAAATTAAATGATAAAGTTGGATATTGGCAGGCATTCTGCCATATTGGAAGTGGAACACCCCAAAATGGTAACAATGCAAAATTGCCGTCTGAAAGAAATAGTCCTGTCGTACTTAATTAAAAAAAAAAAAGTTTATTTTTTCTCTTTTAAGTATAGATATAAATTTCTGTACAAAAAGAATTTAATTTAGTACGACAAGACTTTTTTAAAATCTCTTCTTTCATATAAAAGCATGACGGACCTTATTTTGATTTCTAGCCGAAGGCCCCCAAAGGAGCCAGTTCGGGCCTGTAAATCTTGTTGTGCAGATGGAAGTGTTTTAATTAATATTTTTTCTGAAAATGGTACAATTTATTAAACTACTTCCATCAATTCCATATGACAGGAATGAATATATTGACTTCGTATTCAACTACCTTGTATATTGTCTATAAATTGCATACACACCACCAAGAGAAAAAAAATACATTTTATATTTATAATATGAACTAGCTGGAACCCGTCGAATTCGACGGTCACTTTATTGACCGTAATGTTTCAAAAATCATTGCATCATTATTTAAATGTATTTCAAGTTAAAACATCTAATATAATTTACGACATTTCACTTAAAAAAAAAAAAAAGAAATTCGGAAAAATGCTTATAAATAGAAATACTATATATGACATCACTTTCTACAAAATACTATCAATGTGATGTCAAATTGACTCCAAATAAACATTTGCTATCTTTTATTTTCTATTTCGTTTAATACTATGACTACATGTTAGCTGACCCATCCGGCGCTGCCCGTGCCTGTGATAATAACCTTAAATGAACCTTAAATTTGTATGATTTTATATCTTTAACTCAATTTTGTTTGAATTTCTATTTTTAAATGAAAGCATTGCGAAAAAAATAATCATCTGTAACAAAAAAAATTACCTCAAACCGAACAGAACTCGGGTTCGTGATCCCGGTGCCTACGGCAGCATGTATGCGGCCCGCTAATAACATGAAAAAATTCTCAAAAATTAGCCTTGAACCGAACGAACCTCTGACTCGTGTGTCCGTTGCCTGTGGCTGCGGCACCGTATAGCAGGCATGCTACGCACGTACTGCAAAATCCACTTTCCTCCACCAAAGGGCGCAGTATGTTGTATACGAACATCACCAATCGTCTTGAATTTCCAAGACCTTTTAAATAAGGTGTCACATGGTGGTGTCAACTGCGAAATCCTTTAGTTACACTTTCCACCACCAGGGTCACAGCGTGTTCTATACAAACAACACCAACGGTGAGGAAATATCAAGACCTTTAAAATAAGTTGTAACATGATAGGGTCTACTGCAAAATCACCTAGTTTAATTTTTAACCACCAGGGGGCGCACTATATTGTATACAAACATCCCCAATCAACAGGAAATTTCAAGACTTTTATCAACAATCGCCTTGAATTTCCAAGACCTTTCAAATAAGCTGTCACGCGGTGGTGTCAACTGCAAAATCATTTAGTTGCACTTTCCACCGCCAGGGGGTGCAGCGTGTTCTGTACGAACATCACCAATGGTCAAGAAATACCAATACCTTTAAAATAAGGTGTAACATAATAGAGTCAAAAACAAAATCACCTAGTTCCCTTTTTCACCACCAGGGGTTGCACTATATTGTATACGAACATCCCCAATTGACATGAAATTTCAAGACCTTTAAAATGAGGTGCTACATGTGTGGGTCTGGAACGGATTTCCCTCTCAAACTAATTTCCCCCTTTCAAAATCGAAAATTCCAAATTCGCAGAAAGTGATTTTTTTTAGTATTAGACTCTAGTCCCTATATGTGCAATTTCTTCACCGTGAAGTAATTTGGAGCTGAGTTAAGCTCGTAAACGTGTTTTTAACCCCTGCCCCCCCCCAGGGGGGGGAACTGTTCGACTTTTTTTATTTTTCTCTTTTCATAACATATCTACAGACCAAGACCTTTTTTTAGACACCTCAACCAAATTTTTACACCTAGCCGTTCTCTCAATTTAGTGGAGACAGACAAAATCATGTTTCAAATTAATATATAGATAATTTTTATGTATTAAAATAAAGATTTCATATTTTTTGTTTATTTGGCCTCTTGACAAATTAAATGCTTTTACACTAATTTCTCTGAAAATCATATAGAAATAAAAATCTCTTTCTCTCTCTCTCTTTTTTAAAATTCTCATTAGGTTATATTTGTTCAGCAGAAAATGAAGTTCAACTTAGTGAAAAATTCCAGAAAATAGCTTTTTTTTTTAAACTAAACTAGCAGACTCTGCTCCTTACTCGCTCCACTTATCAACACCTGACTCACTTTGTTTATTAACTTCAGCGGGGCTCTACCCACTTATTCGCTGCTCTGCCTTTCACTGAATAGAAATTCTATCCTCCATTAACTCGTCTCTAGTGCCGCTCAAAATGCAATTGAGGTTCATTACTTAATATCACAGAAAACACTTTTCATCTGCGGCTGTGATCTCAATGCTAACTCCCCACTGTGGTGTTGTCCACGTGAGGATGTAAGAGGTCGCAGCCTCATAGAATTCATAGCCTCGCACAACTTAAACTTAGCCAACATTGAAAACTCACATCCCACATTCGAAAAGGACGGAGCCAAGGGTTGGCCGGATTTTACCTTGGTCAATCCAAAAACCACTGCAAGAATCTCAGCTTGGTCAGTCCTGGACATACACAATAGCACAGACCACAATTACATAACATACACACTAGAAACAAAACCGGTAATCACATACTCCAAAAGATTCGCAACAAAAAATAAAAACTTTAATAAGTTCAATTCACTAATCAAAACACCCTTAACAAACTTAAGTCAAGACTTACACACAGTTAAAAACACTATACAATTAGAACAACTCACAGTAAAACTAATACAAACACTCCACTCTGTAGCCACCTCCTCTTTTAGGTTCAAAAAATGCGGTCGGCAATTCACCTACAACTTCTGGTCTCCCCAACTACGCTCCATGCGCAACAAATTGACAGCACTAAAACGCCAACAAAGATTCTTAGACCCCGCGATTATACCCCAACATAAACAAAAAATCAAGCAACTTTCGGCACTCTTCAAAAAACAACTTAACACGGCAAAACACGACGCATGGAGAAAATTCTGCTCAACACAAACAAAAGTCTTCGGCACAGCACAAAAATTCTATAGCAACAGGTTTTTCACACCAACGGAGCTGAAGCTAGAGCGTCCTCCAGCTCTTTCCTCTAAACGCAATAACCTAGAACACATCACAACGACACTCTTTGCACCGAGTAAATATCCTAATTACCAGGTGCCCACCTTCTCAACTCCCTCGGATGTCCCCTTCACGGAGGCTGAAGTCAAAGCCACTCTTTTCAGCTTCAACGTTAAAAAGGCTCCTGGCCCAGACAATCTGGACTTTCTAATTCTAAGACACACTTACAACACAGTACCACACATATTACGCGACTGGGCCAACCTATGCCTGGAGCATAGTTACTTTCCAGAAATCCTTCGAAGAGGCGAGGTGGTGTACTTCCTAAAGCAAGGGAAGCTTCCCTCTGACCCCGCTTCATATCGACCGATCTGCCTGCTGCCAACTTTAGGCAAACTATTAGAAAAACTGGTCGTTACCAGATTGAACCACCATCTGGAGTCCAACAACCTTCTCCATCCAAACCAATTCGGGTTCAGAGAGGGCAGATCATGTGAACAAGCATTACAGGCTATTAAAAGCTCCTGCGCCTCTAACTCAAAGTCCTTGGAATATACCACCTTAGTCTCACTCGACATCAAAGGAGCCTTCGATAACGTAGAGTGGCCCCACATCCTACAGGCATTACACAAACTCAACTGCCTGAGTAACCTGGCGGGGGTCATCAGCTCTTACCTCTCAAAAAGAAAAATTATAGTCAACTGGGGTAACGGCTCTACAGAGTTCCCCCAAACTAAGGGGTGCCCTCAGGGCTCATGCCTGGGACCTATTTTATGGAACATAATTGCCAACTCGATACTGGTCCGCATGAATTCTGAGGGCCACACCACTTTCGCATATGCTGATGACTTCTCAGTCATTCTCTCGGGAAGGATCAGGAAAGACCTGGAGAACCAGGCCAAGGAGGCCCTCCCTCTCTTTAGCAAACTCTTAAAAGACTTAGATCTATGCCTCTCCCCCTCAAAAACCCAAGCGCTAACTTTAGGCTTCCCCAAATTACTTCAAAGATCTCCCGTGGTGAGAATAGACGGCGTCAGTGTCCATCATGTACCCCACCTAAAACTTCTTGGCCTGACCATCGACAGGAAACTTAGCTGGACCGCCCACCTGCACGAACTAAAACTGAAACTTATGACAATTTACCACAACTCCATAAAACTAGCAGGAAGGTGGTGGGGCATCTCCACCTCCTTCCTGAAAACATGGTATTTAACAATTGTGGACAAAATCCTAACATATGGTGCAGGTATTTGGGGTGGTTACCTGTCGAAGCAAAATCAGGCCAAATTAGACTCCATCCAACGTCCCTTCCTCCTCCAAATTTCGAGAGGTTACAGGACGATCTCTACTGACGCCCTCACTGTCATTACGGGAATCCCTCATGCCCACCTACAACTATTTATCAATTACTTAAAAACCAACATCCTCCAACTACACGATCTGCCAATAACTAATTCTATCTTTCCCAACACCCCACTGCAACTTCATATCCGTAGCTGGGACTTGCACCCGGCAGAGGACGCAGCATCCTTCGTAGTAAACACTCAAAAAAATAGCTTTGATCCCTCAGTCCCTGTGGCGGTGTACACGGATGGCTCAAGGACGGACTCTGGCGTAGCAGCAGCGCTCTGCGTCATGGTCAACGGACTTGAGGCTCATCGGTGGGCATGCAGGCTTGAGAATTTTAACACCGTTTTCCAAGCGGAACTTTTTGCGATTCAAAAGGCCCTTGATTGGGCAGAAGGCAACCCGCAGCTGTCACTAATAAACATCTACAGCGACAGCCTCTCGAGCCTGCAGGCCATCACTAGCCACAAGACTAAACACCCCCAAGTCTTAGACATAAAACGTAAAATCGCCAAATTAAAACACTTAATTTCCCTGGCACACGTTTCTGCCCATAGAGGCGTCGTCGGCAATGAACTTGCGGACTCATTGGCGAAGGCTGCAACTGAAGGAGAGAATATTCTTCACTCTCTTCCAGCACCCCCATCCTACGTAAAAAGTAAATTGAAGGTACTACTGCACCAAAATTGGCAAACACTGTGGGATGAATCCTCAAAAGGGAGACATACCCACAACCTAATCCCAATAGTCTCAAATGTCTCCTGGAACATTTCTCCTCCGGTTGCGGCTTTTTTGACAGGCCACGGGCCTTTCCCCTCCTACCTGCATAAATTTCATTGTCGTCGGTCGTCCCTATGTCTTTGTGGCGAGGAGGGCGCTCCTAATCACTATTATTACTCTTGCCCCCTAACTGCTCCCTATCATCTTAGAAACCCATCTCCTAGACCCCATAATTGGCTAGAAAATATTCTCACGCGCAAACCCCTATTATTTAAACTATATAAAATTTATTTCCTATTAAATGAAATTTCAAACTTAACAGATTAATCTTTCCCACTTCCCTTGAGCTTGGTCAATTTGGAAAACAACAAAAGCTGTTTAATCACATCAAGAGTCAGTCCTGCACCTCTTGCCCTCTGTCGCGAAGGGTTTTACCCGGCAAGAGGCTGACATGACCCACACCTATTCTACAATGATCATCTCCATTCCTCTCGAACTTCAACATAACATTACAGCATGTCAGCATGCCTTCTGTCGCGAGGAGTCGGCTAGGCTCGGCATGCCGACCAACAAAAGACAATGTAAATTGAACTTGTTTCACATCGCCCATTGTCGCGAGTAGGCTCGGCCTGGCGATGATTCTTGTAATTTTTTTTTTTTTTTTTTTTTTTTTTTTTTTTGTCTTTCAATAAACATCTTGGCGCAGCCCACGTGAACTTAGTTCTGGAAGCGCTCAACACCGCTCTTCGAGCGGTGAGCGGGGGCTGCGCCCTGTTCAATCCTGTTCAATTGAGGTTCATTAATTCAGCCTACCTGAAATGGTAGGTTAGAGCACAAGTAAATAGCAGTTAACAGAAGCCGAACGCACATATGCAAATTGTTTTATTTTGTTTGTGCTCTGTTTTATAATCTTATATTTATGATAGAAAGTGATATTGTAAATATTCAATAATTTGTATATTATATATATATATATGTATACCATATAAAAAAATATTAATTTTTTTTCAAAAGTATTTAAATAAAAATTAATTTTAATTTTTAAACATGTTTTAACACCACTAAATTTAGAGTAAAATTTATAAAAATTATAATGACATCTTGTAGACACATCTGCGTATCTATCTTAGTTTATGTTTTAATTTAGACTTTAAAACATAATTAAATTTTTTAAAAAGTTTGGAATTCTTATGTAATTGCACTATTTAAACATAAAATATTTCTTTTAAATTAAATTTTTAGTGGATCCATAAAGCAATATTTATATGCATTCAGGACATATATTTGAACAACAACGATATGAAATTAAGAGGTAGTATGGCTTATGGCTGACTACAGTCGGCAGCAAAATTATTAAAACAAACATTGACACTCTTCATTTTTTGTTTTTTAAAGTTTGATTGCTAATTTTTATCATCAACTTACTTTTTTTATAAACAGCAAAAGACTAAGATCATGACTCGACAAATATTTTCTTAACAAAACAGTTTTAGGTGCACATTTTTTAAATACGAATTATTGTTAAAGCTTCAATTATTTTGCTGCCGACTGTAACTACTTTAGGTTCCTAAATCTACAGGTCAGGTGGAATGTCCTCTGTATCTTTCTATAGGGTCCTAGCCTGTATTCACGTTAGTTTAGGAGAGCACGAAATTACAGGATGGCTAGGTCGATGAGCAGGATGTGGGATCAAACCCAGCACTTCTCATCTACCAGCTCTGAGTGCAGAACCACTTGGTCACTAGTGGGGCTTAAAAATTAAGGGAAAACTTTTTAACTTAGCAAGGCTTGAGCATTAAACGAATAAATAAATATCTATTTTTTAAATTTTACTTTTTAATTTAAATAGTTTTGAAGAAGATATAATTAATACTGTTATATTTTAATAAATGTGTATGTAAATTTTCTTAGTTTTACGACAACAATCTAAAAAACTTTTTTTTTTTTATTTAATTAAATTAATATCTTCAAATATAAATTCTACTACAAAGTAATACACTAGTTACCATCTTTAAAAACTTTAATAATTAGCATTTACCATAAATATTACTCCAGTGCTATTAAATCTATAATAATCAGAGATTTATTTATTTATTTTTATTGTTATACGCCAATCCTCTGAAAATGTATAAACGGTATTTTAATGTGTACACACACACACACATATATATATTAAAATACTTAGATCAGTTCAATTGTAATAAATATCTACTCTCAAAAAAGGAATATGAAAATTGCATTAAAGATAAGTGTACATGAAGGTTTGTTTTTACCATACAGCTATATATAGCATGGGAAATAGTGTGTATTTCAAACATTAAAAAAAAAAAAAAAGATGAAGAAAGAAAAGAAATGTTAAACTTATTAGCTATATTAGTTTGTGGGAAAACAATTCATATTTCGTTAAAATAAATAATCAAAATTAAAATCTCTTTCTCTCTAAATATATATACATAACATTTTTTCAAACATTAAAAAGGCTGCTTCTTAATGTTTTTAAAATTAATTTAGTTAGTGTCAAGTAAAAAAAAAAAAAAAAAGATTTGGACCTTTACTAATGTTGTTTTGAAGCAGGTCCTGTATAAGGGAATTTTTTATTTTAGTTTTTGTTGCACTGATGATGAGTCTCATTTGAGATTTGAAGTGTCTGTTTTTAAATGCTTTTAATTATTTAGGTGTATTTTCTCTCAATTACTGATACATACTGTTAATTAGAAGTGTCTTAGTTAAGAACAATACAAAAATTGTAATAAACAGGAGCCCCACACAGAAAAAATTATATTTATAAATACAATATTTATGTCTTAATGATACCAAAACATATATCCTGAAATGAAAGCTGTGTATATATGTCGCCAAAAAGCATGAATATCATATACAGTAATAAAAAAGTATCAATTATTTCAAGAATTGGTATAAATATATTTGAGGGTGCCCCCTTGGCAAAACTGGCGATTTTTGTTAATAACCTATAACACTATATACATATTACCTATACATATACACTATATACATATAAATAGGCTAACCTTAGTGGTAAAAATATATTTACCGTGATCCCAACTTGGAGAGAAACAAGAGGCACCCTCAAATATACTCCAACCCAAGAATTTTATAATTAGTATATATATGTGGGTCATTCTCTGAAAAGTGGGCATTTTTTTTTAAGTAAAAAAGATAAAACCTTAGTCCAAATAAAATTGCTCCAAATTTTTTTTTTATTTTTGTACATGTACACATATGTTACAATTAATAAAAAAAATAATATAAACCAAACTGTATCTGATAATTTTTGATATAGCAATTACTTTTATTAATTAGAAAAATGAGGGAATGACTGTGAGGGAATGACAAATTTCTTCTAAAAACTACTTTATAAAAATATTATTAAGTTTAGTTATATTTTCAAACACTAAATATTTATTAAAACATATTTTTATTAATATAATATCATAAAAAAGCAAATTTGATTTATTTTAGTTAACTTTTTAATGAGTGAGGGAATGACGTATAATAAAAATACTGTATTTCAATCTAACGTTTGAGAGCCTTATGCAACTCATTGTAAAAAGTTTCGAACAGAACACAACATGGCTTTTTACTTTGCTGCTATACAAATTAAGTTTGACTTATATAAAGCACGGGCTGCCATTAATGGAGTAAGTAGGGGTGTGATTATAGTTTGATGAGGGAATGATATCTAATACCAGGGACAACAATAAAGTGTCTTCTAATTTCTTTCATTGCATAATATATAAATGTAGTATAATGGATAAATATTTATTAAAGTATGTTTAATAAATTTTTAATTCAAATAATCCAAATATACATGCTTTAATACTATAGAAACCATTTTATTTACTTACATGTGGGAATGGGGACACAGTGAGGAAATGATATTTTGAATTTAAAAAAATTATTTAAAAATTATATTTGAATTCCAATAACCAAAGAATAACAGTTTATATGTAAAACCAACTAATATTGATAGTTTAAACAGCGTTTTGTTTTTGTGCTTTTAAAAATATACCCTCAAGACTACTGGGACATGAAATGACCACTTTTCAGAGAATGAATGATATATATGATGTTCACACTTTTATTTATTTTTTTCTTTATAAAAAAAGGAAAAAAAAAAAGAATTTTCTTTAAGAGCATATAGCTTAGTCCAATGTATTCTATGAATATCTATATATATATATTTTTAAAAAAGTATAAATTATCGATGCTAAAGATTTTAAATGAACGATTTAAAAAAATAAAATCTGTCATTTTTGTTAATTTGCTAACATAAATTTATTAAGGATTATAAATATGTTTTATTACACAGATTTTCACAATCATCAAAAAACACTAAACAAATACTATCAAATAAATATTGCTGTAATTTAGTCCATTACATTTCGTGATGGTTCCAGATATTTAATAAGTAATTACAAATACTTTTCCACTAGAACATCTATCTAATTAACAATTGTACATGGTTATTGGTAGTTAGTTGTCTTATACGCTTTAGTTCGCGCAATTTTAATAAATTATACATGTTTCTTATAATGCATATCTACACATAAATCAAAATTCAAAGCTACTAACAAGCACTATTTATTTGTTTGCTGATTTTTAACATACTAACGCTTATTTATTTGATTTGTTTATTGTTTACTTTTATGTATCTCTCTGTTTGTGATAAGAATCATTCAAAAAGTATTCATTCTCTGTGTCACCCGGCACTTTATCTATAGATCAAGTATGCCATGCCTGGAAGTCCTACTGCGCAAGCGTAGAAAACTGCCGGGTCTATAATATAGACCCGGCTGCCGGGTATCTAACCTCGGCCAAAATTATACTTCTGGGGGTCACCGAAGCGGAAGAGCCATCCCTTCCGTGGAGGATCAAAATTGTGATAGCATGTCTGCGGACCACCTCTAGGGGTGTGTCCCAGACCGTCGCCAATTGCCCATCTGCGCAGCACTAGTGCGACGTTAAAACCCAACCATCCATCCTTTTTACTTCCTTATGCAACACATAAGGAAGTATAGTAATCCCGATTTGCGAAATGGACTTTGTATCTCGCATAGCCCAAAAACAAATGATCGTAGAATGTTGAAAATTTACATTTGTGTCTGCCATGACGTATAGTAGTAGACCTGCAACATTGGTTTTAATACGAGCTTTCGTTTTAGAGATATCTACGAGTTTACACGAATTTTCGTGATGTCTGTATGGGTGTGTGTGCGTGTATCTTGAATGTAGAACGTTGCAAATTGGTATATAGGTTTGTTACAACATCTACTGAAAAAACGCAGAAGGATGATCCCTGGCGTCATCTACGCATGGGTGAAAAAGGCTGGTCCATTTTTAAAATAGGAATATCCGTAGTACCTAGGGATGTGTTTGTTTATGGGTATGAAAAAATTATAAACTCATTGATTGCATTTCTTTTCCTTCTTTGAACTGATTCTTGAATATCAGGTTGTATAAATATTTTACGATTAATTAAAAGATATAAAAACTGATAATATTATAAAGGGATAGTTTTAGATTTCAATATAAATATTACTCATTTAAAATTAAAAAGAAAAGCTTTGTCAGTATTTTGAAACTTTTGAAGTGTGTAACACTAATTAAAAAATTATGTCAATTATTATTTACAAACTAGCATATAACACCGTCAAAAATGACGGAATGTAAAATCAATTAAGGTAGTGAATCAACGAAAGCTTTGCCAGCTTCGCCGATCACTATATTTAAAGGAGACTAATGTGCAAGTTGTGCCTAAAAGGACTAATATGAAAGTTGTACCTCACTGGACTAATGTGCAAGTTGCACCGAACGAACAAACTATTTAAAATGACACTATTTAAAATTGGATGTTGCTTTAAATATTTGACACATACTTTCATTTTGATATTTATTATCAAAATTCTTGAAGAAATAATTAAAATTTTTCAAACAATAACTTCTCCTTCTAAAGCTTCTTTATCGCAAAACATAATGACATTATGTACAATACGCTTCGATTCACTACAGACAGGTTTAATCCGAGAACTTGTACCAGATGTATGATCCATTGGTATAACTTTAGTATATCCCCCACAGTTGAATTTGGCGATTTTTATTTGGCGCCGTTTTGAACTATAACGATATTGTTCTGGGCTGTTTGTGATATAATATAGCAGCCTATATGTTGTTTATTTTGGATTTATGATTTTATGTTTTATGATTTAGGTTATGATTTTATCATTTATGATTTAGCCATAATCGCCAACAAAAAATCGCCAACAAAAATCGCCAAATATCGTTGTGGGGATATACTAAAGTTGTTCCGATTCTACACATAACAGGAGAAACAAGAATAATAGAAAAATTTCCCCTCTCTCTTTCTTCTTCCTTTGCTGTGTCCCCAGCGAGTGAGTGGAATCGTCCGGGCACTTTGCAAACCAGGGATCAATCGCCCGCGGGCGGACAGTAGTTGTGTCGCTCCCTTTTCGGTCATTTTGCGACTTTCCGTTTTGGAGATGTTTACGAAAATTATATTTATAATGTCCAAAAATACAAAGGTTTTGGCCATTACATATGATCGATCATCATAAAGATTTCAAAACAAGCTAATGATAGAGTCCGTAATGATATTGTTATGAAAATTGTCGACATTTTTGCTTGTAGTTAAGATTTTCTTAAAGACATAAGAAGGTTCTAGTCGATGAATTGCACTTTATTTAATGAATATTCAACCCGTAATTATATTGTTATAAAAGTTGTCGACATTTTTGCCTGTAGAAAGTACATAAGCAGGTTCTAGTCGATGAATGCATTATATTTCATGAATATTCAGCTCAGAGATAGAACCTTTAATGATACTGTTATGAAAGTTTTCGATATTTTGCATGTAAAAGTCATTCTTAAAGACATATGTAAGTTCTAGTCGACATTTGATCAATATACAGGACATAGATATCTCCCGTAATGATATTGTAATGAAAGTTTTCAACACTTTTGCGTGTAGAAATAGAAAGTAATTCTTAAAGAGATAAGCAGGTTCTAGTCGACCAATGCACTATTTTTAATGAATATTCAGCGTGTAGACAGAGCTCGTAATAATATTGTTATGAAAATTGTTGACATTTTTGCGTGTAGAAAGAAATTCTTAAGGAGGTTCTAGACATAAGTAGGTTCTAGTCGACGAATGTATATAATTTAATGAATATTCAGCCCGTAGATAGTGCCCGCAATGATATTGTTATGACAGTTGTATACATTTTTGCGCGTAGAAAGTAATTCTTAATGACATAAGCAGGTTCTAATCGATGAATGGCTTTTATTTAATAAATATTAAGGAAACAATTGAATAAAACTCTTTTTTGTGCTACAAAAGTCAATAAACAATGAATATTCTCGAAACAATCCAATGAAACAGTCATTCTTACTGCAGAAATCAAATAAACACTGCTAAATACACTACAGAGCAGAAATTTTGCTAATTTTGGAACAATCAAAAATTTTGAAGTCTGAATGGAATTTGAAACCATCGAGAGTATTGTCACAGTGGTTTATAGAATTTTCAAGGTAGTTCTCGACTCTTATTGAAGTTAGCGTTTCCAAACTTTGGTAATCATAAACTGCCACTTTTCGCCCCGTATGAATGCCTGATTTGACGCCCACCCTCGTGGAATTGAAAAAAACTACCATCTGTTTCCTTTTTACTGTAATAACTTATAGAAAGTAGCACGTATATGTATAGCCAAGTTCTAGTCTACAGTCATCAATAACCACTCTTCTTTTTATAGTTTTGTTAGTCATTTATAGAATTTTCAAAGAATTTGGTTCTAAGCTTTAAATAATGAAAGTTTCTGAAAATTTTCAGAACTCTGTTCTTGTTGAAGTTGCAGCATCCCAACTTTGGTAAACCTAAATTACAAATTTGCGTGAAATTCTGTCACCAACTTGCCAAATTCGACACCAAATGGTCAAAATCGATGCCAAGACCAAAATCTGTGTTGGCTATAAATTTAGCGGCTGGCGAGATTAGCAATCAAGTTTGACGTCAAATATTTTTTCATTACAGCCAGAATTAGTAAACCCTTTCTCAATTTTAAATGAGTGACTTGTTTTGGCAAAATGTGTCGTTTCTCGCCATTAATTTTCGCCAAAGAGAACAAAAGTAGGCCAACTATACTCGAATGATTTTCTTTGAACACTAAGCTGAGCATTTGCCAATAAAATATTCTGTAATTAGCCGTGGAATGAGACTCCTGAAAAAACTATCACATTTGTCTCGGCATTATATATAAATATATATATTCCAATGAGTGTATAAGGAAGTCATGTGGTGACCACATCAGATTTTTTTCTTTCTAAAAATGCTACCTTTCGCGCATGCACACTAAAGCGTTATTTATTGCAAGTATTCACATTTGGTCGAAAATTAAGTGCTTTTTATTTTCAGAATAATGCTCTAATATTTAATAATTTTTTTCTGCAAGTTTTGTAAAATTTTGTTGAAATTCATTCTTCTTAAGCAAAAAATTTGTGCAAAAAAAATTAATAATTTTAGAAAAACATTTATAATTGTTGATATATTTGCGGTAATCATACAAAAAATTATACAAACTTTGTAAAAAGCATTGTAAAAACTTGTAAAAACTTGTGTTAAAGTTAAAAGTCATTGGTAACTTTTTATGATACAGGGTAATTCGAAATACTTTTGTTTTTCTACAGTTTGTGATTGGTCCCCTAATTTTATTCATGACTAAACCTTACTGGAAGGTATGAATTTGAGAATGTACTCTAAATGTCTGAAACTTAAGGCTATTTCGTTCAGTATTTCCTTAAAAAATAGAAAAAAATGTTTAAAGAAAAATCTTAAAGGACACTCACGAACTGTGACACGCCGGTCGTAACCAAACATTACAGGTAGTTAAAAGGGACGAAGATATACACTCCTACCAATTTAAATCGGCGAATGTTACTTCAGAATGGAGATATTTGTGTTTGAAGTTGGAATTATTTTTTTCCAATATTGTGACGCCACTCAGTATATTATCTATTTGACTTTTTTACCCCCCCCCCCCAACCAAACACGCGCTGTTTATTTACTTTTTTAATTGGTATTTCAGATTGCTTCTAACGGTCGTATTCACCATTAACTTCAACTCCCGGTTCAACGCAAAAACTTGAAAAGCATCTAAAGGCAGGGTGCAGCTTTCCATCAAAATTTGGCATACTGTTTCTGCCATCTAGCGTCGATGATTTCATATAATCTTTGATTGGTTTCTTTCACCTAAAAAGTGTGAAAATAACTATACCGCTATATGGCAGCAACAACACGGCAAAATTTGCTGAAAATTTGTACCGCACCTTTAGGCCGTGGGCCATAGGTTGATATCGTTCAAGTCCGTTTCAATCATCGAGGGGCAATTTCAAATTAATGTTAAAATTAAAAGAATATTCTATTATTTACGAATTCGCAATGTTCTGGTCTGAAGATGTGCACATTATTTTAAAATTAATTAAATTAATTCTACAAATTTGACATTTCTGCGGTCCTGCTATTCTACTTACACTTAGAGATAGTCAAATTCTCTGCTCATTCATTCGCTTATCCTCCAATCAAAACAGTAATTTCCTTTTCGCTGTTATTTTTAGCCCAATGACAGCTGCTGTTACGGCGCCCGCTAGCATTTGATATGTTTTGTTTACGTTTATTTATGTTTACATTATCTTGAGTATTGTTGACATTTTCATCCAATTCTATTATTGCTTTCTTTTCGTGTATTTTTAAGTAATCTTTACATTTCACATAATGTGAGAATAAAATGACATACTGTTTAAATATCGGGAATGAGGTAAATTAAAAAATGTAGTATTTTTCTCAAATAAGATGTGAAGTTTCTCTCGACATCATTATCTTGCGTATTATTAACATTTTGATCGAATTCTTTTATTACTCTTTTTTTCCCTTTATTTTTAAGTAGAATTATTACAGGTAATATAATATCAGAAGAAATTACTTATTATTTGTACATCGGAGATGAGATACATTCAAAGGTGACGTGTTTTCCTCAAATAAGCTGGGATGAAGTGAGATTGTTTGCTGATCAGTGGAAAGTTTTAACTGTTCGTGAAAGAAAAATATCTACCGATTTGGTTCTTCTTCAAATTAATGAACTTTCCAAACTAAGTTTTACTCTGACGTGTAGCTAAATTATTACCGAAGCGTCAGTTGAGGCCTCCATATCCCTTTCCGACCGAAAGCGTACATTTGTATGGGTTAGATATCCACGACATCCACTCATATTTTTGGGTACAACTATAGTTTTTCCCCACAGCCTGAATTTGGCGATTTTTCATTGGCGCCGATTTGAACGATAACGATGTCGTTCTGGAGTGTTTGCGATATAATATGGCAGCCTGCATGCTATTTATTTTGGATTTATGATTTACAATTTAGCTTATGATTTTATCATTTATGATTTTTTGATTTATGATTTTTTGATTTATGATTTAACCATAATCGCCAAAAATAAATCGCCAAATTCAGCTGTGGGGAAATACTATAGTTGTTCCCATTTTTGCATCTGGAACAGTCGTATGCAATAAAATCAGGAAAAAAAGCGATCGAGCTAATTAGCAGGAAGTGTAAAGTACAATCTTCAATCAACAAATGTTGGTTATAGTCCATATTATTCTTTCAGTTTGCAAAAAAAAGAAGAATGTAATGCTTTAAAGTAAAAATGTTCGCTGTCTTAAAGGGATATGGAGACTCAAAAAATTTTTGGGTTCTGTTTGTGTGTCTGTTTCTCGCGTGATAGCGGCCGCTAAAATCACGCTATTGGCTTGCAATTTGGTACACATGCTCATGAACTACGCGGAATGAGTATAGTTTAAGTGTGTATTCCATTATTGTTCGTGTACAGGGACACACCAAAGTTTTTTTTTATCATTACGGCCTTTGTACCGCGATAGCGGCCGCAAAAACCCTGATTGACTTGCATATTGGTTCAAATGTTCAGACTCTGTATAAAAATAGTTGTGTAATTTTTTTAAGTTTAGATTATTCATGGATCGTGTAGAGGGATACAAAGATTTTCTTACCATTATGGCCTATGGGGTGAATTTCGTTTAAGCGAATTTTGTCTTCCTTAATCCGTATTCAACAAAATTAAATTAGCGTACATTATTGAGATGCTTAAATTTATGATTTCTGTAGAAAATATGTGTATTTAGGTTTTATAATTAATGTACAGGACCTTACAAAAGTATTCTGACAATGTCATGTAATCATCCAATTTTTTTTTTTTTTTATTTCGAACAATTATTTTTGAAAAACATAGAATAAGTTGAAATGTTTTTACTGCTGTTCTTTTACAGAAAAACGCAAAATAATTTCATAACATTAGAATCTATCGGCAAATTTTTACCTAAGCGCATTTTAACGTGTTTATGCTGCATTTAGTGGAATTAACATATATTATAAACATATTTAAAAGCATGTTTTCTCGCCCTAAAAAAAAAAAAAGTTATGTATAAGCTAAAATTATTTACAGGACCACATAAAAGAATTCCGATGATATTCTGTAATATCATTCAAATGATGTCAAATTAGGTTGAAATATAAGTGAGTTATAATTAGTTAGATGTATCATTATTAGTGGTGCATATAACAACGGTGACTTCTTTTGAGGAACACGCAAAAGAATATTGTACCATTATGGTCTATAGATGGTATGTATTAAAAATATATTTTAACATGGTTACACTAAATATAATGAAATGTTATTAGAATTTTTTTAAGCCTGTTTTTTTATGAAAAATTTTGCGATAGAACTGATAATTAGTTTAGAGAGTTATACAAAATAATTCCGATATGTTATGTAGTCTTTTTGCAGGAAATTTGGTACAAGTTTTTATTATTTACAAGGAATTAATAGAAGGCTGTTTCTAGGAAAATATATAAATATACATATGTAGAGATATAGATGTAGACAGAGGTATACAGCGGAAAGTTGAAGGGGAGTGGTAACCCCCGTCAGAAATGTATCTGTTTATGTAGCGAGTCGTCATATATATTATACATATACGTATATAATAAAGAGAGAGAGAGATGCATGTTAGGACTCACCCGAAGAGACAGAAAACGAAACATTTGTATTAGATTAGGGAGCAAACCAATGTTACTGATGTCATTTCTAGAATTAAGTTAAAATGGAGCTGGACTGAGCACTTCCAGAAGAAATGATGATAGATTGACCACCACTCCTATTTTGGATACCGAGATAAAACAAAAGACCGAGAAAGAGACCAGTGTGTTGTTGAAGAAATAAAATTGTGAAGTTTGGAAGAGAGAATGGAGAAGAATTGCAGAAAACAGGGCAGATTGGAATCACCTAGAAGGGGCCTTTATCCTGCAGTGGATTGATAAAGGTTAAAATTGATGATGATAATGATAGATATAAATTTGGAATTAATAAAAACTATCAATGATCTAATGAGTAATGAGTGATGAAAATAGGACGTTGAGGTTCCTGTTCTGCAGATCCACTAAATATTAATATTTTTCCCTTTTTTAGTATTTTTTTCTCAGGAGTATGATTTTAGCACTTGTGTGCAAGATATTTTAAAATTTATTCAACGAATCACAGTATTATCAGAAATATATTACATATGAAAATAACAGCTTTAAAATAGACACTTAAAATTTTAATTGTTGCCATTTTTTTCCCCAGCATAAAATGAAATTTGCTTTCACGCGCAATATATATATATATAATATTAAATTTGCTCAAGCATATGAAAAAAATGACGATTATAAAATAACTAGTATATAAACCCGACAAAAATGACGGAATGGGAAATCAGTTAAGGTAGTGAATCAACGAATGCTTAGTCAGCTTCGTTGGACACTATATGTAAAGGGGACTAATGTGCAAGTTGCACCTTACGGGACTAATGTGAAAGTTGTACCTGACGGGACTAATGTACAAGTTGCACCGAACGAACAAACTATTTATTTTAACGAAAATACCTACTAACCCTGGAAGATAGGTTTAATATAACGTATCATATTATATATCGTATTTATTGTAATATAGCTCAGTACTTATTTCGCTTCCTTCTTCGTCTCGTTTTAATAAGTATTTTTTATATGCACGGGCAAATCTACTATTTTATAATTTTTAATTTTTCGCGTGAAAACCTTATTCTTCTTATGCCCCCACCCCCCAACCCTAAAAAAAAAAACAATCTATATATACAACAATAACTGGTAATTTTTTTTTTTTTTTTTTTTTTTTTTTAGGACTGAGGGCCTATTCGTCTCAATCTGGGATTTTTGCGTTGTCGATTTCGATAGTTGGACATTTGTCGAAATCTAAAATTTATCGAAAATATAATTGAATAATTTAAAAGCGATGTTATAATTTGAAAAAAAAAAAAATAAATAAATAAACTAATAGTCCTCCGTCCTAAACTAAATCCTGCTTTTGTCAGACTTTCATCAAAATCTTTTTATTATTATTATTATTATTATTGAAAGAAAAAGAAAAGAAAATTAATAATAAACAGTATCGTTACAAGCGATATCGAAAAAGTTTTTTTAATAATTTAAAATGTTTAATTTAAAATAATTTAAAAGTTTTGAACGATAACGATATTGTTCTGGACTGTTTGCGATATAATATAGCAGCCTATATGTTGTTTATTTTAGATTTATGATTTTATGTTTTATGATTTAGGTTATGATTTTATCATTTATGATTTAGCCATAATCGCCAAATATCGTTGTGCAGTGCAATGCAAAATGTTTTATTTCGAATTTACTTTACGAAAACCTTATTTAATAAAATAGTGAAAAATAATTTGAAATAATTAATGCATTTAATATTTAAAAAATATATATTGCTTAAATCATTTTACAATCCATAAAAAGTAAACATTCATAAATAACAGCTCTAATAACAAAACTAGTATGTTGTGGCCACCACAAGACTTTCTTCTATATTTTCCTATATACATATTCAATCAGTAATAATATTTAAAAAAAAAAATACGATTTTTTTTCTAAGTTCTTTTTTTGTTAAAAGTAATACATATTCAACCAGTAACAATATTTAAAAAAAAAAAAAAAATTCTAAGTCAATCATAAATTTAAATGTCCAATTTTGAAATTATTTTCATATTTTAATTAAATCTAAAATATCTAATCAAACCTTCGTTACAAATAAGGTACCAAATGAAAGGTTCCTTATTTGTAACGAAGTAACCTTAGTAGTTACCTTATTTGTAACCTTACTTATTTTAACTAATTTGATAAATATGACGGCACAATCAACTGTTTGTTTATATCAGATAAGTACATTATCATGATTGCAAGGAAATGATGTAATAACTATTAGCCCATAATTTTTATGATTAAATTTTATATTACATTTAAATTTTATCCTAAATGGGTATTTTAGAATTGCAATGGTTGTTATAAACTTTCGTTGAAATCTTTTTACATATTGAGATTAAGGGAATAAGTGCAAGCACAAAAAATGTTCAGTTTTGAAAGATCTTTCTAATGATGTAACATTTATGCAGATTAATAAAAAAAATAAATAAATAAAAATAAAAATACATAGCATTTCTAAGGGGAAAAAAATGGCTACCAAAAGTCTCTGTTTTGAAGCGGTCTAAACCGGAATTGGTCATTTTTCAATGGACGCTTTAGTCGCCCTGCAACTAATTAATAGTAATAATGACCCTCATCTGTCATGATCGATTCCGGTTAGACCGCTTCAAAACAGAAACTTTTGGCAGCCTTTTTTTTTTTTTTTTTTTTTTCCGTTTGTTCAACTTACTGAGCTGGTTCAACTTACGGAAACATACAAATAATATGTTTTGTATCGCACGTATTCTTATTTATTTCTTTAAAACCTTGAAAAACTATTGAATGGACCTTATGCATGAGTGGCAACGGCTGCGGGTATTTACCTATATCAGCGACTGGTATTGGCTAATACAGCAGTAAACAAAAATTTCAAGCTCAGTGATTGGCGAAGAGACTTTAATATACCCGCAGTGACGTGTGATTCATAAAGTCCATTGTAATGTTTAAAGGTCTAAATTAAATATAACGGATCACTGGCTATCCGCGTTTGTAATGATCGATAGATGGCGCTTTCTGAACTGCAGTTGTTAGTAAATATAATAGTCACGTGTATTTATTATTGTTCTTTCTTCGCCATTACATCATGGAAAATCGATTGCATAATATGATGATATGCAGTGGTATGATAATTTCACCTTAGCCCACCAGAGGGCGAGCATTTCATTACAATCGCGGATTAAAAACATGAACCTATAAATAGATTTATGTAACTTCATGATTATAAGCAACGCAATACCAAATAAAAACAAACCAAAACTGTTGCCATTCAGAAAATACAAATTCCAAATGCACAATTTTTTAATTCCGAATGAACGGCTCGTTGACTGTTTCTTAAAAAAAAAAAAAAAAAAAAAAAAAAAAAACGCTTTAAGTATTTCTAAAACTTATTAAAGACTTAAAACTCTTAAAATATTTTTAAAAAGACATTAAAGTCTTTAAATATTTTTATCAAGCTTCATTGTTTGTTTACATTGTAAGGTATGATTGGCGTCGAGTTCAGTACGTAAATGCCGCCAGTTGATTTTAGTTTTGAAATTAATGTAAAGTTATAGTTGGGATAGAATGTTTGGTTGGGCAAGTAAAGATCACCAGTTGAAATGAGTATTGAAAGTAGAGTAGTCTAAGGTGATAATATCGAGTCAAGATAAAATGTTCGGTTGAGAATGAGAAAGTCCCTAGCTGGATCCTGGATATTTTGGCGATGTTGTGGGTGAGATAGCTGGTTGGAAGTATCGAGTAGAGGTGAATTTGGGTAGCATGGAGTGTCTGTAATTATTGGATAGTTCGTTAGAAAATACGCAAGCAAAGTGATGACGTCACTGGCCGTCAGTGGATGCAAGAAAAAGATTCCCTATGTTAATCGCACATTGGAATTTTTGTAAAAAATTATTAAAAATTGAGGAAAATTATTTCCCGATTTTAATCCCCATATTTCGGTATAGATATGTATTAGTTATCGTGTGCATGCGTTAGATTAAGTTGTTTTGCTGTAAAATTAATAAAATTTAAATTTAAAATTTCAAAACTCTAGAAAAAAACGGCAAACTTCCATATTCGATTCAAAACATAAACATTTCATTTCAAAGGATGATATTTACACAATAAATATCCAACTAATGTACTAATTAAAAGGAAAATAATAAATATTCTATCATAATTTGAAGTCAAATTTGTTTTCAAATATCTAAGTAAAGTGTCTGATATAAGATATGTTGCAGCGGAATAGATTTAATGTATCTGTCATCCTTGGCGAAAAAAAAAATATCGCCAAATTATCTGGCGAACATATTTAATTCCTTTCAAAAATCATGGTTATTTTAACAACTTATATTAAGAAAGCGATGAATTATATGAAACAATATTTCGTACAATAGATATTACGAAAAAAACATCTGGCATGTATATTTTCGTTTTTTAATCGCCAAATACAAAAAAAGCCAAAGATGACACAGTTTTGAAATTTAAAATTTTGTCAATTTGACAGCAAAATAACTCAATCTAACACATGGATACGATAGCATATTTATACCCAAATATGGGTATTAAAATTGGGAAATAATTTTCCTCGATTTTTAATAATTTTTTCAAGGGTCAAATTTTCGAACGTGAGTTTTGGTTATACTTACATGTTCTGAGGTCCCCTGAATACGAAAATCATGTTTTTAGCGAATGGTCTCTGTGTGTGTCTGTCTGTCTGTGTGGGTGTCTGTGTGTCTGGATGTCTGTGTGTCTGTTATCAGCATATCTCAAGTGTGTCTGTTATCAGCATAGCAACAGAAATTCCAAACTCGGAATTCTAAATGTGTATCATATAGGAATGCTACAGTAAGCTTTTCATTGAGATGAAGCAAATGGTTCGTGTACAGGGACATTCAAAAGTATTCAAATACATTACGTCTATGGGGGAAATTGCAGGTAAGTAGAATTTAACATCTATAGACTGCACTAAACCAAATGAAACGAATATATATTTTTTGTAATAGAGATAGTCAACTGGGAAATTTTTTTTTGTGTATGTAGGAGCCTCGCCGCCCCCCCCCCCTCGAGGGGAGTAAATTTTCATGATGGGTATCTTTCAAAAGAGCTCGCCAATACCTTTAAAACGAATGGTTGAACCATCTATCTGCGATAATTTAAAATAAAGTTGTCGAATTTTTTCGTTTTTAACAAATAAAAAAAAAAAAAAAAGTTTTTTTTTTTTTTTTTAACTTTAATATTGAGAATAAATACACACAAGTTTTTTTGGATATTTAGTGTTATACTACTTCTCTAATATGGAAATCGTCTGTATTATCATACAAGATAACTTTTTTAAATAATAATTTTAATAAATTATTTTTTAAAAACAGAATTATTTTTTAATAACCGAATTAAATTCAATATAAATGAAGGTGCATTAATGAAACGGTGAGTTGAGATGGGCCAGAACTAATTATCATATAAAACTCTTCCGAAGCCTAATTTGAATTGTTTAACATAGGTTTACATAACAATACTCGTTATCTTACCTCTTAATCTCCAACCTGTTATTATAGTATTAAATTTCAGGGTAAGAGAAAATCGTGAGAGTGACACACCAGATTATTCTTATTATGAGGACTTTAAATAGAGCACTTAACGGAACACTGGGATGTGTTGTTGCTGTTGTGTTGTCGGGTCTATATTTTTTGTCAACCAGCAGTGTTTTTATTGTCATTCATATGTATTGATCGGGTAGAATTTTTTTAATTTCAGAACGAAATTATAAAATATCGAAACACATTTGATTTATAAACAAAAATTGAAAATACATTTAAATGATCACGTGCTAATCAACATGATCTAAACATTGTTTTCAAGATTTATCGTTCACATTCCGTCATTTTTGACGGGATTATATATTAGTTTATTAATATTTATTAAAAGTACAGTCGGTAACAAAAGTGTCCGAACACTAGCAAAAATTCCTATGTAAAAAAGTTACACTTCATACGGTTCTGTTAAATAGATCCTTATCGAATCATGATCGTAGACTGACTAAGAACAGGATTCGATAAGGATTTATTTAACAAAACCGTATGAAGTGTACTTTTTTAATATAGGAATTTTTGCTAGTGTTCGAACACTTTTGCTACCGACTGTACCCAAATACGGAGATTGAAATCGTGAAATAATTTTCCTTGATTTTTAATAATTTTTTACAAAAAATCCAATGGGCAATTAACATAGGAAATTTGTTTCTTGCATCCACAGACGGTCAGGGACGTCACACTTCGCCTGCGTATGGATAAAAGATTAGCTTTCTGTGGTTCAACATGAATCACGTAATATGAACTAATAGATAGCTATGTTTGACCTTTTATCGTTATTTTGGCATTTAAAATTTCAGTTTGATAAATTATCTTTACTAGTATCGCCCAGTGATCAAAACTCGACCTTTTTTTTTTTTTTTTTTTTTTTTTGCAAAGCGAGGCAAAGCAAAGTTATTGCCTTGTCCTAAACGGAATGCAATTGCAACACAGCTGCGGTAATTGTTTGCCGATATTCACTCTAACTGAATCAGCAGAGTTTTACTTAATATAACTATTTCTCTCTGTAGATGTTAGCCTTTCCTGAAATGAGAGAAAATCGCAACGTGAAAACGCCCCTTGTTGTGTGATACAGCCCAGAAGCTAATAGGTACCATGTCAAACCAAGGCCAAACCAATTATCAAATTCTGTTAAATTAATTCGATTGGTTCATAAAGTACAGTGTTTGAACTAAAAAAAAAAAAAAAGGGGGTATTTTTCAGAAATGGTCGAATTGAGTTCGGGAAATTTCAAAACGTGTAACTTTATCGAAAACCGAAAATCTAAAACTTTTCTGAATCTTATATTTTCTACTTATATATGCAGAGGAAAGAATAATAAATCCACTTTTTAAAAAATAAAAATAAGTAGTCAATTTCACTTAATTAAAATGCAACGAAATCTCAAAACGTGTAAATTCATCGAAAACCGGAAATCAAAAGTTTTTATGTATCTTCTACTCGCTTCTTCTACCCACAAAAGCTAGCAATAAAGACACTTTTTTAAAAAAATAAGTAGCCAATTTCAGTTAATTGAAACGTAAAGAAAGCTCAAAACATGTAAATTCAGCAAAAAACGGAAATCGGAATTTTTTCCGTATTGTCTACTTATACATGCAGCAGTTAGTAACAAATCCATTTTCCTTTTATTTAGTATATTAGTTGAATATTTATTGTTTAAATATCACCCTTTGAAATGAAATGTTTATGTTTACATTCGAAACTGGAAGTTTGCCATTTTTTTTTTTTTTTTTTTTTTCTGGAGTTTTGTGATTTTAAATTAAAATTTTATCAATTTTACAGAAAAAAATAACTCAATCAAACACATGTAGACAGTAACTTATATATAACTATACCCAAATATTGGAATTAAAATCGGCAGATAATTTCTGTTATTTTTTAATAATTTTTTACAAAAAATCCAATGAACGATTAACATAGAAAATCTTTTTCATGGCTCCATGGACAGACAGTGACGTCATCACTTCGCTTGCGTATAGTGATGCTACATTATACAAATTACTGTGTCTATGGTTTTATTTGAGCTTTATGAAATTGCCAGATTTAACAACTTTCTACGTTTAGGTATTTTTTAATGTAAAGGAATACTTGTATAAAAGGGAAAAATGGGGGAAAATGCATAAAAAATAAATGTATTTTTAAACACTTTCTTGACATCGTAAGAAAATAATATTTGTATTCGCTCTTTCCGGCCACAGATTATAGATATATACAGATAAAGCAGTTGGCAATTTACATCCAGCGCCAAACCAGCCCCTGGGAGAATCCATTGTACTAAATCGCGGAATTTCATGCCTGTAACCATAGCAACGACGAGTTTGACTTGAGAAAGCCAAGTTGGCATTGGTTTTATGGTTACCGCATTCTTCTCTTCTGGTCTGGTTTTGTTTTTGTTTATTCTGTGGTGAATGCAATGGCGCTGGTTTAATACTGTTTTTGTTCGTGTTCCTTGTTTGTACTTGTAATAAGTAAGTTAATTTTAATGTTAATTAATTAAATGGATTAGTATAAAATTTTTATTATGTCATTATTTTATTCAATCTAAAAGTAATTGCATGCTTAATCATCATCTTTTAAATGATGTTTCTGTTCGATTTCCTTTCTGATTTTTCTGCCCCCCATAAATGTTTTAATACCTACTTAAAAGTTATTAATATATTGTTTGGTCTTAAAATTAATCATTAATTGGAAAAATTGTGGTTATTCGGGACTTGAATTTATGCTACACAATCACAAAGAAGTTTTATCGTATAGAATGTGCAACGTTACTTGAGTTTGATTAAAAAACAAAAATCTTGTTTTTGTCTTTTATTGCAAAAATAAATTGCATTTATATTTGGAACTCCGACCACAACGAGAGTATAAATTAATATTCTTATACTGGCTTTCATTAAATAATTTCTTTTTGAATTGTTCAGCTATAAATAATTAGCTTACTCTCTACGAATGTCAATGCCGGATAATTTGCAGTTTGATTGGATTGCTTCCATCTAATTAATTAAAAACTAACGAATATTTCAATCTCTGATTTTATATCAAATAAAAATTGAATTTTGTTAATACAATGGGTTTTCAATTACAGTAAAATTATAGTATTTTCGAAAGCAGACACATCAATTATGAAATCAATAACAGAATTTCCCCCCTAAATTCAGAATTACTGTTTTACACTATAACTAGCCAATTGTTAAAATTTATAACGCATAAATGTAATCCCATTGAAATTACTCTAAAGAGGAAAACAACTAGAATGATGTGAAATGCTAAAAGTAACAGTATGAGATTATTATTTTTTTTTTTTTAAGTTAAAAGGAATTAGTGCATAGGTTATTTTATTAATGTATATTTCTGTTTATAATTTTTCATTCTATATTTAATAGTATCTTAAAATTATTTTCTGTTTTCAAAGAAGCTTACTGACTAAAATCAAACTTGAAATTTTTGATGGGACATGTGACTTTTAGTATCTAAAAATGTTTTAAAATTTATTAAAGGGACTAAAACCAAAAATTAGGAAAATGTAATAAACTGTAGATATAAATTTGTTGCAAAAAATTATTTCAGGATGCTCTTTGTATAGAATTTTAGGCTTTGGACAATTGTTGTCAAAAACTTGCCAACCCTGCATTGAATAAATAAATGTGTATAACTTGAGAAATTATGAATTAAAATAATTATAAAAAATTATAATCTTAGTATTGGAATACTTGTTTAAGATGCTAAAATAATTTTTTCTTAAGCAAATAAGTAAATAAATAAAAATAATATACATTTCTAAGTTTTGGAAGCGATTAGCTTTCTGTTATACTTTATTATCTTAATATTTAATAAGAACCTAATATTTTTCTCTATGTGCTAGTCGTTTAATAATTTTAAGAAAATAACTGATATTGACATGGTATAATTCTAGGGGGGGGATGCAATTAAGAATACTGTACTATTTAAATGACTGTATTGTATTTTGTTAGAATGAAATTACAATGAAGAATGAAGACAAGCCTTTATTATGCATTTTAGATCCTTTTGTAGGTGCCCAAAGAAGCAGAAGCAATTTTTTTTTTCTCCAAGTAAAGCATTTGAAATGAAAACCAGGTAATTTTTTTTATGTGATTTTCTACAATATTTGAAAATAAAAATATACTTTTTATTAAGTGTTTGAAGTTAGATACCTATCTAAAGTTGTCGATGAAGCCCCCCCCCCCCCCACAAAAAAAAAAAAAAAAAAAAAAAAAAAATGTAAATTTATAATATGTAAAATATTAGTATTTAGTAGTTTAACTAATATATAAATTTATTAGTTAAACTACTAAATTTTTTTAATTGTGTAACAGGATTATTTGAGACCATAATTTATAAACAAATTTGAAAAGTTCATTTCCTCTTTTCTTTTCAGTATGTAGAGTATAAAATGTTATTTTTTGTTAGGAGTAACTAAAAAAAAGTTTTCAAGGTAGAATAATTATGTCACAAAGAGTGTAGGTAAATTTCAGACCAACATTTGGTTCAGAATTTACCTATGTCTTTTTGGAGGCCTAAAATGTCTCTATTTTAGATTTGTAAAATGCAAGGGATCAGTTATAAATTTAAAAGAGCTTGAGGGTCTTAGTTTTTGTTTTTCAAAGTTAAATGCTTTGTAGCATAAGTTTGATATTGTAGGGTAGTGCAAGTTTGATAATCTATGCATATGCAATATGCATAAAATAGTGGTTATAAAGTTTTTTTTTTTTTTTTAAGCATGATATTTCATCCACCACCACCAGTGTCTGGAAAGTACTTAGAATTTACAGAAATAGTGATAATAATAATAATTTGTAAACACAATAAAGTACAAGTTACGTGTGGTACATTAAAGATTTTTATTTTCCGAACGTATACTATGTAAGAAAATAATTTTATCCTGAAAAAATTCAAGAGTGAGATTTTGGTGTATCTATACAGATTAAGGGCTTCTGAATTCATTTTGTTATTTTTACAATAGTGTATGTAGATATGTGTGTGAATGAACATGTTAGCCTCTATACACTTTGAATGTTGATAGCTGAAAGAGAATAGGTATGTTATAGGTCACTGTCACACAAACTATACAGATTTTGAATAAATGTAGCTTTTAGGGTTTTTTTTTTTTCTACTGAAGACATAAAGAAAAATTACTTATTATGGCTGTGAACTCAAATTATTTAAAGTGTGATAGCATTTAAACGCCATATTCAGTTGGTCTAAAAGTTTCTTCAAAGTATACTAGTATATTATACCTTACTGTCACACAAACTACATAGAGTTTGATGAGTTAAGGACGTATAACTTTTTATTTTTTAGGATACAAAGTAGAATTTTTATACATTGAGGTATATGGTCTCCAATTATTTGCACAAATAATAAATATAAAATTGTTTGCAGCACTCATGCCTACTTTACCTGAAGAAGAGCTGTTTAGAAAAAATGTATTGTAATTTAGTTTTAAATTACAATAAAAATGTTCTTTTATTCTTGGTTTTTATTCAAAGTTTTATACTTATTTCTTTTTAACGCCAGTATTGTGGTGCTTTTTTAACACGCTTTTATTAGCTTCACCTGTATGTATGTTTGTAACCGCTCTGGGAGCAAACAAAAAATCTATATTGTAAAAAAAGACTTCCCTACGTGAACGCTGTGGCTGTGAGGTAAAGCTCCGGGCTACGAACCTAAAGGTCTAGCTTTCGAGCCCAGTCAGGGGAGATTTTTTAAAAATGTTTTTTTTTTTTTTTTTTAATTCTAAATTATTTAATTAAAGATTTAAGTGTATGTAAATATTATGGTGTGTCACTCACATGATTTTCTCTTACCCTGCATTTTAATGCTAAGATAGATATTTTGTGCTTTTTAGTTCACATTTCTATAAAAGCGTGTTCTTTAATTTTTTTAAAACTATCATTTTATTTTTAATAACATATGCACATATAATAATGAAATTTAGATTTATTATTCATATGCACAAAAAAAGTTTTCTGTAGAATACAGTATGAAATTTACAGGGCCACTCAAAAATATTCACACGCATTAACAGCTATAACTGGAAATTGAACAGGGGGAGCAGCCCCGGCTCACCGCTCGAAGAGCGGTGTTGAGCTATGCTAGGACCGAAGTCCACGTGGGCTGTCCCGAGACGTTTATTGAAAAACGAAAAAAAAAAAAAAAAAAAAAAATTACAGAATTCATCGCCAGGCTTAGATCCTACCCGCGACAATGGGCGATTGATCTTTTGACTTTTCTTCCGAAGGCATCATAGTTGCTTGTTTGCAGGGGTGAATTTATTTTTGCTGCATTATTTGGCTTCAGGTTGACCTTTGCTGCACTTCTGACGCTACAAGAGGGTAATGGGGTAGTGGGGAAAGTTAGCGTTTTGCTGGGTACCGAGAAGCACATTAGACAACTTGGAGAGTGGAAAAAAAAAAAAAAAAAAAAAGGGAAATAAAATAAAAATTTAATGAAATAGATAGATAGAGAGAATTATTTAATTTATTTAAGTTAATTATTTAATTTATTTAAGTTAATTTTGGGACCATGATTAGTTGGTCGTTATTATTAGAAGAGTTACTTGGGAGACTTTTAATCTGTTCGATTGGATATATCCATTAAGAGGGAGTAGATGCTATTGAGTTTATGGATTAGGATTTTATTGGTTAGGATGTTTGAAAGCCAGTTTATTGGCCTAGGGGTTGGGTTTCTAAGATGGAAAACTTCTGTAAGGGGGCATGAGAAATAGTAGTGATCCGGCGTTCCCTCCTCTCCACATGGACACAGGGATGAGCGCCGGCAATGAAATCTATTTAAGTAGGAGGGGAAAGGGCCATGGCCACTTAAAAAGGCTGAGATGGGTGGTGTTAAGGTCCAGGTGTTTGTGCTAACATTTGGGATAAGATTATAGGTATGCCTACCTTTTTCGGAGGTAGACCATAGGTCTTGCCATTTTTGCATGGTCAGATTTTTAATTTTCCTTTTCACAAAGGAGGGGGAGGCTGGGAGAGAGACGTCTATGACTTTTGACTCTGTTGCGGCCTTTGCAAGAGAATCAGCTATTTCATTGCCGGCTACGCCCCTGTGGGCTGAAACGTGAGCCAGGGAGCAGTTACAGTTTAGGGTGCTAAGGGAGTTTTTTATTTCTATTACTTGAGGGTGTCTGCTCCTGTGTCGAGCTATGGCGAGCAGACCTGAGAGACTATCGCTGAAAATGCTTATATCTTGATGTTTTGCCTCTGAGATCCAGTTAATGCCTTTTTGTATTGCATATAATTCCGCTTGGAAAACAGAGTTGTAGTCTTCGAGTCTGCCCGCCCACTGATGGGTCACGACGCCTGAAGCTAGTACGCAGAAAGCTGCAGCCACTCCAGCATCCGTCTTAGAACCATCCGTGTAGACCGCCACAGGGACAGACGGGGAGAAGCTATTTTTAGAGCAGTTTGTAATGAGAGGAGCAACATCCTTACCGGGGTGGAGGGCCCAGCTGCAGGTAAGATGCTGGATTGGGGTGTTGGGAAAAATGGTTGAGCTAAGTTCTGGGTCTTTAAGTTGGAGAATTCTGGATTTTATGTTGATTTGTGATACCTGCAGGTGGGCATGGGGAATCCCTGTGATGACGGTGATGGCATCAGTCGAAATGGTTTTATAGCCTCTTGCTATTTGTAAGAGGAACGGACGTTGGGCTGCGTTTAGTTGGGTTATTGCATCAGATCTTAGATGGCCGCCCCAGATGGATGCCCCATACGTGAGAATTTTGTCAATTATTGTGAGGTACCATGTTTTGAGGTGGAAGGTGGAAATACCCCACCTCTTGCCAACCATTTTTAAGGAGTTATGGTATATTTTTTGCGTTTTGATTTTTAAGTCTTTGACATGGGGCAACCAGTTGAGGCGTCGATCAAAAGTGACTCCTAGAATTTTGAGTTGTTCCACGTGGTTGACGCTGATGCCATCGATCCGCATCTTGGGATATCTTCTATTGCTGAGGGCTTTTGGAAAGGCTAATGTGAGTGCTTTTGTTTTTGAGGGGGATAATTTGAGATTAAGGTCTTGTAATAGACCACTAAAGAGGGAGAGGGCTACCTGAGCCTGGTCTTCTAAATCTTTCCTTATGCGGCCAGAGAGAATCAGGGAGAAGTCATCAGCATACGCGAAAATCTCGAAGCCCGCCGAGCTCATTTCTCGAAGGATGCTATTGGCGATTATGTTCCATAGTAATGGACCAAGACATGAGCCCTGCGGGCAGCCTTTAGATTGAGGGAGTTCTGAGGAGCCTTCACCCCAGTTAACTAGGATTTTTCGTTTTGAGAGATAAGATCTGATAACTCCCGCCAGATTCCTCGGGCAGCCAAGGTCCTGGAGAGCTTGTAGAATGTGGGGCCACTCTATGTTGTCGAAAGCTCCCTGTATGTCTAGTGAGACGATGGTGGTGTATTTCTGGGCATTGCAGCTGACGGCGCAGGAACTCTTGATGGCTTGCATTGCTTCGTCGCACGATCTGCCCTCTCTGAACCCAAATTGGTTTGGGTGGAGCAGGTTGTTTGATTCGAGGTAGAAATTTAGGCGTGTTACTGTCAGTTTTTCCAATAATTTTCCTAACGTTGGTAGGAGGCAGATCGGTCTGTAGGATGAGGGTTCAGAGGGGAGTTTCCCTTGCTTCAGGAAATACACCACTTCGCCTCTGCGGAGAATTTCTGGAAAGTAGTGAAAGTTTAGACAGAGGTTTGACCATTTTTGTAGGAGGTGTGGTATTGTTAGGTGTACATTGCGGAGAATTTTAAAGTCTAAATTGTCGGGACCTGGAGCTTTCTTTACATTGAAGCTGAATAGAGTGGCTTTGATCTCGGCCTCCGTGAAGGGGACATCCGAGGGAGCCGAGAAGACGGGCTCTTGAAAGTTTGTGAGGAGAGATTCTGGGAAGAGTGTGCTTGTTAGGTATTCCAGGTTGTTACGTTTGGAAGAGAGCGCCGGAGGGCGCTCCAGTTTCAGTTCTGTTGGTGTAAAGAATTTGTTACTGTAGAATTTTTGCGCTGTTCCGAAAATCTTGGTCTGTGATGAGCAAAAGTGTTTCCATGCGTTGCGTTTAGCCGTGTTTATGTGTTTTTTGAAAAGGGCCGAATGAAGTTTGATTGCTTGTTTTTGCTGTGGGATTAGGGATGGATCGATATATTTTAATTGTCTTTTAAGAGCTGTGAGTCGATTACGCATGGAACGTAGCGGGGGGGTCCAGAAGGTGTAGGCGAACTGCCGTCCCGACTTCTTCAGTCTGAATGCTGAGGTTGCTGCAGTGTGGATTGTGGCTATGAGGTTTTGAGTGTATGTTTCTAACTGGGCCTCGTTAGTGATTGTATTTAGCTCTGAGATAAGTTTCGATGATTCCTTTTGAATTAGGCTATTGAATTTTTTGAAATTGCCATGCTTAGTGGCGAAGCGTTTAGAGTGTGATATTGAGGGTATGGTGCTTGTTGAGAATGTGATGTAATTATGATCTGTGTTGTTGTGTATGTCCAGAACTAACCAGTCGTTTATTCTTGCGAACGCCTTAGGGTTGCAGAGAGTAAAGTCAGGCCAGCCCTGTGCATCGTTTTTATTAAAGGTGGGAGCAGAGTTGTCAATGTTGGCCAAGCATAGGTTATTGGGGGCTATAAATTCTATTAGTTCGCGACCTCTGCGATCCTCGTTAGGTGAGCACCACAACGGGGAATTGGCATTGAGGTCGCAGCAGCAAATGAATAACGACCTGTGTGTTATGAGGTGTTGCCACTCCAGCAGACAGGCCTCGAAGTCTGCAGACGGGGCGGCATAAGCGCTTCCAAGTAGCAGTTCACCTTCCCTAGTGGTAAGTGAGATGAATACACAATTTTCCCCAGTGAAAACGTGTGTGTAGTTAAGGGTTTGTGTCGCTATGACTATGTGGGCAGTGTTGTTTTTGGAACTGAAACTTGACCAGGCAGACGGAAAGCCGAACAGATCACCCCCCACAGTGCAGTAAGCATCCTGCAACAGCCCGATGTCTATGGACTTTTCTTCCATGAATTCCCGGGCCGTTGAGTTCGCTGCCATGCACCTGTTGAGGTTGATCTGTAGGAAATTTAGGTTATTGAAGCTGACTTTTGGTGTTGAGGAGGATGTTGCCTCTTGGGAGAGAGAGGAGAGAGCCGATGGTATTTTCTTTTTCTTCCTAGACTTCCCCATCTAGGGGAGAAAAAAAAAAAAGAAAAGGGAAGGGGGAAGCAGAGGGAGGGGGCGGGGACAGGAGGGGAAAGAGAAGAGAGAACGAGTTACCCCTGTACTCCTTGAGCGTCTTGTATGCAGCCAAAGGGTCCAGATGGTGAAAGGAACCTCTGATTTCCCTCAAAGTAGAAGTTCCTTGTTCGTGACCTGTAGCTGGTGTCTACGCCGTTGAAGTTGTTGTGCTGATTGCCGTTGAGATTGGTGAATTGGCCTTGTGGGAGTCCACTTGGGTGAGCCATAAAGTGTGTGAATGGGTTGAACAGCCATGGGTGGGGACTTGCAGGGGTTTGATGGCTATTGGGCTGGTTACTCCTTTGTTGCCTGCGGTTGTGGTCAGAGGAGCTTTGATTCTCCTGACTGGAGTTTTCCTGCTGCTGCGGACGGTGTGGTTGCTGTGCCTTTTCATCTTTTGCTACGTATTTTTTATCGAGAGCTTCCCTGCATTTACTGTAGGCTTCCATTCGAACCGGACAGGTGGGAGAGTAAGCTGGGTGGTTATTGTCTATGGGGCGAATGCCTTTTTTCGCATTTTGGAGGTTTATTCTTGCACAGTTTATGCAACTGGGCTTTTCATTGCACTTATCGTTTTTATGGTTTTGAGCACAGTGAGAACAATGGATATCTTGGTCGCAGTGGGCCTGCGAGTGCTCGAAACTTTGGCACTTTGAGCATCTCATTGCCTGGGTGTGAGGTTTTATTGTACAGCGCATGAGACCTAGTTGGAGAAATTTTGCTTTTATTATTGATTCTGCTATTGGGAGCGGTGCTTGTAAGATGTGGTTGGTGAAACTCTGTGCCTTGGAGGGGAACTGTCTTATATGTTTTATTGCTGTTGCAGATAAGTCATTGAGAAGACCCTGTTCATAGAGTCCTGTCATGATGTGGTCCTTGGAGAGTTCTTCAGGAACGCCCATGATTATGAGGCGTTGTTGGGGGCTGGGTTTTGTCTTGAAGATTAGTGTGGAAGTGAGGTCTGTGCTGTTTGTGTAATCTTGGATCAGTGTTTGTGCGTCGCCTCTAGTGTTGCAGATAATGTCTATGGAGCGACGGAAGGTGTTGTACTTTGATATTCTCGCCGCTGTGTTTACTCTTGAATTTCTCATCAGTCGGAGGATTTCCGTGCCGCTTAGCTTTGAGTCTTTGGACGTGATGTAAATTGTGCAGAGGGTTTTATAGTAGGCGTTGGTGGCTCTGATGTGGCTTTCATTTTGGGTTGGTTTTGGAGGTGGATTGATTGGGGAGTTGCGTCGGTTTTTCGTCTTGCTGGCTTCTTCCAGTGATGGGAATTCTGCTGTTGTGGTGGGTGTTGGATGTCCGTTGGTTGTTAATTGGTTTGCTGTGGAGGTTTCTTTTTCTGGTTGAGTCTGAGAGATATATGTATGTATTTATTTTAATGTGCACGATGGATGCTTGCATGAGTGGTAGTGAGTGCGGCACAAATGCTGTACAGATTTTCATAAGTGATATAGGTTGGAAAATTTTCTATTATGTTTTTCGAGAAATTTTTCAAAGCCAAAAAAGTCAATTTTTTTTAGTACATTTTTTACATGACATATTTAAACTTTTCTTTCAGTACTCGTAGTACCAGTAACAGTAATGTGAGATATAGTGTGAAAAACAAAAGTTTTTGATTTAAAGACATCATTTAGAAATTTATCAGATATATAATTTGAGTAACTTGCTCGAGAAGATGTTATTTATTATGATACATGAGACCTATGGGTGCTAATCAGCATTTTGAATATCCTTCAATAACTTTGTGTGAATATAATTATTAAACATTTTGCAACTGAAAAGAAGAATATATTGTTAAAATCCCTTGTTAAAATAAGTGTTTGATAATCATTTACTTTTACTGTTGCAGCATCTCTCCAACTTAATCAGCAGTGTGGATGGTCAAGGTGTCTACAAAGGACATGTAATTATTTCACTTTGAGAAAGAGCAGAGGTAAAGAGCAGATTCCCAAAATTTTTTGTACCTTTTCTTATAAATGTTTCAGGAGTTTCCAAATATTTGCCGCCGAAAGAGAGTTCAGATTCTGGCTCATTAGCAACTACGGAAATAATATTAAATCTTAAAGCTAACTTATTAATTTCTAAGCCTGTAAAACCAATTTCCTAAACTCGCAACAATAATAAATTAAAAATAATAAATTTATATCTAAAAGTAATAAAGTGGTATATTTTTTGGATTGTACAGTTTTTTTTTTTTTTTTTTTTTTTTTTTTTAAATAACATTTGAAAAATAGAATTACTGTGTCAAATGAATTATATTTATTAAGTATGGTTATTTATATGATTCTTGTCTTATGAGTTGAAAAATTAACTTTATGTGTATGTAGTTCAAAGTATTAAAAAATGTAAATCTGTATTTAACAAATTTTCCATACAATGAACTTCTTTTCTGTATTTAAAGACTGTTAAATAGAAGTCTGCTTTTTGATCGTGATGTACAATTGTAATAAACGGAGCGGCGTACCGCAACCCAAATGTATGCTTTAGTTATTCTTATTTATGTTTATATAAGTTTTAGAGATTGATTTTTTTTGCTTGATAAAGGAGAATCAGTGAAAGTTATAAAACATATACAGGTAAATATTTTAATATAAACATTTGTTTATATGAAAACTGTTTTCAGGTTCAAGTGCAATAAGTGCAAATTTCAGAAGTCGTGGTAAATGAAATTAAAAGCAGGTTTGTAAATCCTTGCTAAATTTTATAATTAAATAAATTTATGCTAATAATTTTCAAGATATTTTTTCATCCTTGATATTGAAAGTAATAGTATTTTTGTTTTTTAAAGTAGCTGCATTTTAAAGCACAAAGTTGGCAAAAATTCTCTTTTCTTTTTTATAAAATCAACTGACAGTATTTCCTGTTTATTTTTATTTTTAAAATAAGATTTGAAAAACCTAAACATGGTAAACAAATGTTAATTAGCTGAGAAAGTTTTTAAAATATAATCATTTATGTTATATCAAATACTATTCTATTTGTACATATTTTGGATACAGTTAAATTTTAAGAAATGTTAACCAAATGTTTATTTATTTTTCTTTATTAGTTCAGTAGTGACGTTAAAATTCTATCCTCAGTTTTTTGGTATTATTTCTCTATATATAGATATCTTTTTTTTTTTTTTTCTTATTTAACACTGAAGAATTCTTTGATTTTTCTGTTTTTCCATGCTCATGTTCTACATTTTCTTCAGTATTTCACAACTGATTTGAAAAAACAAAACAATTTTTTTTAATTGCATTACTATATAAATAATTCCTTAAATAGATAAACTGAATAGCATTTATCCCCATTGCAAAATTTTTCTTTACAATACAAAGAGTCAAAAATTTTATAGCAATTTGCAGGATGTGAAATCTCAAAATTATTTTAGATGGTCAGTTCAGATTCTTTCATCTCGGAAAAGTATAACATGAGTATTAAAGTAAGTCAATTTTGTGCTTTACAGATTGCACAGAATTGACTTTGTGCAGTCACACGAAATTTTGTGCAACTGACATGAAATTTTCTTTACCTCCCAAGGAAATGTTTTTCAGATATTTTTAAAATTATTACAAGTGAAGAAAATTGATTATGTTGTTTCAAATTATTACAGATATATGATTGAAACACTCGTGTTAAAAGTATTGATCAGTTCTTTTGGAAAAAAAATATTGAAAATTACATTCCTTGGAGAAAGCAATATTTCTACATATACATTTTATAATGTTTGAATACTACTATTAATTAAAATATTTTTAATTTTATGCTTGTTTAAAAATACTCCCCATTGTATTCATTTCTATGAAATTTTGACTTATGCTGTCATATGAACCAATTATTATGAAAAGACAAGATGATAGCACAATCTGTTGAGCAATATGCATCAAAAGTTGATAGACAAAAAATTATGTCAAGTTGCATCTAAATGAAAAATTTCAAGCATATGTTATTGATCTCGGGGTGCATCGAATTTTTGTCACACACATACAAAGCCATAGCCAAGGAGGGGAGTTAAAATACAGCCCCCTTCTTGAAATTTTGCAGGTTTGTCAAAAATTTTAGAGTTCTACATCAGCATTTTTAGCATTCAACATTATGTACTAGAACTTGAACATCCAAAATTTTTTTCTGGCTACGCCCTTGTACTGACGTTAGGAAAAAAAAGACAGAAGTGTGTTACTCTTAAAATGTATAAAATCATCAAAAATTGGCAGTCTGAAAATTTTCTAACCAAATGTTTTCTTCTTATCAAATCAGATGTCAATGACAATCTCACTTTTTTTTTACTAGGCATTAGGGGTATGGAAAAAATTACTACTTTTTCCTTTCTTTTAATAGGTGCCTCACAGTTCTAAAAATTTCAATTTTTTCATTTTCCCATTTGTATCCTAAATAAGCAAGAATAATACTACTCCAATAACAGAATCATCCTTATTTGCTTATGACTCTAATTGGAGAACTAACAGTACATATAAATTTCAATGTAACTGTCATGTTTAATAAAATTTCTCATAAATTATTGAATAAAATGACGTTCAAAGTTTTAATGTGTTTTGAAAAATTTTAAATTGCTCCCTACTAATTTTATTTTTTCTCCCTCAATTTTACATTATTATTGTTTAACAATTTATTCTTGACCTACTTGGATATTTTTTTGTGGATCCATTGGTAAGTTAATTGATTAAATATATTTAATATTTAAAAGCTGGAACTGAATGCAAATTTTAAGCATTTAAGCAATTTTTTGTTCACCATCATGCTATAGGTATGGAGAGCGTAAAGAATCATGAAAATTGTTTACCTCGTTTTGTTTTTTTTAATTATTATTTTTACACTTTTCAGGTATGGGGATACCAAAAATAATAAAATTTATATGTTGTCAGTCTGAAGGGTGTCAGTTTGTTAGTTTGTCTAACTATCTTAAGAATAAAAGATCGCAGGTAGGTGGGACCAGTTTTAAAATATTATCTATAACATTGGCTAGAACACTATTGATTTTCAACATTCTAATTTAAAAACTTCATAAGTTATTCAAAATTTACGATTTTCTTAACATGGGAGGTAGGGCAAAATTTTGTTTCAACATACATTAAAAGGGATATTTTTACAGTAAAGGTGCGAGACCAGCTTAAAAGTATGTTACAATGCTCGCATGAACATAATTAACCATGGAAACTGCATACATTACTCGAAATTAACCATTTTTTTAACATGGCAGAATCGCACAAAATTTCGCATAAACATCCATTGCAGTTTAAGTCATAAGATCAATAAATTACGATAATTAAGTTCAGTCTACTTTTAAAATAATCTAAAATAGGTTTTCTTAAATAATTCAAAACTGTTACTAATTTGTCTTCAAACTTGCCAATCCCGATCAAATTTTTCAAGTAGAATTACGAACTTCAAAATGCCAAATTTGAATTTCCTGTGGTTATTTAAGTTATGCTTATAACAGATATACATACAGATCAGCCACTTAAAATTGGACTTTCGTATTCAGTGAACCTCAAAATGTGATGTTATACAAAAACCAGTGTTGAAAATAGAATTTGAAAATATATTTTCTTTACAGTATGACTGTTAAAATTTAATTTTTCTTCCTGAGCAGTGTTTGTTGATATAGTAAAATGTAACAAAGCACTTACACCTGCTACATTCAAGTTTTGCTTAATTTTGGTTAACCTTGTATGTTGTCTGTGAATTTTATGCATATCACATTATGCACTTAAATTCAGTTGTATTTAAAGAACACCGAACACAAAATGAAATAGACTGCCAGCAATTTCCAAGTATATATTCCCGATATATTCAAATACTTTGGATAGCCCTGTAAACAAATGATAAATGATTTCTATTCCATATTCTATACAAAACATGCTTTTATGCATTGAAAAAAAAATATGTTCATTCCATTTTGTTTAGGGCAACCTATATATGTTACACTTTACTTAATGGACTTTTCCCCGTAGACGTAATGTATTTGAATTCTTTTGGATATCCCTGTACATAAACCATCTGCTTCATCTCAACGAAAAGTTTAATGTAGCATCACTACATTGTACAGATTTAGAATACCGAATTTGGACTTCCTTCTATAATTTGTTGTTGAGAAAAAACAGAGACCAACTGATAAAAACATGTTTTTCAGATTCAGGAAACCTGAAAATGTGTAAATGAAACAAAAACTCAATTTCAAAAATTTGACTCAAAAACAATACTATTTCTAATATGGATTTAAAAAAAATAAAAAAGATGGTAGTGTAACATTTATTTATTAATAAAAAGATTTTTTTCATTTATTATTATTTTTTTTTTTTTTTTAGAATGCAAAAATTTATTTTTATTAAATACTACCTAATACAAATTTAATATATTCTTTTAAAGCTCATTTATCTTCATAACAATATTGAAAAATACATTAAAATTGGTTTACCGATATAAACTTATTCAAAACATGTAAAAAATAAATAAATAAATGAGATTTTATACATATTTAATTAATTTTTCACATGAAATATGTGTAACGAAAATATTAGCACGTGTATGTTTAAAAAACTAAAAATAAAAAGTGCATAACCTTCCAAACCTCATTTTCTTTTTCATTAAAAAAAAATCGCCAAAAGAGCGATAATCAGCCAAATCTTTATACCCATAAAACTGATTACGAAATCGCATACGTAATCCGTGACGTATGAGTAGTACTTCGGTCCCTCGTCAGGGGCGATAGTGTCTATGCGAAATTTACATGTTAAATTCTTACCATTAGCTTCTATGTAAGTGACGGCTCTGAATGTTATCAGTACTCTGTGTTTCCGGCTAACCATACCATTTTCAACCCTCTACTCACATAGTTAATAAGTTAAAAAAGGACCACAAATTTTATGCTTGCCTATTAATATATAGATTATTAGGAAGCACGAGAGTCGTCTTACCGAAATAAATTGTTTTTAAAATAATTTTTCGCATATTTCACATTATAACAAGTAATAAAATACTTTTTTTTCCTCATTTCCTTACAAACTTTAAAAGTGTTCATAAAGAAAAGTTAAACTTTTAAAAGAGCTAAATTTAACAAAAAAAAAAAAAAAAAATTATACCGACACGACATTATTTCATTATTTAAAACATGAAAATCTGACATTGACAGATTTTAATTTAGTGCCAGAGGCCTACTGCTAAACTTGTTAATATCGACAAATTCTTCTTTAGTTAATTCGTGACGATCTAAATTCCATGATAAAGTTTTCATTAAATCAAACCAATGTGTTTCAGCTGCAGATATTGTAACAAATAACGTTGGAAGTCCAAACTGTCTTATAGCAGCAAAACAACGTTTTTTCTCTTTTACCCAATGAGGGGAAGGTGTGCCTTGGGGGGGACTCATGTCAAAGGTGTGCCTAGGGGGGGGACTCATGTCAAAGTTGTACCTTGGGGGGACTCATGTCAAAGTTGGGCCTTGGGGGGACTCGTGTCAAAGTTGGGCCTGGGGGGGACTCATGTCAAAGTTGGGCCTTGGGGGGACTCATGTCAAAGTTGTACCTTGAGGGGACTCATGTCAAAGTTGGGCCTGGGGGGGGACTCATGTCAAAGTTTTGCATTGGGGGGGACTTCATTCACTAAACCGACTGAAATAGGCCCTTAGCACTATTAAGAGTGTATTATAAAAATTCGACAACGCTGTACCGACTGAAATAGGGGTACCTTGGGGGGGACTCATGTCAAAGTTGGGCCTTGGGGGACTTCATTCAATAAATCCCCATTCAATAAACCGACTGAAATAGGCCCTTAGCACTATTAAGAGTGTATTATAAAAATTCGACAACGCTGTACCGACTCAAATAGGGGTACCTTGGGGGGGGACTCATGTTAAAGTTGGGCCTTGGGGGGGGGGACTTCATTCAATAAATTCCCATTCAATAAACCGACTGAAATAGGCCTCTAGCACTAATTAAGAGTGACGTATAAAAATTCGACAACGCTGTACCGACTGAAATAGGGGTACCTTGGGGGGGACTCATGTCAAAGTTGGGCCTTGGGGGAACTTCATTCAATAAATCCCCATTCAATAAACCGACTGAAATAGGCCTCTAGCACTAATTAAGAGTGACGTATAAAAATTCGACAACGCTGTACCGACTGAAATAGGGGTACCTTGGGGGGGGACTCATGTCAAAGTTGGGCCTTGGGGGGACTTCATTCAATAAATCCCCATTCAATAAACCGACTGAAATAGGCCTCTAGCACTAATTAAGAGTGACGTATAAAAATTCGACAACGCTGTACCGACTGAAATAGGGGTACCTTGGGGGGGACTCATGTCAAAGTTGGGCCTGGGGGGGACTCATGTCAAAGTTGGGCCTTGGGGGGACTTCATTCAATAAATCCCCATTCAATAAACCGACTGAAATAGGCCTCTAGCACTAATTAAGAGTGTATTATAAAAATTCGACAACTGTACCGACTGAAATAGGCCTCTAGCACTAAAAAAAAAAAAAAAATAGGATGGCAGCACCACCGGTTGAGCGATTGATTCCCAAATCTAATCAGCACCAGTTTAGGTCAAGGTCCAACTGAATACAAGTTTGGTTGAATTTCGCTCATATTAGGGGCTATAATTCGAAATTGCTAGAATTACATTTTTAGTTGTGTTAAGCGTTTCTTACAGTTTCGTACAAAGTTTATTATGACAAAAATACTGACATTAATTAGTTTTTCTGCCTGTCTACTTGCCCACCTGTTAGCGCTTCATTTCCGAGTAAACCCAATTTCTGCTATATGTTGTGACTGGCCGTTAAAAGGTTAACGCAAATTTTCTTGAAGATGAAGATATGTCCAATCGTTTTAGCTCTCTATAAAAGCACTTAACCCCAAAATTTAATCAAAATCATTACATTTATTTCCGAGTAAAAAAATAAATAAATAAATAAAATCTATAGCAGTTTTTTTATTTTTTATTTCAATGAGAAAATTAAATTTAAAATTAAGTCTAATGAATATTAAAAAAAAAAAAAAAAAAAATCAATTGAGGTAGTGAATCAAGGAATGCTTTGCCAGCTTCGCTGGTCATTATTTATAGGGGACTACTGTGCAAGTTGTACCTGACGGGGCTAAAGTGAAAGTTGTACCTCAAGGGACTATTGTGAAAGTTGTACCTCACGGCACTAATGTGCAAGTTGCACCGAACGAACAAACTATTTCTTTCAACGAAAATGCCTACTAACCCTGGACGATAGGTCTAATATATCGTATCATATTATATATCGTATTTATCGTATTTATCAATACTTATTTCGCTTCCTTCTTCGACTCGTTTTAATACGCATTTTTTATATGCATGAGCAGCCCCCAAAAAACAAAAACATTAAATCATTAAATTCCTTTTTTACTTATTTTTATTTCATATTATTTCACGCGCACTTTTTATTTAAAAATTCAAAATTATTTAAAAAAAACTTTTTCGATATCGCCTGTAACGATACAGATTATTATTAATTTTCTTTTCTTTTCCTTTCAATAATAATAATAATAATAATAATAAAAATTTTGATGAAATTCTGGCAAAAGCAGAATTTAGTTTAGGACGGAGGACTATTAGTTTTTTTTTTTTTTTTTTTTTTTTTTTTTCAAATTATAACATCGCTTTCAAATTATTCAATTATATTTTCAATAAATTTTAGATTTCGACAAAAGTCCAACTATCGAAATCGACAACGCAAAAATCTGAGACTAATAGGGCCTCAGTCCTAAAAATAACAATTAGTTAACTAAATTTAAATATTTTTTCGGTTAAATTTCGACTATATATATATATATATATAAAGAATTAAAATAAAAGCTAAAATATTTTAGAACAAAAAAATATTAAACTACATAAGTAAACAAAAACATTGGCGGTTATGATTTTCGCCAAGTACAATTTCCAAACCGTTGCTTTAGAAATTTTTTGAAATAAGCTGTTACCATGGGAACCAACGCATAGTTTGTTCATGTCACATAACTTATGCTGGACCTTGTCAGGCTTACTATTTATCACTCTACTTTATTTATCTCGTTAGCTAGCTCTATATTTTTTAAACTAAACTGAAATCAATTAACCGTTATGAAACATTTCTGTATTAATGACAATATTTTGGTGTTATTTAACTGTTATGTCTCTGAAACATTTGTGCTGTTAGGTGATTCGCTAATCCAAATTACAACCTCCCAATTATCTGAAAATACAATGTGAAACATCAGAAATGTTTCTTACATAAAAACATTTTTAAATGTGTAATTTTGTTTCTTATGTTTCATTAGGAATTTTACTCACTTCTTCGTCATGTTAACTCTTACGTGTTTTCTCAGCCTGCCAGCATGTCTTTAGTGAAGTTCTCTGCAAAATTTTTAAACATCTCGCAATTGTTTCGGAAAAGATGAATATTACATTTGTACATTAACAGTGACATGGATTATATGTTTCTACAGATTTTTGTAATAAAAAGAAAAGAAACATTAATATTCATATTAATATTAATAATAAATCTGTTTTTGAACCCTCGTATGTTGTAAACTATGTTTACAATACTTTTCTAAAGAACACACCCCTGTTTATTAAAGAATACAACCAAGAACACAACCATGCTATAATTAAATATATATTTACTACAATACACTATTCTACAATTATACGAATGTCTCTCTTACAAATTTCTGCAAAGTTATTTAAAGTTGATTTACTCGTGCCATAAATAAGATGAGATCATTCTTTGTATTGTAAATTACAAGCAAAAAAGGATGATTGGCAATAAACTCTGATTCGTTCTTTCGAGGAGCTGATCTTCCAACAACCACCATTGTAGCTGCAGCTGCCTCAGAACCTTCTTCATTCACCTCTAGCACAGCTCTATGCAATATTTCGGATACAATGAGACCACCACCGAGCTCTGGCAGTTCAGCAGAAATAAAGATTTGCTTAACACCAAGTTCCTTAAAGGAAGGAATCAAAGAATTTTCATAATCCAATTTAAATTTTGGGATTGTTATTTTCACTTTCATATTCTCGAGCTTTTGTTTTACATCTTGAAGAAAAGTTGGTGACAAGCTAGCTTCCAAAGAATCTAAGCCATTTTTTTCACGTGGCAAAAGAATTAGCATTGCTACTTCATCTCCAACATATGGTAACTTTAGAGCTTGATACGTTGCGCCTTCAAAAAAGGGAAAATTTGCTTTCATATGCATCATTTTCACCTTTTTAGCATTCTTTATCAAACCATCATTGTAAAACGCTTTTGATTTGGTATCTTTTTTATCGAACTGCTTGCTCCAGGTGCCTTTAAAATAAATAGCATTCAACAACACAACTGAAGTCATTGGGCCTAACTTTTTCACAAAATCGGGAATCATGCCTTTTGTCTTTTCTTTTACCCACTCGTTTATATTCTTAATAACTCTCTCCATATCGCCTCTGAAATCAACTTCTAATATCAAGCCCTTGAACAAATCGGATATAATCTTCTTATATCCATCCGTCACTGGAAAGCCCTTTTGACAAAGCATACTATTGGCAAAAGATAGCGTATAAGAATCGTCCTGTGGAAGCATTAAGGACATTTGCTTCTCGAAAAGCGAAGCTACATCTTCTTTTTTAATACCTGCATGTTTGTGTCCTAAAGCTTCTAACAACTCAGTTGCTGTAACTCCATCCGCAGCACATAGCAGCATGCCCATGGCGACAGAAATACTGAAAGGAGAAAAGAAAACATTTTTTTTCTCTTGACACAAAAACTGATGTAAATGAACTGCCAAGTAGTTGTTTGCTTCAGTGAGGGACATGGTTTCTGAACTAGGGATTCCCTAGAAGAAATAAATAAGATGTATATTCAACGAAAACTTTAAATAGAAAAAAAATAAAAAGCTTTTAATATGTTATATCTTGTGCAATTATAGTTAAGACTTATTACAAAATTAAGAAAAAAATTATGTAGACATAATTTTTTATATTTGTTTTCTTCCTCTATTGCTTAAGAAAACCCTAAAGGACAAATTTGAAATAATAAATATTTACTTTAATTATATACAGGGTGTATCAGTACCACGTTTCAGAACTTCTATGAAGGAGAAGGGTGCATTGCGACGACTCGAAATCATATAGCAATGCAGGGTCAAAAATGCTTACCTGACGCGGTGGTGCACGCCGAAACATCATAAATAAAAAGACGTTACGGAAATTAATATTCGTTTTAATAAGAAATGCACATAAACAAAAGAAGTATGTGTCAAAGGTAATGTTCGAATTTTCGTAGACCGACTTACGCTTAACTTACGGTTGCACATCTACGGCGCGTGGAATTTCGAATATTCTGGAATAGTACAGGGTTAAGCCGAATTTCTCTGTCAGTTACTGCAATTCCTGAAAACAGGTCTCATCTTTGTCAACAGTGTGAAGAATGCATTGAAGTCTGTGAACGAAACTTCGAACAGTATCTTTGTCCTATATTTCCTTTGTTTACGTACATTTATCATTAAAACGAATATCCACTTACGCACCTAATATTCGTAATCAACCAATGTGCATTGAATACTTTTGTATGAAAGAGTATAATTAGAATGTATATCCATTTGTAATATAAACATGAATACAGAATAAAGAAAAAGGAGCTTAATGTCAAAATAACGAAAACATGGGTCACGAATGTGATAACTCATAATTGTCAACTCTTATGATTTTTGAATAAAACTATTTCTGCAAATAAATGTTGCTTTATTTAAAAACTAAAATTCTTCAATTAAATAGCGGCATTCAAACCGAGTAAAAGTTAACAACCATGGTTAATAGCACATTCCCTATATGGGCATTGGAGGATCTTAAATGTTACTTTTTAACTAAATGAAATAATGTTTATATAAAAATAACTAGCAGGATTTGCCCGCTTCGCTGACTACTATACTGAAATGAGTTGTCAAAATTCCATATCATTATTAATAACCTAAGTTAAAGTTTCCTCTGTGTTCCGTAGAGGTTTTCCCGCTCGAAACGTGAGGAGTCCGGGTCCACACTACCCTCGGCAGCAACTTACCCGCTTTTTATTTCCCCTTCCGCAGCGGCTGTTAGGAATTTTGCGAAATCTCACCAAACTACATAATGCGTACACCTAATCAACATCCACACACAAAAATTCATCATTCTAAGATAATGTAAGGCGAATTCAAACAGGATAGCGTGTTTTTACGCGTGTTTATTGCCCCCCCCCCCAACCACAAGGGGGTAAGGGGCGAATTTCGTAAAATCCCGTTTCAATAAGTGTCGGATACATATAAACAATTTGCGCACCAAATATCGTGACCGCAGATCCCATAGATTTCCCAAGATAAATTAAAAAAAAAAAAAAAAAAAACGAAATTGTGTTTTTGGAAATATTATAAAGAAGACACATGGCTATTTTCAATACTTTTGTAACATCTTTAGTAGAGCTATACTAAAAAATCCGGAATTTCTGAAATTTCCCCTCGAGAAACGATTTTTCCCTTCTCTCCATTAAGAATGAAGAATTCCAAAATCATACATAATATTTTATTTATACTCAAGTCTAGTCTCATCATGTTCAATTTCTTCAACATGAAGTAATCTGGGGCCGAGTTATGCTTAAAAACGTTTTTTTTTTTGCTTCCTGTCCCCCTTGGGGGAAGGGGGTATTTCGATAAATCCCGTTCCTTTAGGTACCGAATGCATATAAACAATCCAAGCGCCAAACTTCGTGACCGCAGCTCTCATAAATTTCCCAGGACAAATTTAGCGCTAAAAAGGGTGTCTCGAATTAGCCCTTTATAATACTAAACGCCCCCACAAAAAAAAAAAAAAAAAGAAAAAAGAAAAAAAAGGCAGACCACAAAAAATCAAAAGCATATTTTGGAAATATCCTAAGGAAGTTGCATAGCTTTTTTCAACATCTATGTTCAATTTTTGGTAGAGTTCTACTCAAAAATCTGGAATTTGCGAACTTTCCCGCCAAAAATCGATTTCCCCCCTTCCTCTCCTTAAAAATCGAAAATTCCTAAATTGCAGATATTGTATTATTTGTACTCATATCTAGTTTCCCCATGAGCAATTTCTTCACTGTGAAGTAATTTGGAACCGAGTTATGCTTACAAAGTTGTTTTTGCCTTTGCGGGGGATAATTTTGATAAATCCCGTTACTTTAGGTGTCGCATACATATAAACAATCCAAGCACCAAAATTCGTGCCTGCAGCTCCCATAGATTTATCAAGACAAATTAAACGCTATAAGGGGTGTTCCGATTTCGTCCCCTCGTAACCCTCCCCCCCCCCTCCCACCCACAAAAAAAAAAAAAAAAAAAAAAATCGCAATCCACAAAAAACTAAAAATGTGTTTTAGCAAATATCCTAAGAAAGTCGCCTAGCCTTTTTTCAACATCTTTGTTCCATTTTTGGCAGAGTTCTACTGAAATCAGGAATTTTCGAAATTTCCAGCCAAAAGTCGATTCTCCCCCTTCTTTCCCTTAAAAATCAAAAATTCCTAAATCGCAGAAAATGTTTTATTTGTACTCATGTCTAGTCTCTCCATGTGAATTTCTTTATTAGGAAGGAATTAGGAGCCGAGTTATGCTTACAAACGTGTTTTTGTTTTTTGCCCACCACCGGGGGAACGGAGGGGGGGGGCGGGGAATTTCGGAAAAGCTGATAGATATAATTTTAAGTGGAGTAAAGACCTAAATTCCTGTCAAGCACAGTTGAATTCCGTCTGTCCGTTCTCAAGTGATACCCGGACAAACGTGTTTTTGACTTTTGCCCCCCCCCCATGGAGGAACGGGGGGGGGGGGATATTCCGAAAAGTTGATAGATATAATTTTAAGTTGGGAAAAGTCCTAAATTCCTACCAAGCGCAGTTGAATTCCGTCTGTCCGTTCTCAAGTGATACCCAGACAAACGAGTTTTTGTCTTTTTCCCCCCAGGGGGGAACGTGAGGAAATTTCTGAAAAGTTGATAAATATAATTTTAAGTTCAGTAAAGACCTAAATTCCTGCCAAGCGCAGTTGAATTCCGTCAAGCCATTCTCGAGCGATACCCGGACAAAAATAGCGACATACGGACACGGTGACACACACACACACATGCAAAATTTTCTGAAGTCATTTCCGGCTTTCATGGTGTTTGAAACGTGAAGATATCACAAAATTTTTCTATTCTGACAAATTTACAGACAAAAATCTGATTTTATTAATATAGATATAAATAGTGATAATGCTGCTTCAATATATTACATAAAGTGCACTGGTTGTACTAATTCAAATATTATGTATAATTTTGCAACAAAATGAAGTTTAAAAGATTATAGAATTTTCAGTACAGACGAAGTTACAAATAATGAGAAAACGAAAATACTCGTGATCCATTGTATATGCCTATAAGTGATATTTAGCATTTGAAATAGTCTACAAAGAGCTTATATTGTGACGTTGGTCATAAGTTCCTATGCAGTTCTCAATACATCTCAGAGAAACAGATTATTCTAAAGTTTGTTCTTCTACAGTGCTGGAAAAAATATTAAAGCTAAGCAAAAAGTCATTATTTTCACCATTGCTTATTCGCATTTTATGCAAATTGAAACATAATTCAGAAAATAACAAATTTTACTGAAAAGTCAGCGGAGGCCTTCATGTGAAGAGAGGAGACTCAAAAGGATTTTGTCTGTCTGTATGTATACACGTTTCGCGATAGCGGCCGCAAAAATCACCCTACTCACATGTAAATTGATACACATGTTCATGAGCTACACAGAATTAGCTGTATTGTTTTGAGTGCGTGTATTCTATTTGTAGTTTGTGCACAAGAACATCAAAGTTTTATTTATCATTGCGGCCTATGGACAGAATTCATTTGTACCGCAATAGCAGCCGCAAAATTCCCCCGATTGACTTGTAAATTACACATGTTTTAAGCACTCTACAGAAGTAACTATATAATTTTTTATGTATATATTATTTATTCTTCGTGTAGAGGAACACACCAAAGTTTTTCTTATCACAAATGGACAGATTATCGTTTAAACGCATTTTTAACATGGTTACACTACATTCAACAAAATGAAATTAACATACATTGCTGAGTTGTTTTAAATGATGCTCTGTGAAGAAAATGTTTGCTTAGACTTAATAACACAGCGCTGAAAAAAAAAAAAAAATATTTCGAGCCCTGATTTCCTTCTTGCTGATTCTTATGTAAAGTGACCTCCTGAATTCGAATATGACCCCCATTTTCCACAATCACCCACCGTTTTCCCGGGACGCCACAACCACCCCCAATTTTTAGCACTGTTCGGTAATTTTATGGCCATGAATTTGATTTGGAGAATGGAAAAGAATTATTTTAACAATTAAAAACAAAATATATATATATATAATGTATAATAAATAATAATAATAATCGCCTAATAAAATATAAGAAATGTAATGTATAATTTCAGTGGCAAGTCCCTCCCCCCCCCCCCCCCTAAATTTTCCCCTTGCTGCATACGTTCATGTTTTATAATTTTTTAACTTTGTAGCCCATCAGAAGATCATTAACAGTTAAAATAATCCTTTCCTCCCCTACAAATCAAATTTATAGCCATAACGTTACCGAAAAGTAATAAAAATAATGGGGCGTCCCTAAAAAACGGTGATGGGGCAAAATGGGCGTCATAATCGGATTCAGGAGGTCATTTTACATAAGAATTTGCAAAATGGTGTTGGGGCCGATTTTCATGCAGAGCAGTGTAATTAACACTTTAAGCGCCATGTCAGCCATTCTAGACATTTTGTCATATATCTCTAAAAGTACTGAAGGAATCGTCTTAACTTTAGGAGTGTGCAGAACATGTTATACTTCAAACATTTCAGTGGAAGTTTTACCCCGAAAATAAAAGCAGTACCAATAAAAGATTAACACATTGAGCGCCATGTCAGCCATCATGTCTGACAGTGCAAAATAGGATATAAATCTAAAAATATTACATTGTTTTAAGTAAATATTGAAAATTTATTAAAAATGTGCTTAATTTTTATTTATTACAGGAGGAATCATTATGGAATTTTAATGGATTTTAAGAATTCGCACGGCGCTCAACGTGTTAATATACAGGACCTTAAAAATGTACTCCGACAATGTCACGTAATCATCCAAATCATGTGAAATTTCGTCATGCTGCATTCAACATACTGGAATTTGTATACATTATTAAAATATTTAAAGGCATATTTTCTTTTTATAAAAGGTATGTATAGACTAAATATTTATTTACAGGACAACACAGAAGAATTCTGGTGACATTCTGTAATCATCCAAATGGTGTTAAATATGGTTTAAATGTTAATGAGTCACAATAAATTAGTTGTATAGTTTTTAATTACTGTGGATCCTGTACAGGGACACATAAAAAAATTTCGTACTATTACGGTCTACAGACGGTATTTCTCATAAGTGCATTTTAACATGGCTAAACTCCATTAAACATAATGAAATAAATATATGTTATTAGAATGTTTAAAAAATGGTTTCTGTAAAAAATGGTTGACATAGAATTGGTAATTTGTTGACAGGGCAACACAAAATAATTCCAATTTTTTATGTAGTCATTTGTCATGGAATTTGGTAGAATAATTTATGAGCTACAAGGAGTTAACACAAAGCTATGAATTACAAAGAAATCATGAAAAACGACAGTTTTTTGAGTGAGGCAAGCGGAGGGACAAACGGGACGCTGAGAACTCATATATACGGCTAGTTTGACATCAAAGAGATTTGTAAAAGCCGACTCTTAATATCTCAGCAAATATGCCATATTTTGTTCTGATCTTTTCAAAATAATCTTTTATCTTCGGTCTTAATCTATCCTGAAAATTTTACATTTCTACATGTAATATGTTTTGAGATCTGAATCTCAATTTAAAGCCAAAAAGGAAAAATGTAAGGTGTAAGGTTGTAATGGACTCAAATTCTGAAAAAATATCTCTAAAACGGCTCGAAGGATTTTCATATAATTAATATATTTTGTTAATAGGATCTTTCTGAATCTAGTAACGTTTTCGTTTCTTTCAGGAAAACTCTTGTTTTTTATATAAATCGCTTTAAATATGGAACTATATTACTCCGCCAATTACATGTGTTTCTCCGGGTGAAAACGCTGTTATGCGGTTCTTTCTTGTGAGGTATGTGGGCTGGTTGATTGTCCGACTTCAATGCAGCCAATGAATTATTTAGATTTTTTTTTAACGCAAAAGTACTTTATTACATGTTTAAAATATTTATTGTATATATACAAAGTCAAATTCACTTAAATATATTTTCTCTTCTGTTATGAAAAAAATATTTTTGATTTCAAAATTTCATATTTAGTCAAAAAAATATTTAGATAATATTTTAAATAAGGAAGTATTTTGTAATTTTAGATATTCCATTTTATCATAATAATGATGAATTTACAATTTTTTAAAGCGAAAAAATTTTTAATCATTCATGAACATCGATTTTATAATAGCTCAATGATTTGCGATTCATATTCATGTATCATTCCGCGTCGGGAATGGAAAAAAGCAGCAAATAGAGTTTTGGCGCCATCTATCGTTTTTTATTTAAAATATACACTTCCGTAAATACATATATATATGTATTTTCTTTTTAAAAATTAAAAATCTCTTTTGAAAATACAGTTAGAGTTTATTCATTTATTTATTTTTCAGACTTTAAAATGATACATATTTTAAATATTAACATAATCAATTTTTTTTTATTATTATTATTTAAAGCAATAATGACTAGGGGATGAAACAGTGTTTATTAGAAATAACACTATTTCATGAATTTTATTAAAATTCATGAAAAATATGTCAAATAGCAATTATTAAAAAACACGTCAAAATAAATAAATAACATCTTTACTTTGAAACCCTAATGTATTTAAAAAATATTATTCTTTCTTTTATTTTTTTAATTAATTAATTTCTGCATGAAATATTCTATTTCATAAATATATTTACAATTACAATAAACAAAAAATCCTCCTTTAATTTTAAATAACTATTTCTACCTGTTTCTAAACAAGTTTTTTTTTTTTTTTTTTAAGGGGAAAAAAAAGAAATAATAATAATAAAAAGTTAAATATATATGTATATGACTTTAAACTACTAGATGGCGCCACTACATTTATTTATTTTTCTTTAAAAAAAAAAGAAAGAAAGAAAAAACTTTTAATTGCTTCGAAACATGTAGAAATAATTATTTAAAATTAAAGGAGGGTTTTTTGTATATTGTAGTTGTAAATATATTTATGAAATAGATTTTTACGCAGAAATTTCATTTTTTTTTTTTTTAAAGCTTAACTTATATTTTCCATAAAATTTTTATCCAGGTGATTTTATCTTATTTTTAAAATTATAGAAATGTAAAGCTTAACTTATATTTTGGCTATTTTTTCCTCCAAACGTTTTATATGAAAATATATATAAAGTAATTTTTACCTGCAATTTTGATGAAAATTTAAACTGTGAATATTGGAGCATACTTAGCCTCAAACGGGGAAACAAAATATACAAATTTCCATTTTTAATATTTCCTTTTTTTTTTTTTTTTTTTTTTGTAATTGTTTAATTTGTAATTCTCTAAAAAGAAACTTGTAAACTGTAAATTACGTAATTCTAACTTAAATTTGAAATTATCCACTTATTTTTCTTTCTTTCTTTCTTATTTCTTATTTTTTATTTTTTATTTTTTTTTTTTTTTTTAAGTTTGAGAATCCCAGTCAATAAATTTTTCTAGTGCGAAGCTTCTCCATTTTGTTTCCAAGTGGCAGGCTACTTGAAAATTTGTCAGTATGATAACATTTGAAATACTGAATTAATTCACACTAAATTTGTAGTGTAGATTTATCTTAGAAATGTATTTGATATGTTCATTTGCCAACTTAATCTACCCTCTTGTTTCCCTGTGCTAGCACACTGAAAATTTCAAATTTACATTAGAAAGGTTTTATGAACCGATTTGCTTAAAACTCCATATATACAAACCTTCATTAATAAATCCACTAAGTCCATTAATAAATTGTAGCTGCCATTTTGGAAAAAAAATGGTGGCAACTTCATAAGAAAAGATAAATTAGTTTACCCTTCCTAGGAGCCAGAAGGACTTATTTTAATTTCTTGATCAAAAACCACTGAAAAGTAATGATATCAGTTCAAAAAACCCTTAACGGCTTAAAAGTTTGTGACGCCGCTACTTTATGGCTATAAGAATTTGAAATATGAGTCTTAAAAATAATGATATCAAATTTTAAGTGACGCTTTGCAATTAGTTAAAGTATACATAGATTTTCACATTTTCACATTTACTTTTATCTTTTATTTATATTTATAATGCAAACGTAGTATTTTTAACTTCAAGATCAGACAGATATATAAAATACACTCACTAGATGCTTTTTCATTCGTATTTAAAATTCAAAATAACAGTTTTAAAAGGAATTATATAAAAATTCCAGTGGCGCCTCGGTATTATTTTAAAAGATATGTTTTTAGATTCCATTAAAATTACTTTTGTTTTGTCTAATAAAGTATATTTACACATTTAAACAGTGCTTTTAATTTTCAAATATACTGTCAAATAATTATACTTTCACCGAGTTTGCATTATGAAGTAAAATTATTTATTTCAATAAATTGATTTATCTTTTGCGTCACGCTATCCAAAACTGCAAGTAAAATTTGTGTAAATGTTTTCTTTACGTCACACTAACTCTTTGAGCAAATTTTCACTTAGTTGGATACTATGATACTATGTTTTGGATAGCGTGATGCAAAAGATAAATCAATTTATTGAAATAAATAATTTTACTTTATAATGCAAACTCGGTGAAAGTATAATTATTTGACAGTATATTTGAAAATTAAAAGCACTGTTTAAATGTGTAAATATACTTTATTAGACAAAACAAAAGTAATTTTAATGGAATCTAAAAACATATCTTTTAAAATAACACCGAGGCGCCACTGGAATTTTTATATAATTCCTTTTAAAACTGTTATTTTGAATTTTAAATACGAATGAAAAAGCATCTAGTGAGTGTATTTTATATATCTGTCTGATCTTAAAGTTAAAAATATTACGTTTGCATTATAAATATAAATAAAAGATAAAAGTAAATGATCAAATATGAAAATCTATGAATACTTTAACTAATTGCAAAGTGTCACTTAAAATTTGATATCATTATTTTTAAGACTCATATTTCAAATTCTTATAGCCATAAAGTAGCGGCGTCACAAACTTTTAAGCCGTTAAGGGTTTTTTGAACTGATATGTATATACACACATATGTAGATAGATATAGACAGGCAGATACAACGGGGTGGGGGGGGGATGGGGAAAGGGACGGTAGCCCTCCTCAAAAACATATCTGTTTATGTAGCGAGTTCATCATATATATGTATGTATATATATACATATATATATGAGAAGATAAAATAATTAAGATTTTAACTTATTGTTTTATTATTTTTAACTAATATTGAGTAATAATCTAAAGAAAATCGCATTCAAAATTCTTAACTTGAATTTCACTCTGCAGTTACCCCTGTAAATTTAGTTTCGCGGCAAAGCACGTTCATAACGCAAAAGTCAGAAAATTGGACAATTTTTAGAATAAAAACTTCTTAGCCGTACGCAATTTTCCATTTCTTGTGGTAGTATAATGCATATTAGTTAATCCTGGATCTCTGAGTCTCAGCTAAACTGTCAATCATTAATATATATAATGATCCTCATCTGTCATGAACGAATCCGGTTAGTACCGCTTCAAAACAGAAACTTTTGGCAGCCATTTTTTTTTTCCGTTTGTTCAACTCACTGAGATGGTTCAACTTACGGAAACATACATATAATATGTTTTGTATCGCACGTATTCTCATTTATTTTCACTAAAACCTTGAAAAACTATTCAATTGTAATGTTTAAATATCTAAACTAAATATAATGGATCACTGGCTATTATAAACATGAATCTATAAATAGAATTATGTAACTTCATGATTGTAAGCAACGGAATACCAAATAAAAACAAACGGAAACTGTTGCCATTCAGAAAATACAAATTCCAAATGGATTCCGAATGAACGACTCTTTGACTGTTTCTACGAAAAAAAAAAACGCTTAAAGTATTTCTAAAACATATTAAAGCCTTAAAACTCTTAAAATATTTGTAAAAGCATATTAAAGTCTTTAAATATTTTTATCAAGCTTCATTGTTTGTTTACATTGAAAGGTATGATTGGCGTCGAGTTCAGTACGTAAATGACGCCAGTTGATTTTAGTTTTGAAATTAGTGTAAATTTATAGTTGGGATAGAATGTTTGGTTGGGCAAGTAAAGGTCACCAGTTGAAATGAGTATTGAAAGTAGAGTAGTCTAAGGTGATAATGTCGAGTCAAGATAAAATGTTCGGTTGAGAATGAGAAAGTCCCTAGATGGATCCCGGATATTTTGGCGATGTTGCGGGTGAGATAGCTGGTTGGAAGTATCGAGTAGAGTTGAATTTGGGTTAGCATGGAGTGTCTGTAATTATTGGATAGTTAATTAGAAAATACGCAAGCAAAGTGATGACGTCACTGGCCGTCAGTGTATGCAAAAAAAAAAAAAAAGATTTCCTATGTTAAACGCGCATTGGATTTTTTGTAAAAAACTATTAAAAATTGAGGCAAATTATTTCTCGATTTTAATCCCCATATTTAAGTATAGATATGTATTAGTTATCGTCTGCATGCGTTAGATTAAGTTGTTTTTGCTGTAAAATTGATAAAATTTAAATTTAAATTTCAAAACTCTAGAAAAAAAAATGGCAAACTTCCATATTCGATTCGAAACATAAACATTTCTTTTCAAAGGATGATATTTACACAATAAATATCCAACTAATATACTAATTAAAAGGAAAATGATAAATATTCTATCATAATTTGAAGTCAAATTTGTTTTCAAATGTCTAAATAAAGTGTCTGATATAAGATACTCATATGTTGCAGCGGAATAGATTTAATATATCTGTCATCCTTGGCGGAAAAAAAAAATATCGCCAAATTATTTTAGCGAACATATTTAATTCCTTTCAAATATCATGGTTATTTTAACAACTTATATTAAGAGAGCGATGAATTATATGAAACAATATTTCGTACAATAAATATTACGAAAATAAACATGTGTCATGTATATTTTTGTATTATGTTTTTAATCGCCAAATACAAAAAACGCCAAAGATGACACAGTTTTGAAACTTAAAATTTTGTCAATTTGACAGCAAAATAACTCAATCTAACACATGGATACGAAAGCATATCTATACCCAAATACAGGTATTAAAATCGGGAAATAATTTTTCTCGATTTTTAATAATTTTTTACAAAACATCCAATGGACGATTAACATAGGGAATCTTTTTCTTGCATCCACGGAAGGTCAGTGACGTCACACTTCGCTTGCGTATTTGAAAATAGGATCCTCGATAGTCTTAAAAAAAAGTATTTTGGTAAAATGAAGTGAATAGTTTTTTTACTTTCTCTTACCCTTGGGTCGAGAAGGTATCGTTTCAGGGTCAAATTTTCAAACGTGGTTTTTTGTTACACTTACATGTTCTGAGGTCCCTGAATACGAAAATCATGTTTTTAGCGAATGGTCTCTGTGTGTGTGTCTCTGTCTGTCTGTGTGTCTGTTATCAGCATATCTCAAGAACAAATAGTAGCAGAAATTCCAAACTCGGTATTCTAAATGTGTATCATATAGGGATGCTACAGTAAGATTTCGTTGAGATGAAGCAAATGGTTCGTGTACAGGGACATTCAAAAGTATTTAAATACATTACGTCTATGGGGGAAATTGCAGGTAAGTAGAATTTAACATCTATAGACTGCGCTAGACCAAATAAAACGAATATATATTTTTTGTAATAGACATAGTCAACTGGGAATTTTTTTTTTTTGTGTATGTAGGAGCCTCGCCGCCCCCCCTCGAGGGAAGTAAATTTTCATGATGGGTATCTTTCAAAAGAGCTCGACAATACGTTTAAAACGAATGGTTGAACCATCGATCTGCGATAATTTAAAATAAAGTTATTGATTCTTTTCAATTTTAACAAAAAAATTTTAACAATTTTTTTTTTTTGATATTTAGTGTTATACTACTTCCCTAATATGGAAATCGTCTGTATTATCATACAAGATAAGTTTTTTAAATAATATTTTAATAAATAATTTTTTAAAAACAGAATTATTTTTTAATAACCGAATTAAATTCTGTATAAATGTAGGTGCATTAATGAAACGAGGGGTTGAGGAGGGCCAGAACTAATTATCATATAAAACTCTTCCGAAGCCTAATTTGAATTGTTCAACATAGGTTTACATAACAGTACTCGTTATCTTACCCTTTAATCTCCAACCTGTACTTATAGTATTAAATTTCAGGGTAAGAGAAAGTCGTGTGAGTGACACACCAGATTATTCTTATTATGATGACTTGAAATAGAGCACTTAACGGAACACTGGGATGTGTTGTTGCTGTTGTGGTTGTCGGGCCTATATTTTTTGTCAGCGAGCAGTTTTTTTATTGTCATTCATATTTATTGATCGGGTAGAATTTTTTTAATTTCAAAACGAAAATTATAAAATATCGAAACACATTTGATTTATAAACAAAAATTGAAACTACATTTAAATGATGACGTGGTAATCTTCGTGTTCTAAACGTTGTTTTCAAGATTTATTGTTCATATTCCGTCATTTTGACGGGGATATATACTAGTTAAGTTAATAGTCACTAAGAGTACGTAGGAGTAGAATAAACTCGCGCCAAAGTGAGCAGTATTTAAGCTGACGCCAAGAGGTTTAATATTGAACCTTCTTGGCTGACGCACATGAAAATCGGCGCCCTTTTTGTGTGTTGCATCTGTTTGGTGACGTGCCCTTAGCGACCGTGCCCTTAGCGGAACGTGCCCTTGGCGGAATGGGATGAAAGGGAAGAATGAGGAATAGAAGAAGCCGTGCCCTTAGCGGAAATAAGAAGATGTGCGAGTAGCAGATTGAAATATGTTATTCAGATGCACACAAGAATGCTTTCTATAGAATGTAGTATGACTAACATTAGATTTACAGAGTCACACAAAAATATTCAGTTACACTGAGGGTCGTTATTGGAAATTTGCTGAATTGCATTTTCGTTTACATTAAGCGTATTCATAAGCGTATTCATAAACGTGAATCATATTCACATTTTAAAAAAATGATAAAATATTCCTATCATTTTTTTTTTTAATTATATGATTTGAATTAGTGTATTTGTGTACTCTACTGTTCGTTTGTCCGCCTCCGGCATCCATAAATATTTTAAGAATTTTTTATTTTTAATTTCTTCTATATTCAATAGAAGAAAGTATTGAATTCGTAAAAATATCAACTTCCGGTTTTCGACGGATTTACACCTTTTGAGAGATCCAGAACACAATTTCACTAATTTTTGAAAATGTCTGTCTGTCCGTCTGTCTGTGTGTGTGTGTGTGTGTGTGTGACAAAAATTTTGTGGTAACTGTATCTCCAGAACTACAGCTCAGAATTGCATATAAATTTACATGTACATGTACATTGAGCTAAATTAGTGCCTATCAACTTTTGGTGCCAAGCACTCAACGTGACACTGCTATACAGCGATTTCTACAATTTAAGGGGAAGCTATATCTCAGGTTCTATTGCGTATAATCAATCAAAACTTGATATAAGAGAAGGCCATTGTGAGGTATTATGCTGATTTAATTTGAATGTTTATGGACCGACAGGTGGCACTGCTATACAGCGATTTCTGCAATTTAAGAGAAAGCAAATAGGAAATTGAGAGCAGCTTCTGTTTGTGTTAAGCATTTTTAACAATTTTGAACAATGTTTCAGAGTGATTAGGAATTCAGTTAGTTTATATGTCTGTCTTTCAGCCTGTCCATTGTGTAATAATATAGTTAGACGGAGAACATAGAATTTTATACGATACAACGAGTACGTACAGTTGGAAAGTGTTGATAATCAAAATCTACCTCATGATTTTTCGTTTTTGTTTTCGTTTTAAAAGGTGTAAAGCTTAATTAGATTTTCAAAAACTTAAATAAAATCATAAAATGACAATAATGTACGTTTTCGTATGGAGTACTGTGATTTATTAAACTTTATATTGTTACAGATCACCGTTCCCTCAAATAACGGATATTCTACTTCTACATTAAGCATAACTATTTTTGCGACAGGTTACTTCTGAAGCAAAATATAGCCAGTGCTAATGTGGATAAAGTGTGGAGGAAAATTGAAGAGTTCATTTTTTTATTAATTTATTTTTTAATTTATTATACATTTCCGCTAAAGGCACGTATGCTCAAAGCATGCCACCGAGGGGGAATAACATTTCCGCTAAGGACACGGGTTTATGGATTTCCGCTAAGGGCACTGTTGCTAAGGGCACGGCCCCATCTGTTTAAGTAAATCCACGTCAAATATTGCCTCGGGAGCGGGACTTAGTCTACGGTTACGTGATGTGATCGTGAGAAATACGGCATCATCTGTCTCGACGGTCGGTTGAATGGACCTAATGACTGAAAAATAAGTTGTAATCTGTCCAAGAGTATTCAATAAAAAGACTGCGTTTAAAACAACAGGGTTCTTTACTGAGTGACAAATCTTCGTATTTATGGATAATATGTGTCACCAAATAATATCGTGACATATAGGTATATATATACATAATTATTTTAAATAATATGAAATAAATAAAAATTATCAACTAAGGAATGAGAGTAATGCAAACAGGACGTCGCGGCACTTCATCTGCATACTCACCGGTTATTCTTTATATAAAAATATTAAGACAAATGCAGTAACTTTTTAATTAAACTAGTATGTTGTGGCCACCACAAGACTTTCTTCTATATTTTCCTATACATATTCAATCAGTAACAATATTTAAAAAAAAAAAAAAAAAAAAAAAAAAAAAAATCGAATTTTTTTTTTTTTTTTTTTTTTTTTTTTGTTAAAAGTAAAAAAAATCGATAACTTTGTTTTAAATTATCACAGATTTATGGTTCAACCATTCGTTTTAAAGGTATTGACGAGATCTTTCGAATGATACCCATCTTCAAACTTTAACCCCCCCGGGGGGGTACTTCCCCCCCAGGGGGGGAACCGATGCCCCCCCATGCACAATTTTTTTTCCTAGTTAACTACTACTATCATCAATAATTCAAATTAATTTTACAATCACAAGTTTAAAATAACTCTCATTATGCCCATTTATACGGAATTTTGTCCTATGCTGCCATGTTAAAAATTTGCATAAAATGCGATTACAGCGCCACCTGTTGAGCTATTGATCCCCAAATCTAATGGGCACCAGTTCATGTCAGGGTGCAACTAAATACCAAGTTTGGTTAAATTTCATTCATATGTTCGTGAGATACAGCGTCCACAAAAAAATGATACAGACAGACAGACAGACAGACACACAGACAGACAGACAGACAGACAGACACACAGACAGACATTTTCTAAAAACTATCAATTCGTGTTCAGGACATCCCAAAACGTGTAGATCCGTCAAAAAACGGAGGTCGAAAATTTTCGCGAATCCAATACTTTCTCTATATTACATATAGAAGAAAGTAAAAATAATTCATGTTTTTATAACATGCTATAATCTAGAAAAAAATAATGCCATTCTCACTTTTACAGCTTTTATCGATTTATTTATCATCTACCGTATACTTCACTCTTGTCTGCGGAGAGAAATCTCGTTGATGACGGCAGAAGGAAATTTTAGTTTTTGTGAAAATGGGAAGAGATGGGGAGTTAACCGCAGTTGCACAAGGTAAAATTCTTTGTTTTAAACAATTTCGTTTAAATAAAAATTTTAATAAAAATACGTTTTTTAACAGTAGAAACTTTTTATTGTGGAGCCCTAAAAATCATAAAATAAAAATTTATTCTTGCAAAGATATACTATAAAGAAGTGATAGTTTCAGCACTAAGAAAATTCCATAGAAAATGTTGATATTTCTCCTTTACAAGAAATAAAAATTTTTAAATACTCAAAATATTTTAAAAAGCATTCGAGACCAATATTCTTAGTTTTTAGTTTTTGTATAAATATTCGTTAAGCCATAAATTTCAAAGGTCTCGAAAGCTTTTTAAAATATTTTGAGTATTTAAAAAATTTTATTTATTGTAAAAGAGAAATATGTATAATTTCTCTGGAATTTTCTTAGTGCTGAAACTTTCATTTCTTTATAGTTCCCCCTCTTTGCGAGAATAAATTTTTATTTTATGATTTTTAGAGCTCCACAATAAAAAGCTTCTACTGTTAAAAAATGCATTTTTACTTACATTTTTATGTTGTGTTTTTAGTTACAAAAAAAAAAAAAAAAGAAAGCTTCTAAAAAACTAATCGGAAATTCTTAAGACAGTGTGTACTCATTGAAAAATTTTCTTTTATCAATTGACACCTTTTCAATTAAATATCTGCAAATATTAACTCATAGGCCCTTGTAGGATCGAACCCACAACCATCGGGTTATCAGCATGACGCTCAAATTAAAAGTCAAAGAACCATGAAGAAAAACCACAGAACATGCAAGAAAAATCAAATAAATACAAATACAAAGAATATTTTTGTCAAATGCATTTTAAAATATTATGAACATTTAAAATTTTTCATTTCTTGGAAAAGCGAAATATCTCTATTTTTCTTTAAATTATTTTTATTCTTGAAACTTTTATTTTTTTATAGTAAGTATATCTCTGCAAGAAAAAGTTTTTATTTTATGCTTTTTAAGGATCCATGATAAAAAGCTTCCACGTTCCTCTTTTTTTTTTTTTTTTTTTTTTTAAGTTTTTAGTTTGTGCGTATTAGTAACTAAAAAAAAATCTCCTGAAAAACCTAATCAAAATTTCTTAAGATACTGCGCAGACAATGTAATATTTTCTTTTATCAATTAACATATTTTCAATTTACTGTCTAAAAAAAAGTAACGTATAGATCTTCAAGGATCGAGCCCACGACCAACGCGTCTTTGACACGTTGCTTTAACCAACTTAACTAACGAGTGACGCAAGAAGTTGCTTACATTTACGTAAAAGTGGGGGCGTCTTGTTTTATAGAGTGACACAAAGACACAATAACAAAACTCGAATTCAATAAAAAGTTTCTAAAAAACTTAACTTTTTATTTTGAGCTTTTTAGTAACTAAAAAGGAAGCTTCTTTAAAAAAAACTCTTCAAAAATCTATTCTGTGTAGACAATTAAAAATTGTCTTTTGTCCATTGACAACTTTTCTATTAATTAATCTGCACAACTCAATCCCTCGGCCCTTCGAGGATTGAACTCACGACTCTTGCGTTATCAACATGACGCTCTAATCAACTGAGCCAACAAGAGACGAAATGAAAAGTTTACATTAAGTGGAGGCGCCTTGTTTTTTTTAGCGTTACACGAAAACGCGATGAAAAAATCCGATTTCAATAAAAAACTTCTAATAATTAGGAAACAGCTAAAATATTAAGCGAATTTAAAAGTGTAGTTAATAACTTAAAAAATAAAAATAATAATAATAATAGTGAAAATTTTGCTCAATGAAAAGGCATTGGACATCTCTTTGCATTAACTCATGCATAAACGAGAGCTGTTGTTTGGCAGTAACTCAAAAAAAAAAAAAAAAAAAAAAAGCATTCTTCTTCAGAAATTGTAAATTATTTGAAGCGTTCTTGCACTAGTCGAACTATATGCAATAATCTATCAAAAAATCCACATGTAAAATGTAGTAAAATGAAACGTCAATCACTTCTAAGTAAATAAAAGAGATGAAATGATGCGTTAGAATTTGCAAAGAAACATGTTGCTTTGAAAGATCAACGGGAAAATGTCCTTTTTTGAACGATTCCGCAGTACTAGTGTTACGTTAAATCCAACCATTCAACCTTTTTCGGATGAAAAAGGTTTAATTTCGTTGGGCCGGACGGTTTTAAACGCTACTGGAATAATCTTTTAGGTGAATCGTCTTTTTTTTCAAAGCGTCAGTTGGTAATGGCTCTGTGAAGATCACACAACATTATTTTAGTAAAGGTTAAAAAAAATTCGCTCTGAATAAGAAAATTTTTATGCAGCGCACTGAAGAAGATTTCATTTAAACAACTAATTGCATTACGTTTTTCGGCAAGATTATCAAAAAGTAAAAAAATACTATAGTTGTCACTATCTATCTATTAATAATTAAAAAAAAAAAAAAAAAAGAAAAAGAAAGAAATATTTTTAATTTCACGTGAATAATAATAATAAAAACCATCATATTAAGATACAATTTTAAAATAATATAAGTAAATTATTTGTTTAAAAATTTTTTAATGATTATATTGAATTGCAAGTTTCTAAAAGTATATTATGATTTTCAAGTTACCATAATTGCGAATTAATAATATAAATAATAATAATATATATCATTGATTAATCAAACTTCCACAAAATTCACATGCCACGTGAATTTTTAAGACTATCCGCGATTGTAATGAAATGCTCTCACTCTGGTGGGCTAAGGTGAAATTACAATAAGCATGCTTTAATTCGGCTTTCAACAAGCCGCCATTGCTGGCCGATGTTTAGTTTCACATGTATTTATTGAATAAAAATGAATAAATCCGGTAAAAAAGATAACACATATTGTTGTGTGCTACAGTGTAACTCCAAAGGATCAAGAAATCCAGAATTAAGCTTCCATTTATTTCCAAATGACAAATTTAAATTTTCAGTTGCTTCGGCTAATGGAAGTAAAGAATTAATCAGATGATTTGAAACTAATATTTGTTCAACTTCAGTTAAAAATCTACTTCCGATCGAACTTTGAATAAACTGAAATATTTTTTTCCAAAAGCAATAAATTTTCCATGATGTAATGGTGGAGAAATTATAGTACGAATATTAAGTAGAAGAACAATAAGAAACAAAAAGAACAATAATAAATACACGTGGCTATTATATTGACTAACAAAAGAAACTGAAAAAGCGCCATCTATCGATCATTACAAAGGCGGATTAATTCTTGCTTAGATTTTTTATATATTAAAAAAATAATAAATAAAATTAGAAATTCTAACTTCTAAACTTTCATTAAATTATTTATTTTAATTTATACTTGTTGCCATAAAAATTAAACTTTAAATTTTACACCTTCTTTTTAAGATAGCACGCGATCTTGTTTTATATAAAAATTAAACCATTAAATTCATTTTTTTACTTTTTTTTATTTCATATTGCTCGCGCACTTCTTATTTCCTAATTCAAAATTATTAAAAAAAAAAAAAAAAAAAAAAAAAAACTTTTTCTATATCGCTTGGTGATCGCTTGTAACGATACTGATTATTATTAATTTTTCTTTACTTTTTCTTTCAATAATAATAATAATAATAAAAGATTTTGATGAAATTCTGGCAAAAGCAGAATTTAGATTAGGACAGAGGACTATTAGTTTTTTTTTTTTTTTTTTTTTTTTTTCTCTCTTTTTTCAAATTATAACATCTCTTTCAAATTATTCAATTATATTTTCGATAAATTTTAGATTTCGACAAATGTCCAACTGTCGAAAACGACAACGCAAAAATCCCAGATTGAGACTAATAGGCCCACAGTCCTAATAAAACCCTTATAATTCTATATCTATAAAGTTTGTTATCTGGTTGTACTATAAAAAAAAAATAATAATAATAATAATAATACATTCTGACATTCACTAATACATGGAGAGCATTTGCATGAGTGTAATGCTTATTTTGGTATTCTGCGGGAGTAATATTTAATTTTACGAAATTATAGTTTTTACTTCTTTAGAAGGAGTTTTATGCATTTACTTATTAGATATATATGTATGTGTATTACATATAGGAGAAACTGTATCATTTTTATTATTGAAATTTAATTTTCAGAAAAATTACAAATAATGTTATTTAAAAGTAACAACAACAAAAAAAATTATAGGTTGAAAAAAAAAATTATAGATTTTTTGGAATGTAGAGGGACTCAATGCTGCTCTACCAAACTATCAAAAATTCATATCTGACAATCAATTTCACAAAATTTTGTCGGTTATTCACATCGGCCAGATAAAATAATCTGATAATAACTTAAGTTAAATACTATGATAATGTTAACTGCTTTCAGCGACCAGCTGGTTCGGGATCGTTGAAAGTTCTGATCATAACTAACTCCAACGCAGTTGCTTCTGCGGCGTGTTCCATTAGATGTTTTCCGTTTAACAGTACTCTCCGTTTACTATCATGCTGTAAGAGTCCAAGAAAATCCTAATTATGGAAAATTTCAATTTTCGGAGTTCCCCCATGGCATAAACAATAACCCGATTCGCGTCCCAAGTAAAATCTAACCGTTCGAAACTTTACTGTTAAGATGTCCGTCAAGTGTTAAACAACGGATAATGTCAGTATAACACGTAGTTTAAAAACAAATAAATACTAAAAAAAAAAAAATAGAAAAATAAAAAAGTTATTAGAATGCAAAATAATTATTCAAAGTCTAAGTTTAAATAAATTCGTTTCTCTTTAATTAAAACTTATAAGAAAAAATCTGACTTACTTTTTTTCAGTTATTAAAAGTGAACGTTTTTACTCACAATAGCTATAGTTAACAGTCATGAAACCTATAAATAATGAGACTGTTTTCAAAACTTAATCTGTTCCTAGCAGTTTCCAAGATTACTGCAATTCTCTCAGAATGATCACATCACATCCATATCAGTTACATTTTTCTTCTGCAATGAGAAGCTTTGAATTCGATAACATTGTTTAAACGTGTAATCATAGACGCAGAGTACGGGGAAGGGGGCACTTCAGGACACGACCCCTCTAAAATTTTTCATAAAAAGCAGAGAGCATCGCCACTTCTAAAATTCTCTATATGTTTTTACTTTTTTAAATAAAACTTTATAGAAACTTTTTACTTTTATGGTTCATCGAATGAAAATTTATTTTTTACACCTTACAACACATCTGAAAAATATTTATCAGTTCAGTTTATGTATTTGTCTTCTCTATCATTTTAGTTCGTAAATATGCAAGATTGTTGTCCCTATTATTTTTTCACCACTTTTTTTTTTTTTTTTTTTTTTTTTTTTGTATAAAAATCTTTGTTTTTTTTTAAGCGCATAAACATATAACAAAATATTGCCATCTGGAAATACGGATGAAAAAATTCGGCCAGATACAAAATTTCCATCGTTTAAGAAAAACTGGATCCACTTCTGTCCAGCTTGATTTTTGCAACGTTAGTCCTTTCACTTTTATGATCGCGACTAAGAACTCTAGGATCAATTGTGCCTTCGAATCCTTCCCTTTCTGAAATTCTGAAAAGCCAGCGTTTATGCGCGTGGATAGCTGTAACAAATTTTCAAAATATATTCTTGCTTTTTTACAAATTTTGAATCCAAGGCAGCACTAGCAACTAGCAGCTTAGGAAATCTCCCCAAAATATGTTCTCGAAATCCTTCTCAAAAAAAAAAAAAAAAAAATCTAACATTTTTAATACTTTACTTCCAGGTATTTATAATTTCAGTGATTCTCTACAAATAAGTATTTTTTCATACTAGTGATTAGGGGGGAAAAAAAGAAACTTATGTTAAAAGTTTCTATTTTTTATAGCAAGATATTGGAAAACATACTTAATGTATATATAAGGAGCGTCCGGGATAAGAATGAAACAGCTTTGATATTTATTTATATTAAAGCTATCAACCAAATTAAATTTAAACTTACATCAGAATATTATTCAATAACTTCTTTTTCATTGTCTACATCTAAATAGCTGTGTAAACTCGTTTTAAGTCTAAGTTACGAAGATTTCTTCTGGATCTCCGCATGCATGTATGAAGGAGTATCTCCACATATATATTGATTTTATTTACAGTTTCAAATAAATTTAATAATTAAATATTATATTTTCTATAAATGAAATTTATATTAAAATATCTAACGAAATCTTGAAATATCTTTTATATTTAAACACATTTGTCTCTCTATAAACAGGTATCTTAATTTTAATAATATTTTATTGGTTAATCTATTAAATAAATCGTTTGAAAAACAAAACGTATTCATTAAAATTAATAATTTATTCCTAGTAATCTAAATGCATTTTTATTAAATAACTCTCTCTCAAAATTTCTATCTTCCAAAGCTAAATCGTTTTATAAAATAAAATAAAAAATATTATTTTCATTTATTAACCGTTGCTTATTCCATAAATTACAATTCATTCTTCTAAATCGCGCAAGTTTATTAGAAGATTTTTAGTTATTATTATTAGTTATTAAAAGGTTTTTATATGAAACTGACTTTGTCATCGTGTTTTCGTGTCACGCTAATAAAAAAGGCGCCTCCATATTAACGTAAATATAAGCTGTTTTGTTTGTCGCTCCATGGCTTAGTTGGTAATAGCGTGACATTAACCTTTTACAGGCCAATGTTCCATAAATGAAACATGGAATTAAAAATTCATTTAAAAATTAAATATCATGAATACTGACTTGAAAAAATTATCAGATATAATAGAAAAATGACTTGATTTTTTGAAATAGAAATTACAGTTCAATCATAAAAGGGGAAATGTACAGAAAATTATAAAAATGACCTTTTTTACCTTTTTTCCCTTTTACCCCACAGTTTTAAAATTCACGTAATTTTGAAAAATAAGCAAATGCTTCTAAAAATGGGCTGGCATGTTTAAAATAGCTTACATTATTAAAATAAAATATAATATAATAATATAAAAAAAATAATATCATTAAATATAATAATATTAAATTTAATAATATTAAATATAATAATCTTAAATTATATTGAAATTTTTTTTACACATTTTAATGATAGAGTTCTTTAAACTAAAGCATTAGAAGGCAAAATATGTAAAAAACTAATTTAAATTACACCTGGATCTTAATGCGGCGTGTAAAAGGTTAATAACGCGGTGTGCGAGGTTATCGCAAGGTCCGGCGTGTTAGTTTTTGCAGATAATTAATAGAAAAAGGTGTCAATTGACAACAGAAAAATTTTCGTTGACTACACAATATCTTAAGAATTTTTGAAGAGTTTTTTTGAAGAAGTTTTTTTCTTTTTTTAGATATTAGAAAACACAAAATATTTTAGGTATTAAAAAAGCTCAAAATAAAAAGTTTCAAATGAAAAATACATAAATAAATATTTTTAGAAGCTTTATATATATATTATATATTATCATATGAAATTGAATTGTCATCGTGTTTTCTGTCCTGCTAAAAATCATCACTTAAAAAAAAAAAAAAAAAAAAAAAAAAAAAAAATGTAAGCAATTTTTTGTATTTATTTCTTAATGGCTCAGTTGGTTAGAGCGTCATATTAATTTTTTCCAAATAATTAATAGAAAAGGTGTCAGTTAATAAAAGGAAATATTTCGTTGTGTATATAGTATCCTAATAATTTTTGAAGACTTTTTTAAATAGCTTTTTATCTAGTTATTAAAAAAGCACAAAATAAAAATTTAAGTAAAAATAAATAAATAAATAAATAAATACATTATTTAGAAGCTTTTTATTGAAATTGGATTTCGTTATCGCGTCTTCGTGTCACGCTAATAAATAAGGCACCTCAACTTTAAAATAAATGTCAGTAGGCCTTATCGTCACTCATTGGCTCAATTGGTTAGAACGTCAAGTTGTTAGTGCGATGGTGGTGAGTTCCATCCCCCGAAGGATCGATGCGTTAAATTTTGCAGATAATTAATAGAAAACGTGTCAACTGATGAAAGAAAATTTTTCATTGTCTACACAGTATTCTAATAACTTTTGAAGAGTTTTTTTTTTTTTTTTTTTTTTTTTTTTTAAGAAGTCAAAAGTTAAGTAAAAGATAAATAAATAAATATTCTTTTAGAAGTTTTTTATTGAAATTGGATTTTTATCATCGTGTCTTTGTGTAGTTCTGAAAAAGAAGGCGCCTCCACTTTCATATAAATTTAGACAATCTTTTTCGTCGCTCGTTAGCGCAGTTGGTTAGAGCGCCATGGTGATAACGCGATGCTTGTGGGTTCGATCCTCGCAAGCCGATGTGTTACTTTTTTGCAGATAATTAGTAGAAATGATGTCAATTGGTAAAAGAAAATCTTTCATTGACTACACAGTATCCTAAGGAATTTTGATAGTTTTTTTTTTTTTTTTTTTTTTTTTTTTAAGAAGCTTTTTTTTTTTTTTTTTTTTTTTTTGAGTTACTAAAATGCCAAAAATAAAAATTTCAGCAATAATATAAATATAATTAATTAATTAATTAAATAAAATAAATTAAAATAACACTGAAAGTTTTTTATTATTGTGGAGCCCTAAAAAGCCTAAAATAAAAATTTATTCTAGCAGAGAGATGCTTTAAAATCATAAAAGTTTCAACAACAATAAAATTTTAAAGAAAAATATAGATGTTTTACTTTTGCAAAAGATGAAAAATTTTAAATATTCCAAATATTTTAAGAATCATTTGAGAACAATATTCCTTTTGTATAAGTATTTGTTAGATTTTTCCTGAATATTCTATTATTTTTCTTGACAGTTCATAGACTTTTGGTTAGAGCGTCATGCTGATAACGCGATGGTCCTGAATTCACCCCTCGAAAGACGATATAGTACTTTTTTGCTGATAAATAATAGAAAAAAAATGTCAATAGATAAAAGTAAATCTCCCGTTGTCTACACAATATCCTAAGAAATTTTAATTAGTTTTTTTTTTTTTTTTTTTTTAAGAAGTTTTTTCCTTTTCTTTAACTAAAAAGCACAAAATAAAATTTAAGTAAAAAATCATTTTTTAAAGTTAGAAGCTTCTTATTGTGAAGCCCTAAAAAGCATAAAATAAAATTTATTCGTTTGAAAGGCACACAACGGCATGATATAAAGTGGTGCCTTGCATCTTATGGCCTGTTGATGCCCATGCAAGTACAAGTGGAAGCATGTAGCGTTAAGTCATTGCGTATCCTTTCACTTGAAATTCCTTTCTGAGCGGCTGAATTATGTGCTCGCCTACATCTCCTTCAAATTTTACTCTCACTTTCGGAATGTCATCTTCATACATTTGGTCCCGTCGGAAAAGCATCAAATTCTTTCCAAGTTCTCGAAAATTCTTGTCGTCCAAAGTTCCAAAGATTTCTGAGTCGTCGGCAAATTGCATTAAGAAAGCGTTGTCGGCATACATCAAATAGTCATTTTTGACGACACCAAAATTTTTGACCAATAGATAACCGCTTTCAGGAATTTGCACTGCATGATTTGCCGTTGTCAATGCTCGAATCTCTGAATATAAATTGTCACCTTTCATCAAAATTTCATCAAGATCAAATGTCGTCCATTCTTGAGGCGGCTTAAGTTGAGCCTTTGTGATTGCTGCTGCTGCCATTGCAGTACACTGACGACATTCATATCCAGAATCAAATATAGGCTGGTCTTGATGGAATCTAGCTCTCAAAATTCTCGAATTTTCCCTGTTTGCTGTGTAATGATTGAGTATTTCAAGCTCATTGATTTCTTCAACAATTTCCTCTATTTCTGGTGCAGCAATTCTCAGCATGTGATTAGCATCCATGTCAACATTTGTATTTGTCGTAACATCTTTGTACAATTCGTTTTTACGAATGAGCCATTCCAAAGCTGTCATCATACGATCACGCTTGACTTGATACTCTTTGCTGATGTTCAAATTTTCAAATTCCTCACAGACAATGATCATATTTGCATTATTTGTTGATCGTAGCAGCATGTCAATCTTTTCATAGTGACTTCAAAGATGTCTTTTCCAAATAGAAGTGATCAATCCTCTGCATCCATATTGTCCGAATCTTCCAGTAAATTTGATCACTTTGATGTATGGCTCAATTCTTGTCAATAGTCCAATATCTGCTTTTGTTAGCTGCTTAAATTCATCAGGAATTGCCCCGGGATCCAAATTGTTCCAATATGATTTTGCCTGGAATTTATTTTTCTTCTTGTCTGAGAGATATTTTTTGCATGTATGGCAGAGCCTGGGAATTGACTTGACCTTCAGTTCGTCCGGAAGATGTGATGGTGGCGGAACTGGTATGTTGAAATTCACAAGCTGATTTGAATAGTGCGCATTTTGTGGCAGACTTCACACCATTGATCAGTTACATTGATACCCTTGTGATGTTTCTCAACGCTTTCATTTTGTGCTTGACTAGTTGCTGCGTATCTTTCTCATTCTCTATCAGCTTTTTAGCGAGCTCCTCTTTGTTCCGGGGTCTCAACTGCACAGAGCCTGATTAAGGGGGAAGCACACATTATTAAAACTTACACCGTTATTTTTTAACAAATACTTTCCTCCTATAATAAACAGAAAATTCTCATTAAAAATTATTTTAAAAGAATTCTGGTGTCTAATAACGGTGAGTAAATTGGATTGTTTTACACCGTTCATTTTTTATAAAAAATATTATCTCGTCAAAGCGTAGAATTTCTATGACATGAAGTAAAAAGTAATTGTAAAAATTTTCCGGTGAGAGCGGAGATAATGTGTGCTTCCCCCTTAATCAGGCTCTGCAACTGCACGAGAAGGCATTTGGGAGATTGCATTGTTCGTTTGGCGCTCTAATTGATCGATTTCGGATTCATTCTCTTTGTGTCTTTGCTTTCGATCGTCGAGTTTGCAAGCGCTTCTCCCGGCTATCTGGTTTTTCATTTGCTTGATATTTCTTGCTGCATACTTTTTGATCATTCAATCGATATTCCTTTGCTGCCTCGTCTTCATTTTCTCGCTTATTTTTCTTGGTTTGGTATTATTTTTTCAATCTTATCTGTTTTGCTGTTCCATTTTCTTTCGCAAGCCACTTTCTCTTGTTGACTCGTTTTTTTCTTGTCGTTCTTTTTTCTCCACCGGTGTCTCCGATGCAACTTGTTGTTGATATTTTTGTCGTTTCCTCTTTTGTCGTTTCGTAATTAGAATACAGAGAAAGAATGAAAATACGAGAATTTTTATGAGTATAAATCCTTTTAGAGTTCTCCTGCCGTTATAAAAACGGATGATTATATGTGTGTTAAGAGTTATTTTCATCATAATCTGGTGAATTGCATCTGTAAAAGAATAGCCGATGCTGTGTGATACTGCTCCATCTTTTGTATATAGATCCTGTAAATAAACTATATGTGTTTTGTTTTCCGATACGAAGTTGATGTCTTATATGGGTTTATCGTCGACAGTATTTCGTGTAACACGTGAAACATAGTAGATGTATAGCGAAAATTTTTGCACGATTTAAAATAAAATTATTTCTACTAGCAAACCCGTTCAAAATTTTCGCACTTTATTTCTCTTCTTATTTCTCTTTAAAATTTGAAACTCATAAATATTATACCAATTTGACCACCTAATGAAATTTTTAATTTCCCAGAAGCTAAATTATTATTAGAATCAAATTAATTTTATGCAATAGTGAAAACCAACGAGATAAATTAAGGTAAAAACAAAATCATCCAAAGAAAGGTTTTAAAATAAAACTGATGATTAACGACCCAGTTTTCATACTTCCGCATGCAGTACAGATTTAGTATAGGACACCCATGACGCTTTTTGAATTTTTGCTGTCATGTTGGCGATGACTTTTTATTTATTTATTTTGGCATATTATATATTACAAAATCTCAAATCCTTAGAAAGTATTTTTCTTCATTCTTATAATTGGAAAGATATACGTAATTTTATATTTGGAATAAAAAAGAAGTATCTTCTTAAATATTTTAAAGTATTCCATTCTCATTCTTTTGATTCACATTTCAGTGATGTATTTTTTGATATTATACACTATAGGGCTGAGTGTTTTAATATTAAACTTGACCTAAAATCTGGTCAAAAAATAAATAACTCTCTCTTGGTGATAAATTTTTCTCATCCTGTTTTTAATAAACTTCATATTCACAATATACTTAATGATCCATCCAATCCTTTTCCCATCAAAAACTTCATCATTCAAAAAACTTTTAAATACAATATTACTTTAGGCAGAAAAATATTTAACTACAATAAATTTGCTAAATTTCTTACTTCTAATGATCAGCCTCCGTGCTATTGTTCTGATTCCAAATATAAATCTTTTTTCAATCCATCTCATGGTCATATTATTACTGGCGATATCAATATTGTCGAAAATCTTACTTTAAGATCTTTGATGAAGTATTGTACTAAATTTCGTATGCCTTCAAAATTCAAATTTATTGATATCATTACTCAATTTAATTTAGACTTGGATCTCTTTATATACAAAATTGCTATTGATTATAATAAACCAGTGGAATTTTTTAATGAGTGGAAATTTAAGTTACTTGAGAAATTTAAACTTGATTTAGTTTATAATATGCACCATCTTTCTAATATCAAGTACTATAATTTCAAAGAATTTAATTCAGCAATTCTAGACTTACAGTCTAAATTTATTATTACTTATGTTGACAAGGCGGCTAATAACTATGCAATTATATGCAAAAAGTATTATAAACAACTTCTTTTTGATACTATGGATACTAGTAATATTTTTGTTAAGATTAATGACAGTATAGAAATTAAAAATAGGCATATATTTAATTATTACAAGTTGATAAAAGCTAAAAATAATAACTATAATTATCCTTATTTAGTTGTAATTCCAAAATTTCATAAAGATCCCATTAAATTTCGTACTGTTACTGTTGTCTGTAATGCCTATACTTCTAATGCTAATATTATGTTATTAAATATCCTTAAAAAATTACATAGTTATATTGTTTCTAACAAGAGTAATTTTTTTCTAAAAAATAGTTTTCAACTCAAAAATAAAATTAAAAATCTTACTGATATTACTGGTATAAAAACATTTGATTTCAATGATCTTTTTAATAATATTGTTATTAAAGATATGTTTGATATTATAAATATACTTTTGTAGAAAATCTGCAGTATTTAAATCTAAATGTTAACATAACTCCTTCAGCCTTTAAAACTCTGACCAGGTTTATCCTTTTCCATAACTATATTTTATTCAATAATTATTTATATAAACTACGTTTAGGATTGCTACAAGGTGGCATTGCTTCTAGTATATTAGCTGATCTATACTTATATTATTATGAGCTTGGCATTGAGTGTACTAACTTTAAATTACTACGATACATAGATGATATAATTATGTTATATTTGGATAAACATCACACCAATCTAGACTTACCTGTTAATTATCCTGAAAATCTGTCTCTTAGTAGTACTGATTTGGAATCTAGTGTTATTAGTTTCTTAGATTTAAAAATTATTCTTAATAGTAATAGCCAATTAGTATTTGACTTATATGATAAAAAGAAAGATTTCCCCTTTAAGGTAATTTTTTTTACTAACTTTAAATCATGTTTACATAAATCTGTATTTGTCAATATTCTTCTTAATTTTAATCTACGGATCAAATATTTAGTGTCTGATAAACATCAAAAAGTACAATTTCGATTCTTTAAAAATTTAGCATTAATTAATGGCTATCCCAAACAATTAAAAAATTCTTTTATTTATTTATTTATTTATTTATTTTATTATTATTTTTTTCCCTCATAATTTTTATTCCAATTTAAATTTAGGTCTAAAAATTAGGTATTATTTTATGGTTAGTATGTATCTACATTAACTTTTAAACTTTGTGGCAATTTACAATCGTAGATAGCAACACTATTCAATCATACACATTGATTATCTGAATCCTAAGAAATAGAAAGTTTTTGTCTTCTTTTACTTTGTTCCATGCTTCCTGGCTATTTTGTACAGATATTATATGTATTTTATTTCTCTTTTTCTTTTATTAGATATTTCTTTTATTATTTATTCAATTTATTATATTTTATTATATTTTTCCATTATTTTCATCTCATTACTGTAGATGGCAGCACTATTCATGTTACAATAATTATGAATGATAATCTGATTACTTATTAGGACTTGAATCCTTATCTGAATCCTTATTTTACCTGAATACCTCTGTGAATCCTTTATTTTACTCCATTGTCACTGCAATTTTTAACTGATTAACTGTGTGTTTAACTGATATCTGATTGTTAAATTTTTACATGTGTATCGTTTATTGCGTCCGTTTCATTTATAATTTTTAAAGTAATTTTTATTTTAATCTACAATTTTAAATGGTTTTTATTTTAATCTTCCATTTTAAATTGTCATTTTTAGGTAATAGTTTTATTATGATCTTCGTTTTTTCTGGTTTGACTATGTGTGTTTCTTTACATGTGTATCGTTTGAGTTGCGTCCAATTCGATTATAATTTATTAAGTAATTTTGTATTTTTATTTTAATCTACAATTTTAAATGGTTTTGGATTATCATTTTACGTAATAGTTTATTTTGATCTTCGTTTTTATGGTTTTACTATGGGTGTTTCGGGCCTGTGAACAAAGAAATTCTTGGCTTTTGCTTTCTTTGTGACAGAGAGGCATCCATTTTTTAGCATATTTGCATTCTACCAGGCCCTTGAAAACGTTAGAATGCAAATTATGCTTTTTTCTCATTACAATTTCCAATATTCATTTCGATTTTTCTTTAATTCTTTTTTTGTTTGATTTGGGTGGTCATCGCTTATGATCCGAATAATTGTTTTAATACTAAAGTTAAATCATCTTTGAATTTCAAAAAAAATTTGCACTGATTTTATTGTATTACTATATATATATATATATATTCCCCTTAAATAATTCATACTTTGATTATACCTTTTATGATTGCGATTTTTAGTCAATTTATGATAATAATTCATTCTGTATATGTCTTTAATGTATTGCTATCGTTAAAATGACGCTTGCAAAGAAACAACTTTTAAAAATACAATTTTTCCATAAAATAATGCCATCTCACAAATGGCATCATTTTTTCTTATTAGATCATTAAGCTGAATCAGCGTGCCGAAATTTTGTCCATTTATAAATATTTTTTATCCTCATGTATTTTATTAATTACATCACTATCGTATTGTTTCGATAAAATTTAATTGTAACTGGACCACGTTAGAGAAATATTATATAGATTTTTATATTTTTGATGCGCTACCTAGATTAAAATCGCTGTTGCTAAATTAAACTTCTTGGAGAAAAATGTTCGGTGTACTTCAACGCAAAAATTTAAAAAAAAATAGCCCAGGAGGATCTATAAATAAAACTGATTTTAGTACAAGATATATTCGAATCGTTAACTATATTATCACTTTATCAATGTGTAAAAATAATTTTGAGTGATAATGACGTCAATTTTTGTGAGATGCATAATTTATATTTTTATAATTTTTTATAGTTCACGTTTAGATAAATGTATTTATTTTTCTGTCGAGAAAAAAAAATGAACTCGTAAATTCTTTTGGCAACAATTAAATTATGGATAAAATTTAAATGGCTAATTTTTTTGCTATTATTAGCTTATTATTTTCCTATTTTTATTAATTAAAAGATAACTAATCAATTATGTTAAAAAAAATTTTGTGTTAAATTCTAGTGTCAGCCATGACTAATATTTTAGTGAAAACCCGAAGCCTTTAGGTGGTCTGATTGCTGAGATATAAGCAAAAAGATGAGAGACATTCGGACAAACGCCGGTGACAGGCAGAGCGGGTATAAGAAAAGGTCTATATATATATATATATATATTGGACATTGTCAACTGCTCATTATGCATGGCAGTTATTTTCACTTTACCTGTGATCTTTGCGAACAATTTTCTATAGCAAGAAATTTTTCTACAGCAAGACTGTACCACTTCTTCAGAAATTTATTTCAATAAATTAAGTAAATTCTCTTGAACTGAGACAAAATTTTATGCTCTTTTTTCTTTTCTTTCTTTTTTTTTTTTTTTTTTTTCATTGGAGTACTTCCTTTAAGTAATGCCCCAAAATTTTTCAATACACTTTGCTTGGGGCACGTTGGAGGCATTATATAATTTAGACATAAATTTAATTTTCTCGGTACTTAAATAGTCAACATCTTTAGTGTAATGACTGGTAGCCAGGTTCTGCCAAAACAAAATATTTTCTTTTTGATGATATTGTTCGAGGAAAGGAACCAAAACCTTTTTAATACACTGATTTAAATAACCAAATCCATTTACTTTAATGAAAAAAAAAAGATAAAAAAAAGAAACAATATCGAAAAAAAAAGAAACAATATCGTCTTCATATATGGCATGCCATATTATATTACTTTTCTTGGAAATTTTTCGTTAGGTTTTGTCCTGAATTCCACAGAGACAGAATTACGGCTTGTATCATGATAATATTTAGCACCACCACCGAGATTTAGGTCAAACATAAAATATGACTCATCATCTACGATGAAACGTCCTTCTCCAGATGGAATCAATTTCTTACAATATTTTAAAGCAATTTTTCTTTGGTCGAGGTTCTTGCCCATTTTTAGATTTTGGAGCAATCTTTTTTCTATAAGATCTTAATACCAGATCTTTCTTAACTCGGTGAACAATTATTTAAGATATATTCAATTCTCGAGCAACTTGACGGATGGAAATGTCAGGTGTAGCAATGAATTTCCGTTTAACAATTTTCATAAACTTTTTGCTCCTTCTTCGGACTCATTTTTCAAAACTTTCATTGATATCAACATGCCCATGTTCATGATATTGCTTTAATACTCGATAAATTGCTTCTTTAGGTATTTGACAATTTTTGAAAGACTGAATTTTTGCTACGTTTAGCAAATAATAATATAAATCAATATAAATTTATGAAAAAAGGCACTTTAAAAAATCACGTAAAAGTTTTAAAAAGTTCCAGTTCCCATCCCTTGATTTCTCCGATGGACTATGATTCCTAATTGCTGTAAGTCTCCTACAATTTTTTTTTTTTTCTTTTTTTTACCATTCTACAGTTTTTTCCAACAGTTGTTAGCGCCAGTCCAGCTTTTCCAGTTACCATCCACTGACCTTTTTCAAGCAAGTTCCTTAATAGTTCCGGATATCAAATGTTACTTCCTTGTAAACCCAAAACAGCTCCAACTGACCGACTCCAGAATTTTTGAACTAAACTGATGTTTTATAACGCTTAACTGTATTTGTCGCCTGATATTGCAATATATATACTTGAATGCATAGCTGCACTTTATGTGAAACTAAATCATGTTAATTTCCTGGTGATGCCCTGTTGATCAGGGCAAAAAGCTTTAAAATGTATTTTATTATAAATGTCTCTTTTAATTAAATATATTTTTTAAACTTTTACGTGTTTTTTAAAAGTGCCCTTTTTCATAAATATAGAATGATACCCGTGTTGTAAAAATACCTCTAATATGAGATATGTTCTCTGTTATAAATCAATATAATTATGATATATATTATGTTTGTTATAATATTATATTTATTATAATTATAATTTAACCATAATTATAAAAACGCAAAACTTCGTTTTAAAAAGCTTTCTTTAAATGAGATACCACTGTAGAACCGTCCCTAGCTTTAGACTCAACCTGATTTTGTTTTGTACGTATTGAGTTACTGTTTCCATGACAACCTGCAGAATTTGCATATTTTGAAAATTAACTCATGTGCAACGAAAGTAATAGTCTCATTCTTATCCGGGACGCTCCTTATAAGTGAAAAAGTATGTGAATATAGACTACCATTTCTATTTGAATTATTTGTTTTATTTTATTTATTTATTTATTTTTATTATTTATTTATTTAGTTAGTTAGTTTTACCTTTAATTTCCAGATATTTCTGACAAATATTTTACCAAGGTTTTTGTTTCTTTTTAAATATTTTAGATGACTTTCCTTTATCTTATACTATTAAGTGAGCAATATGTGTATATTTCACTGATCTCGAAAACGGTAGCTCGGACAGTCACGAGATTTAACACTAAGGTGCCCCCCGAAGGGTCATTGTGCACATCGAAGTCAGATTTTCGAATTTTTGATTAGTTTTTTCTTAATTAATTAAAATGTAAAAATAATAACCTTCTAATTTCTGATAAAAAAGCCATTTAAATTTTAACATTTTATCCATAATTTAATTGTTGCCAATTTTTTTTTTCGACAAAATAATAATAATTATTTATTTAAAATGAGGAAAATAAATCAGAAAGATTAGAAAATAAATTAGAAATATCAGTCGCATCGTTACAAATAAGATACCAAATGAAAGGGAAAATGTTTGTAAATCCGATGCATTAAACAGCTTATCAATCGGATGATTAGTTTTTTCTTAATTAATTAAAATGTGAAAATAACAACCTTCTACTTTCTGATTAAAAAGCCATTTAAATTTTAACATTTTATCCATAATTTAATTGTTGCCAAATTTTTTTTTTGACAAAATAATAATAATTATTTATTTAAAATGAGGAAAATAAATCAGAAAGATTAGAAAATAAATTAGAAATATCAGTCGCATCGTTACAAATAAGATACCAAATGAAAGGGAAAATTTTTGTAAATCCGATGCATTAAACAGCTTATCAATCGGACAATTAGATTTTTTTAAATTAACTAAAGTATGAATTTTAGGTGGCAACAGCAGAAGATTGTATGGAAACCGTTAGGAGAAAAAAAATGAAAAATCTGCTTCACATTAAGTCACATGATTTTTAAGTGGGATTAAAAATTGCAGTCTTCAAATTCTTTTAAATTTTCTCTCACGAACACAAAAATATAATATACAGCCTGTACCCCACAAGACCAACTTGCATTTCAAATTTCATCAATTATTTTGGTTAATAAACAAAAGTTATTATTATTATTATTTTTTTTTTTTTCAAATTAAGTTTTATTCTATCTTCGAAAAGATTTATGTGATCATAGATATAATAATCCCCATATATCACCCCCTATCATCCCCATATTATCGTGCAAAGATTTTTGATGCCGAAAAAAAAGCTTTGGAATCAGCCATTAAGTGGTATTGAAGAAAAAAATGAAAAAAAGAAGAATGAATTTGAAACTATATCTGGAGCTTTTCATTCACCTTTAGTAAATAATCTTATACTATTAAGTGAGCAATATGTGTATATTTCACTGATCTCGAAAACGGTAGCTCGGACAGTCACGAGATTTAACAATAAGGTACCCCCCGAAGGGTCATTGTGCACATCGAAGTCAGATTTTCGAATTTTTGATTAGTTTTTTCTTAATTAATTAAAATGTAAAAATAATAACCTTCTAATTTCTGATAAAAAAGCCATTTAAATTTTAACATTTTATCCATAATTTAATTGTTGCCAATTTTTTTTTTTCGACAAAATAATAATAATTATTTATTTAAAATGAGGAAAATAAATCAGAAAGATTAGAAAATAAATTAGAAATATGAGTCGCATCGTTACAAATAAGATACCAAATGAAAGGGAAAATGTTTGTAAATCCGATGCATTAAACAGCTTATCAATCGGATGATTAGTTTTTTCTTAATTAATTAAAAAGTGAAAATAACAACCTTCTACTTTCTGATTAAAAAGCCATTTAAATTTTAACATTTTATCCATAATTTAATTGTTGCCAATTTTTTTTTTCGACAAAATAATAATAATCATTTATTTAAAATGAGGAAAATAAATCAGAAAGATTAGAAAATAAATTAGAAATATCAGTCGCATCGTTACAAATAAGATACCAAATGAAAGGGAAAATGTTTGTAAATCCGATGCCTTAAACAGCTTATCAATCGGATGATTAGTTGTTTCTTAATTAATTAAAATGTGAAAATAATAACCTTCTAATTTCTGATAAATAAGATATTTAAATTTTAAAATTTTATCCATAATTTAATTGTTGCCAATTTTTTTTTCGACAAAATAATAATAATAATAATAATAAAAAAGAAAAAAAAAAAAAAAAAAAAAACGTACATTTATTTAAAATGAGGAAAATAAATCAGAAAGATTAGAAAATAAATTAGAAATATCAGTCGCATCGTTACAAATAAGATACCAAATGAAAGGGAAAATTTTTGTAAATCCGATGCATTAAACAGCTTATCAATCGGACAATTAGATTTTTTAAAATTAACTAAAGTATGAATTTTAGGTGGCAACAGCAGAAGATTGTATGGAAACCGTTAGGAGGAAAAAAATGAAAAATCTGCTTCACATTAAGTCACATGATTTTTAAGTGGGATTAAAAATTGCAGTCTTCAAATTCTTTTAAATTTTCTCTCACGAACACAAAAATATAATATACAGCCTGTACCCCACAAGACCAACTTGCATTTCAAATTTCATCAATTATTTTGGTTAATAAACAAAAGTTATTATTATTATTTTTTTTTTTTTTCAAATTAAGTTTTATTCTATCTTCGAAAAGATTTATGTGATCATAGATATAATAATCCCCATATATCACCCCCTATCATCCCCATATTATCGTGCAAAGATTTTTGATGCCGAAAAAAAAGCTTTGGAATCAGCCATTAAGTGGTATTGAAGGAAAAAATGAAAAAAAGAAGAATGAATTTGAAACTATATCTGGAGCTTTTCATTCACCTTTAGTAAATAAATTATTCATGAATTTTATTTGCTAAAACATTCGTGTGTATTCCCGTGCGTATTCACTCGGGGAAAGACTGCCATATTTTGGTAAAATCGCCGTGTTTTCCCGAGTGAAAAGGAATCACTTTTTTCTCCCCAATGATCAATCTATACATTATTACTATATCTATGTATGTGATACAATACATTACTAATTTGGGTTTTAAAAGTTTTTTAAATAGATTATTTAAACTCTATTAACCATATTTTTATTTTACCAGTTTCATTAACAGATCCTGCTGGGCGATTTTTTAAATTTTGGTGTTGAAGTACACCGAACGTTTTTCGACAAGAAGTTTAATATAGCAACAGCCATTTTAATCTAAGTAGTGCATCAAATATATAAAAACATAAATGATTTATTTTTACACAAAATTTACAGAACAAATGCAGTTTTAAAGATAGGAAATTTATTTCAACAAGCACTATTTTAAACCTAAAAACCATTAAAAATATAAGCAGAATATAAAGGATTCTTATGTATAAACAAAAAAGAGTCTGATAAAATTATTAGCAAAATAATCTTCCCCTTTTCATACAAAAAAAAAAAAAAAAAAAAAAATCCATCGCTAATATGGCGACAAAAATTCAAAACCCGCCAATGGAGCGACATAATAAAGTTGTGTAACACGATAATGCTTACCTATTTATTTATTTTTATATATAATAATCACTATGCTAATTTATCATACAAAAAAATGAGCCTCTGTGTGTTACTGCCCTTGCACGCTGTCGAACAGATATATTTGAAAAATTCAAATTAATATTTAAATAAATAAATAAAAATATGTTTAATAGGAAATATATATAACCATAAAAAAGATTAGTTGTCTAAAATACGGCAGAAATAGCGCTCATAGCATATTGTTACAAGGGATTAAGTCTTATTGTTACAATGGATTAAGTCTAAAATGGTGACAAAAATTCAAAAGCCGCCAAAGAGAACTATATTAAGGCTGTACTATCAGGTTTACAACCCATGAATTATATATAAACACAAAAAATTAATTGTCTCATGCGACAGATGTAGCCGGTCACAGCATATTGTAATATTTGGCGTGAAATTGCTGTCATTTAATGGTTGATTGGATAAACAAAATAAACATATGAAATAACGTAAAAGCAAATATTATGTTGTCTAAACCCAGTTACATTTGAGTCCAGTCCGAGTTACATGTGAGCAACACGTATAGTGTTGTTCACATGCAACTGGGATTCAAATATAAAAGGGAAACTCCAATTTTTTCGATACTATCTATTTCTAAACTGTTATATAATAAGCACCTAAATGGAAGCTCATTGGTAAACTATTGTCACAGTGGTTGTCACATTGGTAAACTATTGTGTAACAGTGGATGACCAAATCGCTGCCGAATGCAGCAGGGACCTGGAGCGAGCTTTTGAACAATTTCAGTTATTTATTTTATTTTATTTTTATAAAGCTATATAGAAAAGAGTTTCCTTTAAATTTGGTGGCCAGCGAAGCGGGCAAAGCCTGCTAGTTTTTATTTATTTATTTATTTTTCTACAATATTACTTTATAGTTTTTCCTTCTTATTTTACCACGTTTCCATTTTCTATTGTTATTTTCTCTATAAAGCCAATATATTCATTCTCTCCCAAACGCATGTTATAACTACGTGAGGATATGACCAGTGAGAAATAAAACACATTCACATAACTAGTTTTTGAAATTTGTAATCTTATTTACAAGGTGTGTATAAATGGCTGGTATCTTTTATGTTTAATAATTCATAAAATGATGGCGATATTGTGGGTGATCCTGTTGTTATTTATTTTTACTTTGGAGTTTTTTTTTTATGGTTTAGGACAATGCGGGGTGAAATGGACAGATTCGCACAGACATTCGGCATTAACCTGCAACACCAACATCACGTATCATTTTTTTTTTTATGCTATAAGGCTGAGATAAAGCATTTCCGTCCACAGAAAAAATTGTAGCATGCGGATAGCTCCAGCTGTTGGTCATTATGCACACAAATTGATTTAACATAGCGTTTCTTACTGGCCCTCTGGCAGATCAAATTTTGTGTAATTATACGAAATAAAATCAGAGGTAAGAGTCATAAAGGCTTCCCCAAAAGTGGAAAACATCGCAGTATAACAGCGCAATGTGTTGGCCGATATACACCAAACGTTGACAGGTACCAATGTATGTCAATGTGCTGTGTATCCAATTATAAACTTTTGTGAAATTTTTTGCATTAGTTCTTGAACTACACATGCCACAAAATTTTAGTCTCTCGCACACAGATAGACAGGCACTTACTAAACATTTTCAAATTGCGTTCAAAACATCTTAAAATGTGTAAATTCATTAAAAATTGGGTGTTTGAATATTTTCACTAACTTGATATTTTCATTTAATGTACATATAAGACAATGAAAAAGAGGATAATTACTGCAGAAAGATTTTTTTTAAACATAGATAAATTTATATGAATCTCTTCTGATTCTGATAATAAATCAAAATATCTATATATATATAAATGAATGTTTGTCTGTATGTTATTTATAAAATCGTAAACGGCTTGACCGATTTCGATCATTCTTTTTTTGTTTTTTTCCTTATAGGTCAGGAATGGTTTAGGAAAAAAAAAAATTTGAAAAAATCTTTAAAATTAATTAAAATATGAAAATAATAAACTTATTGACTTATATTGACTTAATATAAGCCATTTAAATTTTTAATGGTTGCCAAAAAAAGTTTACGAGATATATTTATTTATTGTTTTCAGCATAAAATGAAATATGCGTTCATGCGAAAAATAAGAAATTACTAAATGTTAAATTGGTCGATGAGAAAATGACACATTATAATCTATAATAATAAAAGAAGATGTCTGTCTGTCTGTCTGTCTGTCTCTCTGTCTGTCTGTCTGTCTGAGCATCTATACGTTCAGCCCCTACTGAACGCAGAACTACAAAATTTGACATACGGGTGCTCAGAAGCCTGCCCGAGGGGATAGTCAAAACAGAATTTAAAAATTTTAATTAGTTGCGGAGATATTAATTAAAATGTAGACCTATGTCTTAATCAAAAAGCGATCTCAATGACTCAGAATTCACCGAGATTGCATAAAAGTAGATATTTTAACGGAGTTAAAAGCAGAAAAAATGGAAAATAAATTAGAAATATTAGTCCGATCATTACGAATTTGGTACCAAATGAAAGGGGAATTTTTTCCGAATCTAAGAGATACGTCAATTAGATTTTTTAAAATTAACTAAACTATGAAATTTAGTTGGCAACAGGCAGACGATTTTCTAAGCGGTCTCGATCGGAAACAAAACACATACGAGACAACTGTCTGTGATGAAAACGGAAATGGTTGTAATCAATTAAGATATCATGTGTTTTATACTGGGGGGAAAAATTGCAATTTTCAATTTTTTTCAAATTTTCATTCACGTTACATTTGAATTAATATTCGGCCTAGACAGCATATTATAAAGCTACTGTTCAATTTTCATGAAAATATATGAATAATTAAAAAAATGACATATTTATTGGAAAAAGATTGTCTTCTTTTATTTTTTTGCAGTATTTGCAGTAGTCGAAATTTCGTAGTATGTAGTTTTAATGCCCGAAAATTCGATTGTGAATATTTTTGAAAGAGTACGATTATTAGGGAGGGCTTGAGGAACAGGGAAAAAAGGCAAAAAAAAAAAAAAGCGTTGCAGCGTTTGAAATTGGTTGCCATATTAAGATTTTAAGGCAAGGTATTTGGTTTTCTTTTTTATCCCAGCTTCTAATTAAAATAATTTCATAAGTAATACATCATTTGAAAGCTTTGTTGATTTGGAATTGAACAGTAGATTACAGAAATTTCTACCGCCAGATGGCGCTGAAATATTTTAAAATTTCAATATTTCAAATTCTAATTATGATTATATAATTTTTAATACATCATTCGAAAGATATTTTAAAGTTCTTTTATATTATCGAAAGTATTATTCGAGATTTTACCCGATTTACACGTTTTAAGGTTTCCTTTTTAGGTTTTCTTTTGTATCTCAGCTACTAATTAAAATATTTTCATAAGTAATACATCATTCGAAAGCTTTGTTGATTTGGAATTGAACAATATATTACAAAAATTTCTACCGCCAGATGGCGCTGCTATATTTTAAAATTTCAATATTTCAAATTCCAATGAGCGAGGAAGGTGTTGTAAGTTCTAAAACGGGGATAAGGCGCCGCAGGCGCCACCGAGCGGGACTTAGCTAAAGTTAGAAGTTGGAAATATCAGCGCCGAAGGCGCTACCGCACGGGAGTTTACTGCGATTTAGATAAGCTATTTTCACGATATATCAATAAGCTGCTATTAGACCTGATACGGGAAAAAGGCGCCGCAGGCGCCACCGAGCGGGAATTTCGTAAAGTCGGATTTTTCAGGGATCGCGAACCAGCTGGTCGCCGAAGGCGGCTAGTTTTAAAATAAAATGGTAATATTACAAATCTAACATATTTCTTCTGAATTTTATTTCACAGCATTTTTTTTATATACCTCAACTTCAGATTTCTTTTTTTTTTTTAGTATGGCGGATGAAACACGCTTGGCATAAAAGTTAATTCAGCATGATGGTAAAGGTATTTTCTTATTGATAATTCTTGACAATTTTTTATAATTTTGATGCTGAAGTAGATCGGACATTTTTCGCCAAGGAAAAGATAGAAAGAAATACGCAAGCGAAGTGATGACGTCATTGGCCGTTCGTGGATGCAAGAAAAATATTTCCTATGTTAAACGCCCATTGGATTTTTTGTAAAAAATTATTAAAAATCGAGGAAAAATATTTCCCGATTTTAATCCGTATATTTAGGTATAGATATGTATTAGTTATCATGTCCATGCATTAGATTAAGTTATTTTTGTTGTAAAATTGACAAAATTTGAATTTTTAATTTCAAAACTCTAGAAGAAAAAAAAATGGCAAACTTCCATATTCGATTGAAAACACAAACATTTAATTTCAAAGGATGATATTAACACAATAAATATCCAACTAGTATACTGATTAAAAGGGAAATGATAAATATTCTATCATAATTTGAAGTCAAATTTGTTTTTAAATGTCTAAATAAAGTATCTGATATAAGATACTAATATGTTGTAGCGGAATAGATTTGACATCGGTCATGCTTGGTAGAAAAATAAAATATCGCCAAATTATTTGGCGAACATAATTTAATTCCTTTCAAAAATCATGGTTATTTTAATAACTTATTTTAAGACAGTAATGAATAATATGAAACAATATTTCGTACAATGCATATTACGAAAATATACATCTGGCATGTATATTTTCGTATTACGTTTTTGATCACCAAATACAATAAGCGCCAAGAACGACAGAGTTTTGAAATTTAAAATTAAAAATTTGTCATTTTGACAGCAAAATAACTCAATCTAACACATGCACGTGATAACTAATACATATGTGTACCCAAATATTGGGATTAAAATCGGGAAATAATTTTCTTCGATTTTTAATCATTTTTTACAAAAAATCCAATGGGCGATTGAGATAGGAAATCATTTTCTTGCATCCACGGACGGTCCGTGACGTCACACTTCGCTTGCGTATAGGAACAATAATCGCATAAATTATATTTTGGTCTAAAACGGCAACAAAAATTTAAAAGTCGCCAAGGGCATTAAGGCTGTACCATGATCAAGTTTACATAATAATTTATTTATTTTTCTATATACCAACTACTATTAACTAAGCGTGAAGTATATATAACCACAAAATAATAATTGTTTCATGCGATAGAAGTTGCCGATCATAGCATATTGTAATATTATATGTGGCTTGAAATTGCTGTCATTCTATGGTTGATTGATTAAATCAAATAAATATAGGAAATAACTTGAGGGCAAATATTATGTACATCACATATAATGTTGTTCATATGTAACTGGGATTCAGATATAAAAGAGCTACTTCAAATTTTTCGATACTGTCCGTATCGAAACTGTTATGTATGATAAGCAACCAAATGGAAGCCCACGGGTAAGCCATTGTCGCAGGCAATAGGGACAGGCACCGGAGATTGCAAGGACGAACAAGGCGATGCCTAAGGCAGCGGGAACACAAAGCAAGCTTTTGACCGATTTCAGTTTTTTTTTTTTTTTCATAAAGCATATAGAAAAGAGTTTGCCAGCGAAGCTGGCAAAGCCGTCCAAAATTGTTTAAGAACTAAAATATTATTCAACAATTCGCCGGGAAATGAAAAAAAAAAAAAAAAAAAAAAAAAAAAATCATTTATTTGTAAAAAAAAATAAAAAAATAAAAATTTGAAACTCATAAATATTATATGAATTTCACCACATAGTTAAAATTTTAATTAACCAGTCACCAAATTATTATTAGAACCAGATTAATATTGTGCAATAGTGAACTAAAATCATACAAAGAAAGGTTTCGAAATAAAATTCATAATTGACGACCAAGTTTTTATACTTCCACAACGCAGTACTGTTTTAGTACAGAATCCCTATGGACGAATTTTAAATTTTTATCGCCATGTTGGCGATAACTTTTTATTTATTTATTTTGGCATTTTATTTTGGCTTTCAATGAGTTACAAATTTTTTTGAGTGTACTTTATCAGACTCTGTTTTGCACAGCACCACAATGATAAGGTTTCATTCATTACATATTATGATCAAACCGTCAGTTCCCACACATACACATCAAAATTTCCACGTGAACGAAGTCGCGGGTAACAGCTAGTAATAAATAAATAGCCTATCAAAATACATCCCTTCTTTAGCACTTTGATTCGTAGAAAGAAATTCATAAATTCTTGCAGAATATCAATAATAATCACGTTGTGAAACTTTTCATTAAAAATCAGTAATCTCGTCAATTTCAAAGTTGAAGCCATTCATTCAAAATTTTCATCCTAAATCAGTAAATTTTATTTTATCTATCATAAAATAATAGATAATGATAACATTGTTAATATATCAAGACACTCAGATATTTTCAAGTTATTTATGAATTGTTTTGCCTAAGTTCAAAGATACGAGATTTCTTTGAGCTTTGTAATATCTTTGTTAAACTCAAAAGTATTTTTAATACTACAATTCAACAATATTCAATATTTTACAGATTTTGCAAAACACTACAGGATTTCATCTGTTTTTATTGGTCCAATTGTTTTTGTCTAAAATATTCTTCGTTTGAAAATTAAATTTCCTATAGTATTTTTTTTAATAATTATATAAATTATAAAATATCTCCTAATGCATCCTATTATTAACCTCTAGCTAGAAAGGAGGGTGTTTGTGAGTTTGAAATTTTTGTCTGTCTGTGCCACTGTAGTTTCCAAATGAATAAATCAATTTTAAAGGTTTTATTTTTTTTTATTATTATTAGAAAGCTGACTTAATCGGGACAGTTCCTAGCTATGTATGAGGAAAATATATTTAATGGGCTTTATTCTTGATTAATTACAATAAAATGTGCTTTCGCGGGCTGGCAGTCTTATAAAATCCAAATCATATTAAAAATAAGTTACGTAGTATTTTGTGTTGGAGTATAAAAACTTTTTTTTTTTTTTTTTTTTTTTTTTTTTTTTTAATTGGAAATTAAACCGATTTTCACAAAAGTTAAAAATTGACTATAAAAGAGATTATAAAGCTCAGAGTCTAAAAATTGTTCGTTTCGATTCAGGATTAGAGAATTTAAGGGGATATTTTTTATTAATTTAAATGCGATTTATATTTATATATACTAGCTGACCCGGCCACGCGTTGCTGTGGCTAAATTATACGTTGAAGTATATTGTAGTAAACTATTCAACACAGTCAAATTATTATTTACAAATAAAGACGAAAACGTTGTAGCCGATGTAAAGACCCACGCGATATAAATTTGAACCTTAGGTCAAAATTTGGAAGCGATTGATAAAAATGATTATTGAGTTGATATTCATCACAAATCAACATAAAATTTTGAATTTTATGCTTTATTCATTTCATATATTCAAGTATCGTTTGTTATAAATGTGTAACTTACAAAGTTCTTAGTTGATAACATATAACAATTAATTTTATAAATGAGGTAGGTAGCGTAGATTATTCATTATTTCTAATAATTATATTCATCATTTTGAATTACAAAAATTTTCAATTTTAATTTAATTCAGCGCTAATCGGTGCACAATATTCTTGGTTAATCTGTGTTTTGCTAACACAAATAGATTCGATGGTTTTCCCACACGTGAGCATGCAACATACGAGGGCAGTCCGTAAAGTATCCGGATTCAATTTATAACTAAAAAAATATATTGGATATACATACTTCAGTTTAATCCCCTGCAAAGTATCGTCCTTGAGAAGCAATACACTTAGCCCAACGTCGTTGCCACTCTTGGAAGCAGGATTGGAAGTCTTTCTTTGTAATGGCCAACAGCTGTTCGATCGCTTTTTGTTTGATGATCGCCACATCCTCAAACAGCCGTCCTTTAAGCGATTTGAACGGTGCTATGTTTGGTGCCAAACATAGTAATTGCTAATTTGAACGGTTACATGTTTGATTAAAAAATTTCGCATTTCCAAAGCTAAAGAAAACGCTTAAAGGACGACGGTTTGAGGATGTGACGACCATCAAACAAAAAGCGATCGAACAGCTGTTGGCCATTCCAAAGAAAGACTTCCAATCCTGCTTCCAAGAGTGGCAACAACGTTGGGCTAAGTGCGTTGCTTCTCAAGGACGATACTTTGAAGAGGATTAAACTGAAGTATGTATATCCATTATATTTTTTTAGTTATAAATTAAATCCGTATACTTTACGGACAGCCCTCGTATAATTGTCCATGGGAAAAGCATGGATTTTCTAAGTCTAAACCGCAAATGGACATTGTTTGGCCTTGAGACTTATTTATGGTCATAAACTATTTTGGATTAAAACGCTAAAATGACTAATATGTAATTTAATTTTTATTAAAATTCTATTAAAATAAAAGTATAAAAGTGGCTGACGATTTTAAAATCAATTTTTATGGAGGAGTGAAATATAATATGTCTAATGCTATTATGGATAATCTATATACATAAAAATGAATGTTTGTCTGTATGTTATTTATAAAATCGTAAACGGCTTGACCGATTTCGATCATTCTTTTTTTGTTTTTTTCCTTATAGGTCAGGGATGGTTTAGGAAAAAAAATTGATAAAATCTTTAAAATTAATTAAAATATGAAAATAATAAACTTATTGACTTATATTGACTTAATATCACGGAGTATAAAGACAGGAGAAGAAGGTAACGCTGAAATTTTGTGATGTTGTTTTCTAATGTTTACAGAGGGCGCCAGAGTACAATACTTCCTTCTCTCCAGATTCCGCAATGTTATTCAATGGGGAAATGTCTCGTTTTAATTATTTTTTTTTAAATAATATCAAGCTGAAAAAATTTCGATTGAAAGCAAATTTCATTAAATAGAGTATTCTAAGCAACATGTTTATTTTAAGAGCGATTTTATGCTATTTTTACTTTGAAAGAGAGCTTTTAAAAAATGACAATCTTTATGAACCGAAGCTAGATAAAACAGAAAGGAGAATGGAGATCGTTTGTATTGTGTCGTTTGAAAATGTAGATTATTATGGATATCTTATAGCAGTCTTATAATTTTTCATTATTAGTATATTGGACGCATAAAAAAATGTAGTAAATAAGTTTTTTTTTTTTCTTATCACTATCATAGCCTGTTTTACCACTAGGAACGAAGCATTTATTTGAAACATCTGAATTATGCAGTTTTAAGCACTTACAAAAAAATTAAATTGCTTAAAATTAAAAATTTAAAATTTACTCCGGCGAAATTCTATTGAAAACAACATTATATCCGCCAGAGAGGGGGTAATGACAAGTGGCGCCCTCAATATTTACCAAAAATTTACATCACAGTTTCGTAGATTTCTCCCATTGGACCTTCAACTCCTATTAATATTACTCCGTGCTTAATATAAGCCCAACGAGATATATAAAGTAGAGTGATAAATGGTAACCCTTGAGAAGGTCCAAGATGAGTCATGTGACATGCTTTCCTTGCACATGCGTATTCGGTGGTTTCCTTGGTAACAGCTCATTTTCAGTACATTTCTACGGCAACGGTTTCAATGTTTTTGTTTACTTTACGTAGTTTAATATTCTTTTGTTCTAAACCATTTTGATTTTGATTTTACTTCTTTTTTATTTCGTGTAGTTGAACTTTAACCGACAAAATGCTTAAAAATAGTTGAAAAATTATTATTTGTTGTTAAATTTAGCTCTTTAAAAGTTTAAATTTTCTTTTATAAACACTTTTAAACTTTGTTGGGAAACGATGAAAAAAAAGGTATTTTATTATTTATTAAAATGTGAAATATGTGTAAAATTATTTTAAAAGCAATTTATTTCGGTCATAGGACTGTCATGTTACCTAATAATGATGATAATTTGTCGAACTGATATTTTAAATGCCAAAATAGCGATAAAGGGCCAAACACAGCAACCTATTCGAGCATGTCACGTGATTCATCTTGAACCACAGAAAGCTAATCCTTCATCCACTGAATCAGCACTCTAATTTATATATCTCGTTGTATAAGCCATTTAAATTTTTAATTGTTGCCAAAAAAAGTTTACGAGATGTATTTATTTATTGTTTTCAGCATAAAATGAAATATGCTTTCACGCGAAAAATAAGAAATTACTAAATGTTAAATTGGTCGATGAGAAAATAACACTTTATAATTTTAAAATAAAATAGTAATATTACAAATCTAACATATTTCTTCTGAATTTTATTTCACAGCATTTTTTTTATATACCTCAACTTCAGATTTTTTTTTTTTTTAGTATGGCGGATGAAACACGCTTGGCATAAAAGTTAATTCAGCATTATGGTAAAGGTATTTTCTTATTGATAATTCTTGACAATTTTTTATAATTTTGATGCTGAAGTAGATCGGACATTTTTCGCCAAGGAAAAGATAGAAAGAAATACGCAAGCGAAGTGATGACGTCACTGGCCGTACGTGGATGCAAGAAAAATATTTCCTATGTTAAACGCCCATTGGATTTTTTGTAAAAAATTATTAAAAATCGAGGAAAAATATTTCCCGATCTTAATCCGCATATTTAGGTATAGATATGTATTAGTTATCATGTCCATGCATTAGATTAAGTTATTTTTGTTGTAAAATTGACAAAATTTGAATTTTTAATTTCAAAACTCTAGAAAAAAAATGGCAAACGTCCATATTCGATTGAAAACACAAACATTTAATTTCAAAGGATGATATTAACACAATAAATATCCAACTAATATACTGATTAAAAGGGAAATGATAAATATTCTATCATAATTTGAAGTCAAATTTGTTTTCAAATGTCTAAATAAAGTATCTTATATAAGATACTAATATGTTGTAGCGGAATAGATTTGATATCGGTCATCCTTGGTAGAAAAATAAAATATCGCCAAATTATTTGGTGAACATAATTTAATTCCTTTCAAAAATCATGGTTATTTTAACAATTTATTTTAAGACAGTAATGAATAATATGAAACAATATTTCGTACAATGCATATTACGAAAATATACATCTGGCATGTATATTTTCGTATTACGTTTTTGATCACCAAATACAATAAGCGCCAAGAACGACAGAGTTTTGAAATTTAAAATTAAAATTTTGTCAATTTGACAGCAAAATAACTCAATCTAACACATGCACATGATAACTAATACATATGTGTACCCAAATATGGGGATTAAAATCGGTAAATGATGTTCTTCGATTTTTAATCATTTTTTACAAAAAATCTAATGGGCGATTGACATAGGAAATCATTTTCTTGCATCCACGGACGGTCAGTGACGTCACACTTCGCTTGCGTATAGGAACAACAATCGCATAAATTATATTTTGGTCTAAAACGGCAACAAAAATTTAAAAGTCGCCAAGGGCATTAAGGCTGTACCATGATCAAGTTTACATACTAATATTTTTATTTTTCTATATACCAACTATTATTAACTAAGCATGAAGTATATATAACCACAAAATAATAATTGTCTCATGTGATAGAAGTTGCCGATCATAGCATATTGTAATATTATATGTGGCTTGAAATTGCTGTCATTCTATGGTTGATTGATTAAATCAAATAAATATAGGAAATAACTTGAGAGCAAATATTAAGTACATCACATATAATGTTGTCCATATGTAACTGGGATTCAGATATAAAAGAGCTACTTCAAATTTTTCGATACTGTCCATATCGAAACTGTTATGTATGATAAGCAACCAAATGGAAGCCCATGGGTAAGCCATTGTCGCAGGCAATAGGGACAGGCACCGGAGATTGCAAGGACGAACAAGGCGATGCCTAAGGCAGCGGGAACCCATAGCAAGCTTTTGACCGATTTCAGTTTTTTTTTTTTTTTTTTTTTTTTTTTTTCCATAAAGCATATAGAAAAGAGTTTGCCAGCGAAGCTGGCAAAGCCGTCCAAAATTGTTTAAGAACTAAAATATTATTCAACAATTCGCCGAGAAATGAAAAAAAAAAAAAAAAAAAATCATTTATTTGTTTAAAAAAAAAAAAAAAAAAAAAAAAAAAAAAAAAAAATTAAAAATTTGAAACTCATAAATATTATATGAATTTCACCACATAGTTAAAATTTTAATTAACCAGTCACCAAATTATTATTAGAACCAGATTAATATTGCGCAATAGTGAACTAAAATCATACAAAGAAAGGTTTCGAAATAAAATTCATAATTGACGACCCAGTTTTTATACTTCCACAACGCAGTACTGTTTTAGTACAGAATCCCTATGGACGAATTTTAAATTTTTATCGCCATGTTGGCGATAACGTTTTATTTATTTATTTTGGCATTTTATTTTGGCTTTCAATGAGTCACAAATTTTTTTTAGTGTACTTTATCAGACTCTGTTTTGCACAGCACCACAATGATAAGGTTTCATTTCATTACATATTATGATCAAACCGTCAGTTCCCACACATACACATCAAAATTTCCACGTGAGCGAAGTCGCGGGTAACAGCTAGTCTATATATATAAAAATGAATGTTTGTCTGTATGCTATTTATAAAATCGTAAACGGCTTGACCGATTTCGATCACTTTTTTTTTTTTTTTTTTTTTTTTTCCTTATAGGTCAGGGATGGCTTAGGGAAAAAAAATTTGAAAAAATCTTTAAAATTAATTAAAATATGAAAATAATAAACTTATTGACTTATATTGACTTAATATAAGCCATTTAAATTTTTAATTGTTGCCAAAAAAAGTTTACGAAATATATTTATTTATTGTTTTCAGCATAAAATGAAATATCCTTTCATGCGAAAAATAAGAAATTACTAAATGTTAAATTGGTCGATGAGAAAATGACACATTATAATTTTAAAATAAAATAGTAATATTACAAATCTAACATATTTCTTCTGAATTTTATTTCACAGCATTTTTTTTATATACCTCAACTTCAGATTTCTTTTTTTTTTTTAGTATGGCGGATGAAACACGCTTGGCATAAAAGTTAATTCAGCATGATGGTAAAGGTATTTTCTTATTGATAATTCTTGACAATTTTTTATAATTTTGATGCTGAAGTAGATCGGACATTTTTCGCCAAGGAAAAGATAGAAAGAAATTACGCAAGCGAAGTGATGACGTCGCTGGCCGTTCGTGGATGCAAGAAAAATATTTCCTATGTTAAACGCCCATTCGATTTTTTGTAAAAAATTATTAAAAATCGAGGAAAAATATTTCCCGATTTTAATCCGCATATTTAGGTATAGATATGTATTAGTTATCATGTCCATGCATTAGATTAAGTTATTTTTGTTGTAAAATTGACAAAATTTGAATTTTTAATTTCAAAACTCTAGAAAAAAAAATGGCAAACTTCCATATTCGATTGAAAACACAAACATTTAATTTCAAAGGATGATATTAACACAATAAATATCCAACTAATCTACTGATTAAAAGGGAAATGATAAATATTCTATCATAATTTGAAGTCAAATTTGTTTTCAAATGTCTAAATAAAGTATCTGATATAAGATACTAATATGTTGTAGCGGAATAGATTTGATATCGGTCATCCTTGGTAGAAAAATAAAATATCGCCAAATTATTTGGCGAACATAATTTAATTCCTTTCAAAAATCATGGTTATTTTAACAACTTATTTTAAGACAGTAATGAATAATATGAAACAATATTTCGTACAATGCATATTACGAAAATATACATCTGGCATGTATATTTTCGTATTACGTTTTTGATCACCAAATACAATAAGCGCCAAGAACGACAGAGTGTTGAAATTTAAATTTAAAATTTTGTCAATTTGACAGCAAAATAACTCAATCTAACACATGCACATGATAACTAATACATATGTGTACCCAAATATGGGGATTAAAATCGGGAAATAATTATCTTCGATTTTTAATCATTTTTTACAAAAAATCCAATGGACGATTGACATAGGAAATAATTTTCTTGCATCCACGGACGGTCAGTGACGTCACACTTCGCTTGCGTATAGGAACAATAATCGCATAAATTATATTTTGGTCTAAAACGGCAACAAAAATTTAAAAGTCGCCAAGGGCATTAAGGCTGTACCATTATCAAGTTTACATACTAATTTATTTATTTTTCTATATACCAACTACCATTAACTAAGCATGAAGTATATATAACCACAAAATAATAATTGTCTCATGCGATAGAAGTTGCCGATCATAGCATATTGTAATATTATATGTGGCTTGAAATTGCTGTCATTCTATGGTTGATTGATTAAATCAAATAAATATAGGAAATAACTTGAGGGCAAATATTATGTACATCACATATAATGTTGTTCATATGTAACTGGGATTCAGATATAAAAGAGCTACTTCAAATTTTTCGATACTGTCCGTATCGAAACTGTTATGTATGATAAGCAACCAAATGGAAGCCCACGGGTAAGCCATTGTCGCAGGCAATAGGGACAGGCACCGGAGATTGCAAGGACGAACAAGGCGCTGCCTAAGGCAGCGGAAACCCAAAGCAAGCTTTTGACCGATTTCAGTTTTTTTTTTTTTTTTTTTTTTTTTTTTTTCATAAAGCATATAGAAAAGAGTTTGCCTGCGAAGCGGGCAAAGCCGTCCAAAATTGTTTAAGAACTAAAATATTATTCAACAATTCGCCGGGAAATGAAAAAAAAAATCATTTATTTGTAAAAAAAAAAATTAAAAATTTGAAACTCATAAATATTATATGAATTTCATCACATAGTTAAAATTTTAATTAACCAGTCACCAAATTATTATTAGAACCAGATTAATATTGTGCAATAGTGAACTAAAATCATACAAAGAAAGGTTTCGAAATAAAATTCATAATTGACGACCCAGTTTTTATACTTCCACAACGCAGTTCTGTTTTAGTACAGAATCCCTATGGACGAATTTTAAATTTTTATCGCCATGTTGGCGATAACTTTTTATTTATTTATTTTGGCATTTTATTTTGGCTTTCAATGAGTTACAAATTTTTTTGAGTGTGCTTTATCAGACTCTGTTTTGCACAGCACCACAATGATAAGGTTTCATTTCATTACATATTATGATCAAACCTTCAGTTCCCACACATACACATAAAAATTTCCACGTGAACGAAGTCGCGGGTAACAGCTAGTTTTATTATAAAATGATCTCATCATTTTAAATATTTTAAAGATGTCAACAGCTGTACTTATAAAAAGGAAAACAACATGGCTAAGCCAGAAAAATAAGTAAATTTGATAAATATTTTAAAACTTTAAAATAGGATATCTTATGAAATATTGGCCATTTAAAGTAAATAAAGGTATCATTGTAAATAGAAAAAGATTTTAGAAAAGAGTAATATATTTTAAGGAAGTGATGAGAAGATTTTGAGTATGTTAAAATTTTAATAGTAAATTTAAGGGAATTAAGATGGGAAGCATTGAGTATTAAGATAAGAAAATAGCAAGATTTTAAGATCGTTTTTTAGCAAGAAATAAGAGTCAAAATTTAATGTTGAATACATGTATAATTCGCAAATTTAATAAGGAATGGTAAATTGATAAGTTATTAAAGAAAAATATGAGAAAAAATTATTTAAAGTTTCGAACATCGATCAAATAGATTAGCTTTACAAAACAAATAAACAGACTTGAAATCTTCCCATTTTAAATAAGTTTTAAAATATTGAAACGGTTACTTTTTGTTTAGAAAATTATATGTATAGATCACAATTTTTTATAGAAAAAGAAATTAATGGCAAATATTAGATAATATAAGAAAAAAGATACAAAACAAATAAAAAAAGTTTCCAACATCATTCATTTTAATAGTAGTTCAATGCTGATTAATGGACTGACATTAATTTTAAATTTGACTTTTAATCAATAAGAAAAAAAACCTTCAAAAGGATAATTACTTTAAAATCCACTAACGAAATAATACGAACAAAAATTGAAATTAATGAAATAATTATAAGATAAAAAGAACTTTTTATATACCATGTTTTTAAATTTTCTGTTGAATCATGTATGTTATACCACGGCCCTACTAGATCACTCTTCGGCGCCGACGCACCAACGTCTTGAAAGACGTTGGCACGTCTACTGTGTTGGCGCCGGGGAGTGATCTAGTTGGGCCGTGGTTATACTAGAACTCCTACATAGATAGGCTGACGCATCCGCCATTTTCTAGCCCACAAGACCGGCTGACGATTTATTATTGGTGGTTTTTCGGCAATAAATTGCACGAATAACTCCAGAAAAGAGCACCGCCTGTTTATATGTTCTTCTAATCCAGGAAGAAGGAAAAAGTGGATTATAAATTGCAGATGTAACTCGTGGATACCCGGCGAAGGAGCACAACTTTGTAGCGTAACATTTCCCTTATTTTCAAATTATTTCATTTTATTTTCAAAGTTGTTTGACAAATTTAAATATGAATGTACTGTTTTTTTTTTTTTTTTTTTTTTTTTTTTTTTAAGTAATTGTTTTTAAATTCTTTTAGAATTAACTTTAAAATTACATTTCTTTAAACGTGAAGGGTTGCAGTTTTGAGAATGTTGGCGATGTTCTTAAAATTGCCAACTTGTTTGTTTCGTGATAAAATATAAGAAGTTCTAGTTCACTTGATCTGTATAGACGATTAAAGGCGATAACAACGCTAATCAGGTAACCTAGCTTTTTCTACCGCCAACACTTTCCCAGACGGGCTAGAAAATGGCGGACACTGCGCAACTCTTATCATATAGGAGTCAGGTTATACGCAAGCGAAGTGTGACGTCACTGACCGTCCGTAGATGCAAGCAAAAGATTTCCTGCGTTAATCTTCCATTGGATTTTTTTGTAAAAAATTATTAAAAATCGAGGAAAATTATTTCCCGATTTCAATCCTCATATTTGGGTATAGATATGTATTAGTTATCGTATGCATGTGCTAGATTGAGTTATTTTGCTGTCAAATTGACAAAATTTTAATTTTAAATCACAAAACTCTGTCATCCTTGGAGTTTTTTGTATTTGGCAATCATAAACGTAATACAAAAATATACATGCCAGACGTATATTTTCGTAACAAGTATTGTACGAAATATTGTTTCATATTATTCATTACTCTCTTAATATAAGTTGTTAAAATAACCATGATTTTTGAAAGGAATTAAATTATGTTCGCCAAATAATTTGGCGATATTTTTTTTTTTTTTGTCTGCCAAGGATGACAGATATGAAATCTATTCCGCTGCAACTTATGAGTATCTTATATCAGACACTTTATTTAGACATTTGAGAACAAATTTGTCTTCAAATTATGATAGAATATTTATCATTTTTCTTTTAATTAGTATATTAGTTGGATATTTATTGTGTAAATATCATCCTTTGAAATGAAATGTTTATGTTTTCAATCGAATATGGAAGTTTGCCCTTTCTTTTCCTTGAGTTTTGAAATTTAAAATTCAAATTTTATCAATTTTACAGCAAAAACAACCTGATCTAATGCATGCACCCGATAACTAATACATATCTATACCCAAATATGGGGATTAAAATCGGGAAATAATTTTCCTCGGTTTTTAATAATTTTTTTACAAAAAATCCAATGGGCAATATAGGAAATATTTTTCTTTCTTCCACGTACGGCCAGTGACGTCATCACTTCGCTTGCGTATTTTGTTATCAGTGTGTATAAAATTTTTTAAGTGAGAATGACGTCAATTTTTGTAAGATGCATAATTTATTGTTTTTACAATTTTTTATTGTTCACGTTTAAGTAAATGTATTTATTTCCTGTCGAAAAAAAATAAAAATAAAATAAAGAACTCGTAATTTTTTTTTTTTTTTTTTTTTTTTTGGGGGGGGGGCAAGAATTAAATTAAAATAACAACAACAATAATAATAATAATATATGAGCAATATTTAAGCACGTAGACCCAGTTAAGTGAACTAATAATAATGAAAAAAAAAACTTACGTTTTAAAAATGAAATATTAATTCTTTCAGAACAACATACATTAACATCATGGACTACCTTAGCACTTTATCAATGTGTAGAAAATTTTTCAAGTTATAATGACGTCAGTTTTTGTGAGGTGCCTAATTTAATTTTTTTATAATTTTTTAAGCCTTCAAAACATCGCTGAATAGGATATTTTTTTAACTACCGTAATCTATAATATTAAAACACAAAGCATTTTCTGTAAGACCGAAATCGTACGATCTGGGCATGCGCGAGAAAATTTTGAACCAATTCAAAACGGGAATATTCCTTTCTCTTTATGCAGTGCAATACCAATACCAATGATAAAGATTGAGCAGACAGCATTAATACGTATTTCATATGTCTATGGCAGACACTAATTAAAACTCAATCATAAAAATAATTCACACGATGAATTCATTGATTCATACTTCCCTAGGAAGTATATTAAAAAATAAAAAAAGCAATTCGCGAATATTTATCGGTTACATTTATCTATGATCGGTTATTATCGTATGCTTTTTCGACGAAAATTTATTCACGCAGGATGTGGCGCCATCTGTATTCTTTTTCATTTCTTAAAATAAAAATAAAATAAAAAAAATCTTTTAAAATTAACTATTTGTCACAGTTTATTGTTCTTTAAAAGTTAACTTTTATCAGTTGAAAACTTTGTTTAGAAAAGATGGAGATATTTAAAATCAAAGGAGGTTTCATTTTATTTTATTTATTTATTTATTTATTTTTACTCTAATTATTATAATCTCTGATACTTCATTTTGATACCATATTACAGTAAAAATAATTTAAAAAGAATAACATTAAAATATTGATAATTTATACTAGTAAAAAATTACATTGTATTGTTTATTATCAAAAATTTAATGAGGAAATTAATTTGCTAAAGTATTAAATTCATTCTTATTTATTTATTTATTTTTAACAGTATACTTTTGTTTAAATATACTATTTTCATAGAATAAAGTGTTATAATACTATTCCAGTAAAAACAAATTTTAACTGTATTCCGATTTGCAGTTTATTTTTAGACTACAATGAATTAATACTTTGGATTATATCCAAGTGGTTTTACAAATATGGGAAGGAAAAATCAGAATCAAAACTATTATTTTACACTTAAAATGCACTTACTGTCTTGGCAAATTAGAATAAATGATATACTTTACAAGTTAATGAAATCTTTGTCTTTTATGTATGTCTTTTATTAAAAAACTGTGACCTGTTATCGTTGATAGTAAGTTAATATAATTATAATTTGGTAGTAAATCTTTGTATTAATTCATTTTGCGTGAAAAGCAACGGATAAATTTCACAGTAAACATAAAACGAGTGCAGTTCTATAGATTATTAGTTGATTTGGTGTGACAGGGAGGAATTCGATTGTGGGATTAATTTACATGCTTGATGCTTTGTTAATTAATATCACAAATATTGATACTATCTTATAAAGAAATATTTATTCTTTCGATAATTTATATAAATTCTGCCTTTCTTTTAATTACTCCTAACATTCTTTTGGTCATATTTAGAGTAAAATTAGGAAAACCTTGGGATTTTATTTTTAATAAATGGAGTATGCTTAAATTTTGTATATTGAAATCGCATGAAATTTATCCATCCTCCCTCTAACCAAGAGATATTGATTAAAGCAGGGGGTTTTAAACCGGTTAAGAGCAATGTGAAATATTAAAGCAAGGGTGTTTTAAACTTTATGCCGTGAAAAGGTTTTAGTTGCACATTATCCGTCAAATTTTGATGGGTATTAACTAGTAGTATATTATTTCCACGTTTTCACTTGTATTATTTTTTCTGATTGTGACTGTTTTATCTTGTTTCAAAAACTCAGTAAAATGTACTATTTTATTTTAACCTCTAAAAAAATCAATGAGCTTAATAATATCCCCTGCTGCTATAGATATTAATGTTATTAACTTGAGATGTAGTATGAGATGAACTAGAGATGCAGCATGCGACATACCAAAGATGTTGCATGCGACATACCATAGATGTGGCATTCGACATACCGGAGATATTGCATGTGATGTACTAGAGATGTACTGGAGATGTACTGGGAATGTAGCATAGAATATTTGGCGCCAAAAGACAAAAAGTGCATGCAGTTTTGTGTGCAATTTTCTTTCTCGTCAAATGCAAGTAAATGCGTTTAAGAATTTTTTGAAAAACAAATCTTTCTGAATAGCGTTATCTATACTATTATATAAAGAGCAAAAAATTGTATGTTTGTGGAGGGTAATCTCTGAAACTACTGAACCGATTTAAAAACTTCTTTCCCTGACCAAAAGCTACACTATCCCTGATTGTTATAGGCTATATTTAATTTTGATAAAGTAAATTTTAGTTTAAAAATTGAGCATTTTAATTAAAATCCCAATAAAAGCCATAATAGAAATGGAAATAATGAAATATTAAAAAAATTAGCTGCTGCCAACATAAAACAAACTTTTACATGTTCATTTTGTTTTTAAAATATATTGACATGAAAAGAAAAGAAATATATTTGCACGTGAATTAAATTGAAATTCATATAAAGCTTTGTGAAATGTTAAACCTACACGTTAAATCTGACGTCGTAATACGCAAACGAAGTGATGACGTCACTGGCCGTTCGTGGATGCAAGAAAAAGATTTCCTATGTTAAACGCCCATTAGATTTTTTGTAAAAAATTATTAAAAATCAAGGAATATTATTTCCCGATTTCAATCTCCATATTTGGGTATAGATATTTATTAGTTATCATATGGATGCGTTAGATTAAATTGTTTTTGCTGTGAAATTGATAAAATTTTAATTTTAAATTTCAAAACTCTAGAAAAAAAATGCCAAACTTCCATATTCGATTGAAAACATAAACATTTCATTTCAAAGGATGATATTTACGCAATAAATATCCAACTAATATACTAATTAAAAGAAAAATGATAAATATTATCATAATTTGAAGTCAAATTTCTTTTCAAATGTCTAAATAAAGTATCTGATATAAGATACTAATATGTTGCTGCGGAATAGATTTGATATTTATCATCCTTGGCAGAAAACAAAATATTGCCAAATTATCTGACGAACATAATTTAATTCCTTTCAAAAATCATGGTTATTTTAACAACTTATATTAAGAGAGTAATGAATAATATGAAAGAATATTTCGTACAATTACATATTACGAAAATATACATCTGACATACATATTTTCGTTTTACGTTTTTGATCGCCAAATACAAAAACGTCAAGGACAACAGAGTTTTGAAATTAAAAATTAAAATTTTGTCAATTTGACAGCAAAATAACTCAATTTAACACTTGCACATGCTAACTAATACATATCTATACCCAAATATGGGGATTAAAATCGGGAAATAATTTTCCTCGATTTTTAATAATTTCTTACAAAAAATCCAATGGGCGATTAACATATGAAATCATTTTCTTGCATCCACGGAAGGAGCCTTATCCACGGACGGTCAGTGACGTCACACTTCGCTTGCGTATAGCTTTAAAAATATTTATTTTTCTAATGATGTAATTTATTTAATACTTAGAATTAGTATTTAAACAGACGTGTGTAAACAAAATTGGATTAAAAAATAAATAAATAAATAAATAACTTACCTGAAGCATTGAATGTTTTTTCAACATTAAATACTAAAAAGTGTAATTTATAATAAAGTTTATACACTTTATTAAAATACTTAAGCGAAGTGATGACGTCACTGACCGTCCGTGGGGCTAAGACTACTAAACAGGCTGAATCATTCGCCGCCATTTGTCCGTCAAGTCCGTCATTGCTAAAACTAAGACTATTGTATATGACTATTATATGAGATTATATAAGACTATTATACAGCCATTAGTGAAATGCAGATAACATTTAATTAGTATTTGAGTTTCATTATGTTGATTAGAAAGATGTTTAATCTTATCTACACTGTCCCTAAGTGCTATAGGCTATAATAAATTTTGGTAAAATAAATTTTTAATTCAAATTTTCAATATTTTAATTGGGGGAAAAAAATCATAGATTTGATATCTGTTGTCCTTGGCGACTTTTGTATTTGGCTATCGAAAACGTAATATGAAAATCTGTATATTTTCGTTTGATGTATATTTTCGTATTAAATATCAGATCTATATTTTTGTAGTATTTATTGTACTAATATTGTTTCATATTATTGATTGCTCCCTTAATATACATTATTAAAATAACCATCAATTTTGGAAGAATTTAAATATATTCGCGAGATAACCAGGCAATCATTTTTTTTTCTTTCTTTCGCCAAGGATGATAGATATCACATCCTTTCCGAAAACTTTTTAATAACCTTTTAATAAACTTTAATAAACTTAATAATAAAACTTTAATAAACTTTTAATAAACTTTTTAATAAACTTTTGAATGCTTAAAAAAAAAAAAAAAAAAAAAAAGCTGGCAAAATACCATAGTAAAGTCATTATTTTCAATATTTCGCTCTCGCGTGTTTCAATCACGGAGTATAAAGACAGGAGAAGAAGGTAACGCTGAAATTTTGTGATGTTGTTTTCTAATGTTTACAGATGGCGCCAGCGTGCAATCCTTCCTTCTCTCCAGCTTCCGCAATGTTATTCAATGGGGAAATGTCTCGTTTCAATTATTTTTTTAAAAATAATATCAAGCTGAAAAAATTTCGATTGAAAGCAAATTTCATTAAATAGAGTATTCCAACCAACATGTTTTTTTTTAAGAGCCATTTTATACTAATTTTACTTTGAAAGAAAGCTTTTAAAAAATGACGATTCTTATGAACCGAAGCTAGCTAAAACAGATAATTGGAAAGAAGGAGAATGGATGAAATTTTGTAAAGAAAAAAAATAAACTTACTTTAGGTGCAGAAAACACGAACTCGGACATTATTTCTCTCCTGGGCTTTTTTTTTCTTTTCTTATCACTATCATAGCCTGTTTTACAACTAGGAACGAAGCATTTATTTGAAACATCTGAATTATGCAATTTTAAGAACTTACAAAAAAATTAAATTGCTTAAAATTAAAAATTTTAAATTTACTCCGGCAAAATTCTGTTGAAAACAACATTATATCCGCGCCGAGATAGGGAGTAATGACAAGTGGCGCCCTCAATATTTACCAAAAATTTACATCACAGATTCGTATATTTCTCCCATTGGACCTTCAACTCCTATTAATATTACTCCGTGGTTTCAATGAGTATTTCAAAATTAATTTCCCCGAAATGTACGAGCTCTACATTCTTTCTCTAATGGTTATAATTTATTTTAAATTTCCCAATTATAATTTGTTCACCATTTTAAGTGTTCACGCTGAAAAATATTTAAAAACGTACTTTATAGTTAACGTTCAATATTCAACAGAAGAAAATCAAAGCCGGAGTTGCATTTTTTTTTTCACTATTTACTTTTAAATTCTGTTTAATATATATTTTTTAAAGAAACTAATCGGAGCAGATTTGGTAATGTCCCTGCCGGGAAAAAAAAAAAAAAAAAAAAAAAAAAAAAAGGTCGCCATGTCAACTGGCAAACATATTTAATTCCTATCAAAATCATGGTTATTTTAATAACGTCCATTAAGACAGCAATCGATAATATGAAACAATATTTCGTACAATATGTATTATAAAAATATACATTTGGAATGTATATATTTTTGTATTACATTTTTAATCTCCAAATAAAATATCGCCAAATACAACGGATATCTAATATAAGCCAAACAATCGCTAAAATGCATATTATTTCTCGCCGCTTATTTTCGGTTATGCAACATTCACGTAATTTGGCGCATTTGGCCATTCACACACATGGTTAAACCAGTGAACATTTGGTGGCAGCGACCGCAATTAACACTGAATGTTTGAACCAGCGGGTGTTACTGATTAACCAGTGAATTAAAAATGGCTGACAAGCTCACTCTTTGAAATATTGGTGTTCCATTGTAGAATCAATGAGACTTTACTTATTAAATTTTATTGCCCGCTTCGCTCCGCTATTTCAACGATTTAACTGAATTATTGAAAGTTTAAATTTATTTAGCGAGCATTATCAGGAATTAACAATTATGGCAAGTAGCGCAATATACAGCCGCTAAGAAAATGCAAATTACATTTGATTATTCGAGTTTCATTATATTGATTAGAAACATGGTTCATTTAAAATAAATTAAATATGTATTCACATATTGGAAATCTGCTTTTGTATAGGACTTCCTTGGCGATGTTTAAAATTTGGCACCCTGATAGCTAGGACGTATCACGCCAAGGTCTTTACGCTATCGGAATAAACTTTTAAATTCATCTCAAAAATCACAAAAAATGTTAATGATCGCTATGGAGAACCATTACTAAAACAGTAACCACATTGCTTTGCGGACGTTGAATTTAAGAAAATAAAAAACACATAAGCTATTTATTTAATAAAAATTAATATTTTAAGAACAAATAAATAATAATAATTAAAGCTATTATGACGTCAGTTTTATATTTAAAAAATAATAAAAAATAAATCATGTTATAGGTTTCATTTTTCAATACTTTCTATTCGCATGAGTAAAGAAATGTTTCTTTTTATGTAAAAAACTAGCTGACCCGGCAGACTTCGTACTGCCTCAATCGATAAATAAAAGACCTAAACTTTTGTATAAATTAATTTCAAAACAAACAAAACGTATTGAATAAAAAAGCATTTTTTTAATGAAGCATGAAGTTTTATTATTATTTTCGACACATCATGTTGCTTACTTAAAAAACAGAGTTTTCCTGAAATACTGGCTATTTATAAGGTTTAAATTTTTATTAACAGACACACACTGTTATGATACAGTTTGTTAATCAATTTAAAGCTTTCTCATAAACTATATTTTTTGTTTTGTTTTGTGGTGCGTAAATAAACAAAGAAGACGGTTTTCCGACGCGCGAACACGCGACGTATAATTGTCCATGCGCGAAACAGGGAAACTCCAAGTTGATTCCGCAAACTTCTAAAGACTGTCCTTGCGATTTATTTATTGTCATCGCAAAGGCCAGACGTACTGGAAATTGTAAGCGTTTAAAATCGAATGGTAAATCCGTTGGAATCATCAGTATTCGCGGGATCAAGACATCCTCTCCTTTGTATTTTCCTTTTATGATTGTTGCCTCAATGACGTTATTCATCAGCTTTTTCACAGCCAGTCTTGTTCCATTGCATAGTCGAGGTTGATTAATGTTACGCAGCATGATGACACTGATCCTACTTTTAACTGCAAATTGTGAGGTGGTAATCCAGGCAATTCCAGTGAATTTAAAAACTCCGTGGGATAGTTGACTACGTCATCCTGGTTCATAACGGTGTCGACTGATTTGAAGGAAACCAACTGTCCTGGAAGAAAATTCTGAATGGTCGCATTGAGATCCTCGACATCTTCATTTTTCGCTGCCAATATTGCTCGTTCACCCAGCCAATTATGGTTATTGAACTTTTGCGCTATATCTGGGAAAACACGCTGAATAAGCTCCTCTTTTGAATCTGTGATGTGACAGAAATCTGTGGGTAATGTGATGAATCCGGTCGAGGTGTCAATTGCAACTTTATTATTTCCAATATCTAACAACTGCTTCGCAAACACATTTGCAGTTTCATCATGTTGCAAAAATACTCGCATGTTAGTTGTTAATTGGAGTGTCTTTACGTACTGCCACAAATTAGATGATTTTAGGCATGCATTTAGTTCATCAGCAACAGTTGATCGGGGAATAACTGGAAGAGTCTGACGAAAATCACCTGACAACAGAATCATGGCCCCACCAAAAATATTTTGGTTGTCACGAAGATCTTTCAATGTTCTGTCCAGCGCCTCCAGTGACCTCTTATGGCCCATTGTGCATTCATCCCAAACAATTAATTTGCATACCTGTAGGATCTTGGCCATTGCGCTATTTTTGGCGATGTTGCAAATTGGTGTTTCGGTGATTTGCATGTTTAATGGTAATTTCAAGGCAGAATGCGCAGTTCGTCCGCCTTCTAGCTGAGTCGCAGCTATTCCAGATGAAGCCAACGCTAGAGCAACATCATTTCGCGATCTGATCCTCGCCAAAAGCAATGAAATTAAGAACGTTTTTCCGGTTCCTCCGGGAGCATCAAGGAAATAAATTCCACCAGATCTACTGTTCACAGCTTCTATCAAAGTGTCGTACGCAATTCTTTGTTGTTGATTTAATTGTGGAACATTTGTACGAACTGTTTCGGCCAATGCTTCAATGTCGTACTGCTGTTCCCTTTGCAACTCGTGGTTTAATGCATCGTGCATATGACGATTGGGTGCTGTCATTCCCAAACACGACAATACTTTATTTGCTATCAATAAACACATATCTTCTATCATGATCAATGTCTCATTGTAAATTTCTTCAGTCATTTGTAGTGTAGGATTCAAAGTTTCACGGCGAACACGATGCAAAACATCCTCAGACATGTCATCACTATACTTAACCCACAAATCTTTTGGATTCGAGGGGAAACATGTCGATATGATAATCGCAAACAATGTACGAATTTGATGCGGCGATGAAGATATTACGGAATCCTTGAGCGTATCATCCCAGTGCGAATCGTTCTCAAGTAAATGTAATAGTTGGTATGCCTCACGGTAAGTCGCACACAGCTGTCCATTAACTGTTCTCAGTTGTTTGAACGATGTCGGACCACGAACATTCACCAACAACTATCGCAAATAATAACATTCATCGTTATTTGGATGTACTGTGTAGATGCGACCCAGAGCGTCTGAAGCAAATACATTTGGATGTCCTTCAACTGGTGTTCCTTGTTTTCGACGCTGAAACGATTTCGACGATGCATTCCATATGTAATAGCGTGGCATGTCAGCATACAGCAAAGTGCGAGCAAAATCTTCAGTTTGACAGACTGTGAAGAAACTTGTTAATGTTGTCGATGGTGGACGTGCCGCTCTGTCTGTCGCGTTCGATTCATTAAAATAAACTCGTTGACCATTTTCTAAATGGACCGCCAAATGGACTACTGTAGGGTATCTTTCATGGATCGCAAATGAAAATATACGCCAAATTGCTTCGTTGCTACTTACATAGCGCCCCATCTGGTACTGTGATATTTCATCATTTGCATTGGTTACAGCGAAGACAGCCATATCGCTGCCCAGCTGAAATTATGGAATCAATCTCATCTGGCCTTATTTTGTCCACTAACCAGAGTAAAATGTGCGCATGTGGCAATCCACGCTTTTGCCATTCTACAGAGTACATCCAACAACGGACTCGGCCATACACACAATGCTTTATTAAGAAATTCATCAAAGATTTTAATTTTTGTTTAAAAACTCTGGCAATTATGTCATGTCTAACAACTGGTGTTTGGCTATGTAGCAATTCCCTCTTGATTTCGGACCAATTTGGGTTACATGTGAATGTAACAAATAAGTCTGGGCGGCCATAATGCCTAACATATGACATAGCATCCTGAGCATATTCGTGCATGTGGCGTGGGCTTCCTATATAAGTGGCTGGCAAAATTGTCATTCTTCCTACATTATTCACATTGCCATCGGCATTTATAGCATCGCGGAGATGAATGTATTCCTCTGATCGTAGCTGTCGTTGGTTCAAACGGATGTATGTTAATCGTTCAGTCTGAATTTTGACATACATGTCAACTGCAAACTGATGAAAAAGTCGTTGACACATCAAAATATGATTTATTTCACCTTGACGGATCATGAGTCTGTATGAATAGAAATTCATAGCACTAACTTTTTTGTTGGTTTCAGCACCTGCAATCAAAAATGATAAATGTTACTTAGATGAATTGAATTTAAAAATATTATTTAATCCTGCTCAATTTATTTACCTGTTACTTGATTTACCATTTTGATATTAAAATGGTATCCATCTTCCCCCTGCCAGAAGATCAAAGGATATTGTAATCCATCATAGCTCCTGTGTGTTTCAGATACACGTTTTAAATCACTATTCCGACGATGAAGCACAATATCTCTAGATTGTAAATTTTCTCCCACAATGACAACAGCCACTTCATCAATGGTAGGTGAATTAAACCTCCTTGTGTGTTCACTGGCAGGTGTTTTGTCAGCTCGAATGATAATATTATGGCTATCAGATGGCATCCGATCCAATGCTATTTCGAACATGTTTACTAAATTGTTATTCTGATGAAGAAACATTTGTAATTCTTGGACAATGGTTCTCTTCACGGTTGGATTGTGAGCACAACGATTATCAACTTCCGCATCTGAATTGCCCATAAAATAAATTTGTAAAAATTGATGATCTGCATCAGGTAGTGGTAACAGTGCCCCCAGTAAGTGATAAATTTGTCCTTGTATCTGTAATATTTTAAATTTTGTCCATTAATTATTTCATATATACAGCGTGTAACGGAAGGGGGGTATCAACCCTGAAGGAGGTGAATGTGCTCATGAAACTCAACAACTTTCCCCAAAGAACATAGGTCGAAATATGAAAAAAAAATTTGGCCCTCCCTTACAAAACTGACTACCAGCTGATTGATTTACTATGGGAGGGCCAATTTTTTTTTTCATATTTCGACCTATGTTCTTTGGGGAAAGTTGTTGAGTTTCATGAGCACATTCACCTCCTTCAGGGTTGATACCCCCTTCCGTTATATATTTTAGTACAAACTTGAATATTATAAAAAAATATTCTGGTATAATACCTTGAAAGTGGGCATGAAATTGTCCTGTATAATATGTGTAGCGCCAAATGATGTCATCTGGAAACAGTTGTTATATTTCTGAATGTTGGTCAAGAAGTTCTTAGAATCATTTCCAATCCCAGAAACTAAAGAGCGTAAAGGATCTGGTAGTGGGACCAATTGTGGCAATTTTACTTTGCCTCCAGCACAACATAATCCAGTAGATTCACCAGTGTATTTTAATGCCTTACAATATTTACAAATTATTTTCATTTCCCCAATTGTTACCGATTTGTCGGCACAATAATCAATTGCCGGATCATAGTGGAATGCAGCTCGTTCAAGAATCACAGGAGCACTGCGTCTGCGGATTCGCTCAATTTCATTATGTCGTGCTCGCTGTTGTTGTGTTTGATGTGCACGAACTCGTTGCATTCTAAGCCTATCCACTTCATTGTCACTCACTAAATAACGCAATTCTGACATAGCAATACGACTATTTTCTTGATCTTTCTCTCTCTGGTCATCAGTGCGGTTAGCACGTGAGGTAGCTCTTCGCACATTTGATTGACTGCGACGACCTAAGTCAGGTCGTCTTCTCCTCGGCATCGTAACGTAATTAATCGAAGTGAGAAAATTTCTCGCTCACTTAACAGTAACTTAACAGTAAAGTGTCACTATCACAAAATATCAACAAAAAAAGAGCACACTACTTGGAATGTCACTATCACAAAGGATCACAAAAGTAAAGAAAGTTCTCGCGCACGTAGCGGTAATCGTCACTCACAAAGATAGAAGGATGCACTCATAGAATATCGTAACCATGATCGTAACACAATATCGTCAATCGTAATACTTTTTTCCGTGTTCTGATTTTTTTATTTATTTTTTTGGAGTTTACCTTTAAGCCATAAATCTCCGTGTTCTGAAGTGCGACAGAATGATTGACATATTAGTTGGTTGTCAAATCTAATGTCAAATATTATGGTTGTGTTCAGAAACTTAATTTGTGACAAAAAGCATGAAATAAATAATAATAAATTGAAAAGTGTGAAATAAATAATCTGATACAGTTACAACTGAAGTTAGCTAAAATACATTTTTTGTCGCGTTCGCGATTCACTTTTGTTTATTTTCGGAACGCGACATTAGATCCTCCAAAGCGCACGCGAAGACTATTTTCATAGATATGATTGAATTTGAACTTTATGCAGCGGTAATAAATTGCAAATTGACTCTTTGACGTTAGGAACACACCTAAACTTTATTGAATAGCACTGTAGAAAACGTTTGTATGGGAAATAGAAAAGGGCTGTTTTTAGGGTTTTCCCGGAAATTATTCGATTTTTTCTCGCCTTTTAAACCTTCCCTAGACCTCCACGAACATTTCAAGACTAAGATAAGATAAATCCGTTCAGCCGTTCTCGAGTTTTAGTGAGACTAATGAACAGCAATTCATTTTTATATATATAGATAGATGAATGAATAAATAAATAAACCTTAAGTAAAAATTGTCAACATTTAATTTTATTATCATCAGCTTGAAAATTTAATTTAAATAAATAATATTTTTAAAAAATGAGAAAAATTGCATGAAACGTAATTTTTAAGTTCGAACAGGAATATCGAAAATATATGTTGCAAATATGCACGTATTTCTTTTTATAGAAAAGAATTTTTAAACTAAACGTGCCATAGTTTGTACTGTACGTCAAACACAAACAGGCAAATTATTTCTTCTATTAATATAGCTAGATACCTTTTCGAAATTTGAAGTTTAGCACTGAAATATCTCAAACGTTCCTCGCCAATGGCTTTACTTATGCAATAGAGATAGTCATCTTAGTACATCGCAAAAATGGCAAAAAAAAAAAAAAAGGTATAAATAGTAATAAAAATAAACATAAGAATTAATATATAAATAAGTAAAATGGAGGTCCTTTAGCAATGCTGTACCTTATCTATTTACCAACAAATTAATTTTTAATTCATATAATTTACATTTTTCTACCTTTTGAAATTCCTTCTTTTTAGGAACTTTTCTTTAGAATATACCTAAAAATAAAATCGCAATTTTATAAACAGTTATTAATATTGCCTCACAAACACATAAACTGATATACTTGTTGATTTTTTCTATATCGATCCATTTTTAGCTAAAATTTGTTCATCCGTGCGAAGCCGGACGGGTCAGCTAGTACTAAATATAGTTTGGAATTAATCGATGAAAGAGTTGCCTGTTTCTCATACAAGTTTGTATAGTATATGCATGTGGCCTTTTATTAAAAGTAATTCATTTTAGCCTTGAAAAATATTTTTTTTAATTTAAATTTTTTTTTCTTGCGAGTTACAGATATTTAAATTGCAACCAAATAGGCGTTTAAGTTATACATATCTTTTGTTTCTTATTTGGTAATTGACACATCTTCTGTATTTTACAAGTTGCAAATATTTGTTTTTACTTTTAGTTAACGTTTAAAACGAATTTTACAATTTAGAATATTATTATTAATATTATTATTATTTATTGAAGACAATGTCTTTGAAAATTAACACGTACAATATAGTTTGGTTGCTGTATAGATAATACAGGGGGGGGGGGGAAATATTGCACTCACAAATATTATAGAAGAATTAAAAAATCACATTGTTGAAATATTATAAAAAATATGACTTTGTAAGTAATGAAAAATTTTAAAGCATTCCTGATGATGCATAGGTATGCTCATACAAATAAATTTGTTTTTGAGCATTTTCGCTAATCCAAAGATCTCTTTTACTTTCCCTTTTAATCTATGATCATTATTTAAATTCATTAAGAGTTTGAAAATTTCAATTCATTATAATTTTCCACTAAAATTTGATTTAAAGTTTAAATAAATTAATAAAAGGTGCACAATTAAAAAATTGCAGTTATACAAATGCATTTTTTTAAGTTAAACTTACTTAAATTAATTTAGTACATAGGGTTAAAAAAGTTATTTGGTAAATTTTATCTAAACAGTGTAATAAAAAGAAAATTATAATAAAACAAGTTGTAAACTTTCAATATTAATGTGTAATCTATACTGAAATTTAAATTTAAGTTTGAAATAATGTCTATCAATTTAAATTTTCATCTAAATTACTGGTTTTGAAATCGGTATTCTTAGAAAACACAAAATAGCGCATTGATATGTGATTGCCGTTTACCATTGTTTCATATTCAAAGTGTTATGTTCGTTCTTTTTAATGTATTACGCAATATAAATAAATGTGCATACTAATAATAGCAGGAGACTTGGCGTTGGAATATTAAAACAGGAATAAACTATTACGTCAGAAACGCCAAAGAAAAATTATTGAGGTGCATACAGCTGTTTCGGTAGCCTAAAGTGCAAAAAGAATGTGCAAAAAGAATTGAATTCTTTTTGCACTGAAGACGGTACGCTTTAGGCTACCGAAACAGCTGTATGCACCTCAATAATTTTTCTTTGGCGTTTCTGACGTAGTAGTTTATTCCTGTTTTAAATGTGCATACTGTTTTACTTTAAGCCATAATATTTAAAGCTCAAGTGAAACTTAAGCTTAGTTTAGGTATTCTACGTTAAACTAAAAGTTATATAATTTGATCGTTAGTTTTACTTATAAATATTTTGACAAAATTATGGTTATAAAAGTGTATTTATTTAAAGTAAACTTCTTTAAACTAGTTTAGTATGAAGAGTATTTAAAACGTTTTATATGATGAGTATTTATCAAAAAAATCGTTTTGCATCAGTTTTCATTGAGTCGCCAACAAGCGATAAATAGCCAAGAATCGGACATTTTCAATATTTTTTTACAGACGATGTATAGTGATTCCGCTGGAATTTTTTTTTTTTTATAAACATGCATAACCTTGTTAGGAGAGTATTCTGTAATTTTTTTCAACATTTTTTACCTATGCGCCTATGGAGACCTTCCTTGTGAGACATTTCCACATCCATAGAACATATCTAAAAGGTTCCAGAGGTGTAACAGAACGTCTCTGGGACATCGCAGTGAGATTACAGAAGATGTATCACATGCGATGTACTAGAGATATTGTATGCGATGTACTAGAAATATTGTATGCGATGTACTAGAGATATTGTATGCGATGTACTGGAGATGTAGCATGCGATGCCACAAAGCTGAGACATTTCCACATCCCTATAACGCATCTGAGGATGTTGCAGAGATTTAACAAAACATCTATGCAACGTCGCAATGTCGCAGTGTGACGTTCCAGATATGTAAGTGTGCTGTATTTTCTAAGATTCCATTTTTGTCTAGTATTTAGTTAAATATTTGCTTTGTGAATGTCAGTCAGTTATCCCTACAATTGTCCCTTAATAACTTTCTAAAAGTATATAATTTTAATAATATTAGCATATTTATCTGGATTGTTTACTTTTGTATTGCTATTAATCTATACAAAAGTTTTTAAAATATATTGTTTTTATCATTTCTAAATAAACAAACAACAACAACAAAAAAAAAAGGTGGCCTGTTAAAAAAAAATACTACTGGTCACTGGGCGGATTTTTCCAGTTTTGCTTTAAGTTATTTACTTGTATGTAATAGCTTTCTTTTTTCTTTCCCACGCAAGTAGCATATTTTTAACTATTTTAGTTTATTAAATTATTCTATTTTCACTTCCTTATACAAAGTATAAGGAAGTATAGTAATCCCGATTTGCGAAATGTATTTTGTATTTCACATTACTCGAAAACGAATGATCGCATGAATGTTGCCAATTTATACGTGTGACTGTCATGATGTCCAGTTGTACACCTGCAAGTGTCGTCTTAACACGAGCTCTCGTTTAAGAGATATAAGGGAATTTACACGATTTTTCGTGACGTCTGTATGTATGTGTGTCTGTGTGTGTGTGTGTATGTCGCATAACTCAAAAACGGTTGGACGTAGAAAATTGCGAATTTGTACATAGGTTTGTTATAACATCTAGTTGTGCACCTCCCTTTTTAGACTTTGTATGATTTTCCGTTTTGGAGATATTTAGGAAAAATAGGTTCATAATGCCCAAAAATACATAGGTTTTGGCCATAATGTATCAAAATACGGTAATAACTCAAAAACGGTTTGGACAAATCTTGCAATTTAACTGACTTTCCGACTAGCTAGACATCTGAAACTTTCAGAAAAGCTCAGAACACGTTGACAATGCATTTTTAAAATATTTTTAGCCAACTGTTTCCGATACCTGCTGCCTTCAGCAGCGTTTATGGGATTCAACAGAAAATTTATTTAACTAACTTCCAGACTAGCTAGACATTTGAAACTTTCAGACTAGATCAGAACACGGTGAAAATGCGTTTTTTTTTTTTTTTTTTTTTTTAAATACTTTTAGCCAACTGTTTAGGGTCCCTGCTGCCTTCGGCAGCATTACCAGAACAAATCTTGCAATCGATTTTTAACTAACTTCCCGACTAGCTAGACATTTAAAACTTCCGGAAAAGCTCAGAACACGGTGACAATGCATTTTTTAACTATTTTTAGCCAATTGTTTCGGGTCACTGCTGCCTTCGGCAGCGTTTATATGGTTCAACAGAAAATTTATTTAACTAACTTCCCGACTAGCTAGACATTTGAATCTTTCAGAATAGTTCAGAACACGGTGAAAATAAATCTTTTAAATACTTTTAGCCAAATGTGACAGGTCCCTGCTGCCTTCGTCAGCGTTTATACGGTTCAACAGAAAATTTATTTAACTAACTACCCGATTAGCTAGACATTTGAAACTTTCAGAATAGTTCAGAACACGGTAAAAATGCATTTTTTTAATACTTTTAGCCAATCTTTTCGGGTCCCTGCTGCTTTCGTCAGCGTTGCCAGTACAAATCTTGCAATCGGTTTTCAATTAACTTTCAGAAAAGCTCAGAACACGGTGATAATTCATTTTTAAAAATATTTTTAGCCAACTGTTTCGGGTAAAATGTCAATGTTTTTTAACATTATGTATATTTCTAAAAGTGTATAAGGAAGTCATGTGGTGCCCACATCAGATTTTTCTTTATAGTTTTTCATTTTATCCCTTTCGGGTGAAATGTGATTTCGCCTACTACTTGGCGTTTTTTCTTTTCTTTATTGCATTTGGGATTGAAGCGAAGAAAAATTTCATGCGTTTTTCAGACTCATACAGATCAAAGTAGGGGTGTCCAGTTATATATATATATATATATATATATATAGTGGATCGGCATCCGGCATCCTGTTTCTTCCCCCCAACCTCGCTTGCTGCAACTGCGGAATCCAGGACCACGTGATCTGGGTTTTGTTTTCCCGCACTCAGAATACTAGAGGAAGTGTGTGTTCATGACGGGAACGATGCTACTTCCTGACCGGGCTCATGCTAAGAGCGCTGAAGAAATAGAGTTCAGTTTTCAACGAGTCTTTGACGGAGCTGTGTGCTCGATGGACGTAATTCCTGTATTTTGATTACTTTGATTATCTCACGCTTGACGATTTTAGTGAAATGCCAGACGATTTCCTTATGTGACGAATCATAATTAATTTGACGACTTATTGACTGCTGAACTTACTTTGATAATTGATTTTAAATGCTCATTAGCTTCTATGTAAATAATTGTAAATACTTTAATTCTTTATTAAAAGTTAAGTAAATAATAGAATTAGTATTCTTAAAGTAATTAAACGCCCACAACCCACCTGATACTATATCAGAAGTGGGATAGAACGTTAATTTTTAGTTAACATCGCTCGTAATTGATTAGGATCGAGAATAAACTGTGAGTTTTATTTGACTTAAATTTTGGATTGAATGCACTACAGACTTTTATTGGACTGAACTGTTTATTTTTTTTGAAAAACTGTTCTTAAAATTAGAACTGAACTTTTAGACTATTCTTGAACTGTTGGAATTTCTTCATATGCTAATTCATAATGAATGGTTCTGGATGAATGATTTTTAAAGTGTGTGATAATACTTCATGATCAACAGAAATGTTCACACCTGTGAAATCAGCTTAAACTAAAGCAACGAAGTATCTGCGAATTCTGCGGAATAACCACGGATCATTTGGATGGAAGTTTCAATAAAAGATTTAGGATAATTAAGCATCGGCTGCTATTTCTGTTCTTCTAAGGTACGTACATTTTATCTTCTTACAAAATGGTTTCATTAGGGGATATACCCAAAATTGGCACTGCACTGAAAACAGAGAACTACAGTAAAATTAAAATTCTGCATCGGTTTTTATTCGATGAGAACGGCGATCGTAGGAACAGATGCAGAATAAGAAAGTTCCAAGGATTCACTTTCGCCATTGGCGACGAAAAATACCTTGAAAAGCAAAAAGTAATTGATGACAATTTCTCGTAGCCTAAGAGCCCACGACGGCCAGACCTTCGTTATTTAATAAAAGCTGAAAATTATTCTGTGCGTGTCCCCTATACAGGTAAGAACGACCAGGGACTATAGAGTTTGGGTAGTGGTTACTTGGGCAGGTAACAGGTAGTAAAGGTGTATAAAATAGTACCTTAAATTCGTTAAAGTATAAAGCTCAATTTTTTTATATTTTATTAGGGATAACTTTAGAAATCTCGTCATCCATTGCCGGACACTTATGACAGTTGCTACCCCCTGCCAGACATCCCTAAATTTTAATAAATTATAATTATACTTTCGTTACAGTATAAAAGCTAAATTTTATATATGTTACTTGGGAACCTACAAAAAAATGTTACCTCAATAGCCGGACAGTTTTAATGGTTTTTACACCTTGCCAGACACATCGAAAGTCCGCTGTAGGTGCGAGCGCGAGGTAACGACTGTTCTAGCGGGTGCGAGTGAGATAGGGCGCTTAGTCGACTGCGATCTTTCACTGCGCATCATCTGTCTTTTAGTGATGTATTGAAGAATTATGTGTAGCTACAACCACGTTTTACCATTGATATTTGTGTCGTTTTTTTGTGAAATAAAAGTGTAATTTTAGTAAAATGTGTTATCATGGGAGACACATTAATTTGTTTTGTGTGTAATAAAAGTGATGGTAAGATAATATTGTTTTCGGAGGAAACTTTAAAAAAATGTCAAACTGTTTTGAAAATCAGAAAAAAACATAACCTTAAATATAAAGACATTATTCTGCCTGATGAGTGTACAGAAAATGGTTATCACCGGGGATGTTATAAAGCATTTACAGGTCTTATGAAAAAATACTTAACTTCTGAACCTGAAAATTGGACAAAAAACAGTGAAAAACAAAAATCAGCCAGTGTTTCTACAGACAATACCTCAACAACTTCGTCGTTGATACCTAAGTTGACCACAGAACCATCTCATTTACAGTCATCCTCTACAGAATCTTCAGTAACAATGCAATCAAGTTTAACTTCTGAATCAATGGGACTTCAATCTACAACTTCTCAAGAAAATATTGAAGTTTTTGAACCAGATCTTAGTGAAGATAATGATTTAACTCAGGATGGAAATATTCTAACCGAGAAGGAAGCTAATAATATCGACTACCTAATTGTTTGTGTGTTTTGTGACAGGAAACATAAAAAAAAACGTTCACGAATGCTTCCACTTCATAAAGCTGATACCAACCAATTTAAATCTAGCGTACTACCCAACATCGAAGGTCAAGAGAAGTATTCAGAATTATTGAATAAATTAAAATAATTTTCTGGTCCAAAAATATCATATCATACAGAATGTAGAATTAGTTTCAATAATGAAATATCATCTTCTTAAAAACCATCCAGTAAAAGTGATTGGCATTTTCATCGGGAATATCAACAATTAGCTTTTAATGAAATCAGTGGCATCATCGAGGAAGACGTAATTAAAAAAGGGCGCTGTTATTTATTAGTATATTTGCATGAAATGTACACCGATGTATTGGAAAGAATATTTGAAGAAAATTCTGTTGAAGTGAATTCTGTTTTTACTGCACATCATCTCTAAGAAAAAATGTTGAAAAAATTTTCTAAAGATATTACATTTTTTACTATTTGTAATAAAAAAATTGTAGCACCCAAATATTTACAAACAATAGACGATACAATATTTGAAAACTTACAAACCGAAAATACTTTACAAAAAGCTGCATTAATTTTAAGAAAATTAATACTACAAATGGAAAAAAATAAGTTACCGATAAAAAATCTAACAACAGAGCATTTAATGTCAGGAGAAGTTTCGATACCACCGCAGTTACTGGACTTTTACTTTACTCTTCTAGGTGGATGTAATAACAAACGGAAAAAAAGCCTGAAATGTGCTCGTCAAGTGCGTTCTTATTCTCAAGACGTAATCTATGCTGTCCATAATGGCCGTGTAAAAACATCAAAGCACATCATGTTAGGTATAACTTTAAAGAGCTTAACAAGCAGTAGGAAAATTATCGATATTATTAATCGATATGGGCATTGTATTAGCTATCAGGGTATCGAGGAACTAGAGACTGAGACAACGTATACTTCTTTTGAACAATCCAGTTTATACCCAGAAACGATTAAAAGAAATCCTGACCTTTTTACTGGTGTGGCATATGATAATTTCGATCGTTTTGTGGAAACTACAAACGGAAAGGATACTCTACATGACACCGTAGGAATTATATACCAGAACATTGAGGCCAATATAACCGAAGAATCTGAGATGCCCGAAGAATTTAACATGTCTGAAGCGCCGATTACAGATAATGAAATTAATTTACCACATACAACGGTAAAAAGAAGAAGAAGAACTTTTGAAGCCATATCTACAGAAGAGATTCCGTATCCTAAAAAACCGAAAATGACAAGTGAACTACAATCAACAATTGATAATACAGAAATTATACGCCCTACAAACTCGCAGCTATACACCGAAATCGACAATATATGGATGTTCAGTCACGTTTTGCAGTTACCTGACGTTCCTATGTGGGTTGGTTTCAATAGTCGGATTTGTAATAATGCTGTCTCACAACAACTTATTTCTTATTTAACCCCAATCAATGCATCACCAACTAGTACATCTATAGTGCTAGAAACTATGGAACAGAGTAAAAAAATTGCTGAAGATTTACATCAACGTTCCATCCAGGTAACCTACGATCTTGCTATAGCTAAAGTAGCATTTCAAATACAGTCTACGGAAAAACTCAAATTTGATAATTTATTCATACACCTCGGACCGTTTCACATTATGATGGCTTATTTTAAAGCAGTCGGTAAAGTAATTAGTGACTGTGGGTTAACAAATGTTATGGTTGAGAGTAGTTTGCTGGCAAGTGGTTCTGTGAATGGGTTTCTCGATGGAAAGCACTTCAACCGCTGCAAAAGATTGCATCCTTTGGTAGCATTGGGATTGGAGGTTCTACATTTTGAATCATTTTTACAACATGACAACTCAACACTAACAGATGATATGATAGAGGAAGTGAAAAGACTACAAAACTGCGAAATATCGTCTTTCAACATTGAAAATGATGAACTGAAAGAATTGATGAATAATTACAATATTTTCAAGCAACAATGTCTCAATGGTGAGCATGGTAAAACTTCACAATTTTACTTAATTTACATAAATCTCATACATCATTACTTGGACTTGTCACGGAGCATTCGTACGGGGGATTTTGAGCTTTTTATATCAACATTGCCTAAGACTACAAATATATTTTTTATATGCAACCAACAAAATTATGCACGGTGGACCGTAAAATATTATGATAATTTGCAGAAAGTTGCAGAAACTCATCCTGACTTATACGAAGGATTTAAACAAGGTTGCTTTGGTATCAAACGGACCACCAAACCATTTTCTAGACAACCAATTGACCTGGTGTTAGAGCAAACTATAAATGCAGACGCTGCTAGAAGGCTCACAGGTGTTATACACTTTACCAATTCGATTTCGGCTCGTCAACGGTGGGCTCGTAATCATGATGTTAGGTCCTCAATAATAAGTCAAGTTTATCTAGAACTAGGACTGCGAACTCATCAAAATGTTTCAACAGACTTAAATCTTCATAATATCCAGAAGAATTCCAAACAATTGAGACAATTTATCGCTACTTTTGATCGATTTATTAATCCCTTCAGTTCAGAAGTACCGAAAGACCAACTATTAAATATTTCATCTGGAAAATCCGCATCGCTATCAGTAGAGACATTCCTACTAAATATTGAAAAAAATGGAGATAATCTTCGTAAAACATTTGTTTCCGAATGTTTTTCAGATATTACCAGATTTGAAAAAGCTATTAAAAAAATTCCCTTGACAATTTTTCTATCGATTATAAGAAGAAGACAAAAGTTCAAGTAGATGGTAAAATTCAAGAAATTAAAATCCAAAGAGATTTATTTGGACGCATGCTGGGTATCTCAATGGATTTTAAGGTAGACATTTCAAAGATTTTGTCTTACCCAATTACCTCAGTGCCATTGTCCATGTGCCATTTGGATGGCGCTATTTGTAAGACAGATAAATCTGTTCTGATGAAATGTCTAGAGAAAGAGGTCCAGCATGAGCAACCACATCATATAGATATTATGATAATTGACGGTTTCTTCCTGTTGCATACAATGAAGAATGTTCCGAAAACATTTGGAAATATTTCAAAAAAATTGTTGCAAATGGTTACTCAATTTCAAGCATCGAGAATTGATGTGATCTTTGATCAATACTTTACTCCATCGATCAAAGATTACGAGCATTCCCAACGGCTAGAATCCGCGCAATTGGAGTACTCTATAACTGGGCCTGAACAAATTCGATCAAGTGATTTCGCGAAAGAGTTAAAAAATTTAAATTTTAAAGAGGCTCTGGTTAATTTTTTTATTTCACATTGGGCTACTGATGAAGTGGTGCCATTTATTGGCAACAAAACGATAAACATCAATTTCAGAACATGTCATTCTTTCACTGTTGATAATTCCAACAAAGTTATCTCAAGGGTTGATGAAGAGTTGTCATGCCCATCACACGAGGAAGCAGATACGAAAAATAGTATACCATGCATGTAACATCAACTATCCAGCAGAAATAGTAATAAGAAGTGCTGATACTGATATTGCGGCTATAATGCTTGGTAACATGCATCATCTTAAAAGTGATTCCGTTGTTCGGATGCTTACGGGTACTGGCAATAACTTAAGATATGTGGACCTAACTAAAATACATGCAGAGTTGGGACAGTTAATTTGTCAGAGTTTACCTGGATTTCATGCCATCACAGGTTGTGATTTTAACCCTGCATTTTTCAGAAAAGGAAAATCAATACCATACAAGAAATAAAAAAAAAATCCCGAGTACCAGGAAGCTTTTAAGAACTTCGGCAACAGCGAATTAATTGAAAATTTAGATTTTCAACGAAACATCTTCGATATTATTCAGAGATTTATATGCAATGTTTACAATGTCCCCAATGTTATTGGTGTTGATGACGCTAGACTGCAATTATTCATCGACTCGTATACAGTCTCCGATGTAAACGAAGCTTTTGACCGGAAAAAGTTGCGAAATTTTGACGCTAGCAATCTACCACCTTGCAAAAGCGAGCTATTGCAACAATTTCTGCGAGCAAATTATATATGTACCATTTGGAATAATGCTCATCTGAAAAATCCAACTACATATCAACCAGACAATAACGGCTGGGTATTGAAAAATGACAAATACCAATTCAAATGGTTTTCAGGAGATCAACTACCAAGTTATGTTAGTGATTCGCTTAAAACTCAATCAGGTATGTAATTATTATGACAAATTATTGTACATAATTTTTTAATTATTCCTAATTGTATAATCTTGTTTATTCATTTTTTTTTTTTTCAGAAACTGACGAAAAAGGCGATATTGAAGACGATCATGACATCGACTGCGCGAGTAGTGACGAAGAAAATGAAAATATCGACGACAACGAATAAATATTTTTTTTACATGTAATAATGCTTTTTTTTTGTATATTATAATAATAAAATTACATTTTTTACTTTATATAACCTGACTATGAACGTAATAAAATAATTTTTTTATTGGATATCTTTGAAGATCGCAATCGACTAAGTGCTCGCGCTCGCACCTACAGCGGACTTTCGATGTGTCTGGCAAGGTGTAAAAACCATTAAAACTGTCCGGCTATTGAGGTAACCTTTTTTTTATAGGTTCCCAAGTAACATATATAAAATTTAGCTTTTATACTGTAACGAAAGTATAATTATAATTTATTAAAATTTAGGGGTGTCTGGCAGGGGGTAGCAACTGCCATAAGTGTCCGGCAATGAATGACGAGATTTCTAAAGTTATCCCTAATAAAATATTAAAAAATTGAGCTTTATACTTTAACGAATTTAAGGTACTATTTTATACACCTTTACTACCTGTTACCTGCCCAAGTAACCACTACCCAAACTCTATAGTCCCTGGTCGTTCTTACCTGTATAGGGGACACGCACAGAAGAATTTTCTGCTTTTATTAAATAACGAAGGTCTGGCCGTCGTGGGCTCTTGCTCTATCGTTGAATGAGCTTATCGTTATTTGTAATATATTAAATGTCCCTTTTGATGGGAATAAAAACGAGTTGAGAGATCGACTGTTGTTAAGCTTGTGTGATACAGAATTACTGAAACAAGAAAGTTCAGAAAATAATTCAGATGAGGATGATTCTCAGAATGAATCGAGTAGTGAATCCGACAGTAGTGGTGATAATGACGTAGAAAAAACTGACTCTTCTGTGCAATGCCATATGAGCAAAAATAAGTGCTATGATTATGATAATGATAATGATAATGTTATTAATGATTATAATAAGGGTAAAAAATGTGAAACTAACTGTAATAATATTAAGAATTCTGGAACACATGGTGCAGTTATTTCATTTAACGATTTTGAGAACAGTATCTCAAAATTTAGCGGCAAACCGCATGAAAATATTATTGAGATTTTTAACGAATTTGAGGAATTGTCAGTGATGTTTAATCTTAATGAACTACAAAAAATTGTTTTTTGTAAGAGATTATTGAGCGGAAACGCTCTTCTCTTTCTTAAGTCTGAAAAAGGACTATTAAATTATAAAAAATTAAAAAATGCACTCATTGAGGAATTTAAAACAGAAATAAATTCCGCCTCATTGCATGACATATTAAGTAAAAGGAAAATAAGAAGCGATGAGTCAGTTACAGAATATTTTTTCAAAATGCGTGAGCTGAGTAAAAACGGGCACATTGAAGATGCCGCGTTAATGCACTATGTGATCCAAGGGATAAATGATAAAAGTGAGAATAAAATTATGCTATATGGTGCTGAAAATATTCGTGAATTTAAAGATAAAATTAAATTATATGAAATGTATAAACGTGATAGCGAAAAAATTAGACATAAATTTGATAGAATGCATAAAGTAGAATATAATGCAAAACCGAAACACGTAACCTATAATTTACATGAAAAATTTAGTCCTAAAAATGAAGTAAATAATAAATTGTGTTATAATTGTGCTGAAAAAAACCACTTATCTAGAGATTGCCCTCATAAGGCCAAAGGTCTTAAATGTTTTACGTGTAAGCAGTATGGGCATAAAAGTTCGGAGTACCCAGGTTCAAAACCAGAAGTTGAAACATTATGTATTGGCGTAAATCAAAAAAAGTGTAAAATTATACAAGTAAATGATATAAATCTTATTGGAATCATTGATACAGGAAGTGAAGCAACATTGTTGCGTAAAAGTGTTTTTGAAAAATTAAATGTAAATAAATTAAATTTTATGAGTACTGCTTTGAAGGGGATCGGGAAAAGTTCAATAAAGCCGTTAGGTTCATTGAATATCGATCTTAAAGTTGATGATTTTGACACCAAAACTGATGTTTATGTTGTACATGATGACGTGATTCCCTATGATGTAATCCTCGGCATGAATGTGTTAATGTTAAGTGAAACAACAATTAATGAAAAGGGTATCTTTGTAAAATGTAAATCTAATTCTCTTGAGATAAATTTAGTAAAAGTACTTCCAGTAAATACATATCAAAACGAAATTAAATCGAATGTTGTTATTGATGCCCCTACTAACTTTGAGAACAAAAATTTTGAAAATTCCCCAGGAATAAATGAAACTTACAATAATGCTAAAAAATGTGAAAATATAACCCCTCACCCTGTTGTGCTGTCAAAAAAATCATTAGAATCTCCCGAAAAAGCCGTAAGTGAAAATGACGATGAAAACGAAAGTGACGAAAGTGATGACGATAAGATGCTTTCAGAGGACGATATTAGTGTAAATGATGACAGTGAGGAAGAAGAGGAGCCTCCACGACAGAAACAGAGTCATACAAGCATTTTCCAGACAGATGATGATAGTGATGAAGAGGAGGAGCCGCGCGGAAAGGGACGAAGTCAGACGAATGTTTCCCGAATGAAGTCGCTAAACCCTGAAAACACTTATTCGAAGAAAGATGAAAAACAAGTCCTACTTGAAAAAATTTCACAGTTAGCCGAAGAGTTGGAAAAGTTAAAAGAAAAAGTTGACGATAATTCCAGACTCCTTAAAAGGAAGAAATCCAGAGAAAAGCCATCGACGATAGATTCTACTGAGTGTGAAAGACTAAATATCCCAAAAGAAAAGACTGCCAGTGTAAATTTGAAAAAGTTATTCATCCCATCACTTCCATTGACGACCACGATTGGTGAAATAGCCATATTATTTCCCAAAGCTGTACAAATAAAATTAGAAGTTTTCCCTACATATAAGACTGCCATCATAGACTGTATAGTCGAACAAGGCTTCTGTAGCATAGCCTTAAAAGGCATTAAAACTGAAAATGATCGATTGGAGGGTCTCGAGTTCGAGTCCCAAAATAATTTTGAACCCCAAAGTAAAGATTTGAGTACACATGATAAAAAACAATCTTCTCGAGTTAAAAAGAAAAATAAAATAAAATGCAAGTTGAGTAGACATCCACCAAAAACTCATGCCATGGGCGGCCAAGTTGCCGTAAACCCAAAATTGACTTCCTTTTGTAACTTTATAACAGCAAAAATGAAAAATGATAATATTGATAAAAAATATAGAAATGGATGCCATGAAGGCTCCTATTGCACATCTATAAAGGCTGAATTCCTCAAATATGGAATAACTCAAAAAAAAAAAAAAAAAAAGAAAGAAAAATTGTCAAATTTGAAATGTATTGTAAATAAGTATGTTATTATTTTGTGTTGCTTTTGTGTTTTTTTTTTTTTTTTTTTTTTTTTTTTTTTTTTTTGTATTTTTCAGTGTGATCGCCTGGAGGTCCAGCCGATACAGGATGGCCGAAAATATAGTGGATCGGCATCCGGCATCCTGTTTCTTCCCCCCCAACCTCGCTTGCTGCAACTGCGGAATCCAGGACCGCGTGATCTGGGTTTTGTTTTCCCGCACTCAGAATACTAGAGGAAGTGTGTGTTCATGACGTGAACGATGCTTCTTCCTGACCGGGCTCATGCTAAGAGCGCTGAAGAAATAGAGTTCAGTTTTCAACGAGTCTTTGACGGAGCTGTGTGCTCGATGGACGTAATTCCTGTATTTTGATTACTTTGATTATCTCACGCTTGACGATTTTAGTGAAATGCCAGACGATTTCCTTATGTGACGAATCATAATTAATTTGACGACTTATCGACTGCTGAACTTACTTTGATAATTGATTTTAAATGCTCATTAGCTTCTATGTAAATAATTGTAAATACTTTAATTCTTTATTAAAAGTTAAGTAAATAATAGAATGTATTTGTTACATTATACATTATATTCTTAAAGTAATTAAACGCCCACAACCCACTTGAAACTATATATATATATATATATATATATTTTTTTTTTTTTTTGGGGGGGGGGGGGTCATGTTTGTGAATGGTACATACAGTTTTCTTTTTTTAGGAATTGCTGTAAAATGAAATATTTTTAATTTTTTTAGATTCATGCACATTGAGGTTAGAGTATTCAATGACGGCATTTAGTTTTAGAGACTTGAAATGCAGTCCGATGACCAGGACAAAGTCGCAGACGTGCGACAATGCCAAACAAATATCGATATATTTAACGCTAATGACCCAGAGATACAGAAATATGAATATCACTCTTCTTCAACAACACCATCGCTCAGCTACTGGCTCCTCAGTTTCCACTTAAACTGTCCGAAACTGTTTCCACGTTGTAGCAATAGGTCTGCAGATCTCATTCATATATCGGGGACTATTAGAGCTCCATTTTGAATGTTGTAGAGATCATTGTGTTCATCAGTGGAGTTGCCAGCATGGACAATTACTCTCCACTGCCAAATCTGACACTTCCATGCAAGAACACGGGATAGTTTCTAGTCCCATGCTTCCTCCAATACACCTATTATAAGGATAAACAGAAAAGAGGATTCGTCAAAGAAAAGAATATTAAGCCATTCATTTCTCTTCCTATTCACATGCTATGTTGCTCCTTAGAGGAGAAATAACCCCTCTAAGTGTTGCTCACTCCCTGCAGGCTCAATGACTAGTGCCGTACTGTTAACGTAGCACCACGGAGAAATAATTATTTCGGAGAATAATTAATTCTTACTCCGTGCGAAGCACATATCATTCGTCAGGGAGCAAGCAGACCTACAGCGTGGAGCCAGTGTCCGACAGTTTGAGTTGGAGTTGTGGTACGAATAGCTGAGCAAAGGTTTTGAAGAAGAGTGGCATTCATATTTTGTATTTCCTTGCCTCCCAGTCATTAGCGTTAAATATCGATTGGGTGTTATTGCACGTCTTCAGCCTGCATTTCCAATCTCCAAACAATGGTTCCAGGTCCTGGAAATCACACTTTTTGAAACTCTTATGTCTTCTGCTACTGTAGCTTGTGTTTGGCTCCCCCCCTAACTGACCGATAACTCAAGTTTCCAAGGGTCGATCCAGGTAAAAATTGCACCAATTTTCTACCCCTTCACAAAATTCAAATCTTTAAAATGGGCCCCTTCACAAAATTCAAATCCATAAAATGAGTCCCTTCACTAAATTCAGATTCATGACCACAGCCCTTTCACAAGATTTTTAATTTCCGAACACTATAGTGAGGAAAGTATTGTAATCATGTCAAAAATCCGAATTTGAGATTTTGATGTTTCTATACGTTTCGAGGTCCAATGAGTCCGTTTTCACTATTTTTGCGATGATGTATGTATGTGTGTGTGTGTGTGTGTGTGTGTATGTATGTGTGTATGTCTGTGAGTGAACACGCTAGCGTCTAAACGCTTTGTTCGAATAAGCTGAAAGTTGGTACGTATATTGTAAGTCACCATAGTACGAACCCTATAGATTTTGGTGAATCTAGCACTTATAGTTTTTTTACAGGGACACAAAGAAATATTCTTTATCATTACGGCCTATGGGGCCAAATTTTTAAAAGTGTGATAGCGTCTAAACGCCTTATTAATCTGAGCAAAAAATTTGTACACATGTTATAGGTCACAGTTGCACCAACTGTATAGATTTTGGTTAATCTAGTACTTACAGTTTTTTTACAGGGACACAAAGAAGAATTCTTTATCATTACGGCCTGTGGGACCAAATTTTTAAAAGTGCGATAGCATCTAAACACCTTATTCAATTGAGCTGAAAATTTATATGAATATTATAAATCACTGTTGCACTAAATATAAGAATTTTGGTGAATCTAGCATTTATAGGTTTTTACAAGGACACAACGAAAAATTCATTATCATTATGATCTATGGGCTCAAAGTTCAGCAGCGTTAAATAAAACCGTGTAATATATGGAGAAAAATACTCAAACACTCTGTTATGGTTTTCACTCTTTTGTTTGTTTAACAACTCCTCTTTCTTTATCTACAAAACTGTTAATTACTCAATGTTCGGAAAGTCGAGTAGAGTCACTCCAGATTTTTTTTGTAAAAATGATGATTTTGTAAAAATTTTCTCCATTAACAGTATTATTTTCAATGAGTGTCTATACTTGATTCAATAATAGGCTGTTAACTTGATATTAAACATTGGATAGAATAACTGCTAAAGTGAAAGGTTTTGTGCGATAATTCTTTTTATTGAAAAATAAATACATTTTCACTAAATTATTTTGTTTTTCACAAAAACAATTTGTTTTTCAAAAAAATGGGCCCCAAAAATTAAAACCTGAATCAACCCTTGGTTTCTGAATCCATTAAATGTCTTTGATGAGATATTACACTTATCGAAACAACGCATTTATAGAATGTTGATCATTCTTTACTTCTTTGTTTTTCATTAAGTTGAAAGCTAAATTTCATTTGATGTACAAAAGCGTCATTTTTGATTGGATTCATGGATACTTGGATACTCAGAAGTTTAAAAATGAAAATTTGCATTTGGGACTCTCTTCTTCCATTTTCTGCAGAAAAAATTTTGTTTATAACATTATTTTTTATAGGATTTTTACAATACCCTTTAATAGTTTTGAGCAGTACACCTATAGTAAATAAAGTAAGTTTCATCAATCTGTAATGAAAGAGCTGCCTTTTTCAGTGATCAGCAGTGAAAAAAGTCGACATATTAAACAATTAAATGCGATTAAACTCAAACTAATGAACTGTAAAATGAGACATCTTTAGCAAACTATATTAAGCCAGAATTTTTAAGTATTTTTCTGTTCTCACATTCTTTTCAGAAATCTTACCTTGTGTAGGGATGAGAAGCCCTACAATAATATTTTAAATGTCTCCAAAGCCCCTACAATATTATTTTAAATGTTTCCAGTTAATATTATTTTAAATGTTTACAGTGAATATTATTTTATCTTTATAAATGTTTTTCTTTTATCAACTTTATTTTGTTCTCCAATAATATCCTCTCAATAGAAAATGGTAAATAATAATTTAAGCCCCCTGTAACAATCCCATACAATACTTTAAAATATAAAAGAAAAAATGGCTCTTAAGTAAAGAAACCGAATGGCCACTTCTCAAAAAAAGAAAAAAAAAAAAAAACTCACCCCACAACAGACCCCAAAAAAAAGACAGGGGTCAGAGTCACATGCAAATTTTTACATTTTTACAAGCCTTCAATCTTTGCTACCCAATCAAAATACAGGCATAAATAAGCAGCCTTATAGGCATTCACCAATGAAAAAAAATCAACGCCCCTGCAAAAGAAAAAATAAAAAGAGAAAGAGAAATGGGAGGTGAACGGAGAAAGGATGCGAGATCATTATTCGGACCTCAACAGACTTTCACGGACAGACGGCGCAAAGGGAAAATAGAAAATTCGAGGGATGCTGAGATGAAGTCCCAACTGCCCGAAGCACAATTCCTGGATCCTGTCCGAAAAGGCCTCCCAAAGATGTCTACTGAACCAGCAAGAAATCTCAATTTAAATTCACTGCTCTTCTAATTTCAGGTGAGAATATAACATTGAGTTTTTTAAGTGGCAATTCCCCCCCCCCCCTTTTTTTTTTTTCTTTTTTATTACAAGAGTGAAATTAAAAAATGAGCTATAAAGAAAGAGCCTTTAGCATCTAAAATTTAAAAAAAAAAAAAAAAGAAGAAGAAGAAGAATGAACAGTTATTCCTTTTTCTATAGATGAGAGGATTTTTTGTATTTTAGATTGATAACCTAATACGGCCAATAAATAGAATTAAGGTAGATGAAGTGTGTATTTAAGCTTCATTAATTCTGGTTACTTTATTGACTTATTTATTTTCTTTGTCAATGAATATAATTAAAGAAAGTATAACGTATAATTCGATCTTAACTCATTGGCCATGGGTATCACCATTATAATATAATATTCCAAATAGAAGGAAGAGTGACTTCACATAGATATTTATAAGTTGCAATCAGAGTGTTGGTGATATTGAAATAAAACCATTTTTTTATTACTATTATTATTGTAAGAAAAATCTACATTAGTAACTGGAAGGAGGATTTATTTAGGATTATTGTGATACGCGATGTAAAAGATCACGCCAATCATATTTCTTGTATGGTTTACTCAATTATTGCAAACACACTTGAGTAATGCCTGTTTCTGAGTAAGGATGAGGTATTCTCACTTAGGTTTTACTTCTGATGAGAACCCTAACAACACACATAAATAGTTTAAAAGTTCCAAATTTCAGATTTTTAAATTTTAACTTTTGTATAAATTATATTTTTAATTCTTTTTAAAATGATTTACCAACTGTATGATAGTGAAAATTTACTTTATTTTATAACTTAAAAATGTTTTGCATGATTTTTAGATGAATTATTGTTTTTCATTTAAATTCGGGTTTCGGATATAAAGAAATCGGTTGTAGGTCGTGTGCAAGTTGTTAAAATTCTGTGTGTTCGGTTCGATTTTCAGGTGGATTTAAAATTAATCTGTGAGGTTCGGGTCAGTTCTAACCTGACCCATTCAATGCCTTGCCTGACTAATGATACAGCATTGCCTTTTTCATAAAATAATTTGCCTTCTGGACAAAAGCGCCCTTATTCTGTAATGTGCACCCTCCCCTTTCTGATGTTCAGAATAATCCCTGGTTCTAAGTAAAATTTAATTCAATGTGTGATCTATGTAAGTAATTCTGACAAAATATACTATACACCCATTGCTATTGCCTTTTAACTTTTTAATCTTTTGATTAATAACCTTTAAAAAGCAATGATATCAATACAAAAACCCTTAACGGGTTGAAAGTTTGGGACGCAGCTACTTTATGGCTATAAGAATTTGAAATGTGGGTTTTAAAAATAATGGTATCAAAATTTAAGGCTTTGCTATTCGTTAAAATATACATAGATTTTCTTATTTGATCGTTTGCTTCTTTTCTTCTGTTTAGATTTACAAAGCAAACATAATATTTTTAACTTCAACATAGTCAGATATGTAAAATATACTCACTGATGGTTTTTCATTTGCATTTCAAATTCAAAATAAAAGTTTTAAAAGAAATTATATTAAACTTCCAGTGACGCCTTGGTGTTACTTTAAAAGATTTGTTTTTAGATTCCTTTAAAATTACTTTTGTATTGTCTAACAAAGTATATTTCCGCATTGAAACAGTCCTTTTAATTTTCAAATATACTGTCAAACAATCACTTTTTCAATAAGTTTGCATTATAAATTGAAAATATTTATTTCAATAAATTGATTCGCCTTTTGCGTCATGCGATCCAAAACTGCAAGTAAAATTTGTGCAAATGTTTTCTTTGCATCACATTATCTCTTTGCACAAACTTTTACTTAATTGGATACTATGATGCAAAGTAACATTTACATAAATTTTACTTAAGTTTCGGATAGCGTGACGCAAAAGACAAATCAATTTATTGAAATAAATAATTTCAATTTATAATGCAAATTCAGTGAAAGTATGATTATTTGACAATATATTTGAAAACTAAAAGCACTGTTTCAATGTGTAAATATACTTTGTTAGACAATACAAAAGTAATTTTAATGGAATCTAAAAACAAATCTTTTAAAGTAACACCGAAGCGTCACTGGAATTTTGATATCATTCCTTTTAAAACCTTTTTTTGAATTTGAAATGCAAATGAAAAAGTGTGTATATTTTATATATGTATGTCTATGTTGAAGTTAAAAATATTATGGTTACATTGTAAATATAAATTAGAAGAAAAAAAGCAAATGAGAAAATGAGAAAATCTATACATATTTTAACTAATAGCAAAGCGTCAATTAAATTTAGATATCAATATTTTTAAGATCCATTTTTCAAATTCTCATAGACATAAAGTAGCCGCGTCACAAACTTTTAACCCGTTAAGAGTTTTTGTATTGATATTACTTACTAATATAAAATCTTAAATGTTATATAACTTTAAAAAGTATTCCATTAAGCATCAAAACAGTATTTAAACTATAATAATAACAAAGCAACTGATTATAAAAATAAAATTTTTCATAATTTAGTCCAATATAATTTACTTACGAAATTTATCCCATTTTTACTTTCTTCTATATTCAGTAGAAGAAAGTATTGGATTCGTAAAAATTTTCGACTTCCGGTTTTTGACGGATTTACACGTTTAGAAAGGTCACGAACACAATTTGGCCATTTTTAGAAAATGCTTGTCTGTCCGTCTGTCTGTCTGTGGGTGTGGGGTACAAAAATTTTATGGCAACTGTATCCACAAAATACTGCTCAAAAAGATACTGCTCTGAGCAGAAGTACTACTCAGAATTGTGCATAAATTTATAAGTAGATGCATCAGGAATTATATTAATGCCTATCAACTTTTTCTGTCAACCGCTCAATAGGTGGCGCAGCTACACAGCGATTTCCGCAATTTATGGGAAGGCTATATCTCAGGTTCTAACGCGTATAATCAAACAAAACTTGATATGTGATAAGGCCATTATGAGACATTATGCTGATTCAATCTGGATGCTTATTGGTCAATAGGTAGCGTTGCTATAATGCAAATTTCCTCAATAACGGGAAGGCTATATCTCAAATTCTATGGCATATAACTGTACAAAACTTGATATGTGGGATAACCATTATAAAAAAGCATTTTTTAAGATGTTATTTATATACAGTAAAACTCTCTTTCTTTTTATATTTAGTGTTAATTTTTTATAAGATGAAAATAGTTTGCATTCATCATATTAGATAATTATAATAAATAATAGTTTTAATAAATTTTTTACACTTAGTGAATTTGTATAGGAATATATAGAAGAAAATCTTGTGGTGGCCACAACATACTAGTTTTTCATATTATACATTTATTAGAATAATTAAAAACCATGCAATTTTTCAACATTTTGAAAATTCATCAACATCAAATTAATTCCCCGGGTTTTATACTCTCCAATGACTGATGCCAAAAAACTTTTTCGACATCAAAAATCTTTGCTCATTAACATGGGGATCTATAGGAATTATTATATCTATGGTTATGTCGCGCTAGCTCTATATTTTTTGAACTAAACTGAAAACAAATAAACGTTATGAAATATTTCTGTATTAATGATAATATTTTGGTGTTATTTAACTGTTATGTCTCTGAAACATTTGTGCTGTTAGGCGATTAGCTAACCCAAATTACAACCTCCCAATTATCTGAAAATACAATATGAAAGATCAGAAATGTCTCTTAATGAAAACATTTTGAAATATGTAATTTTGCCTCTTGTGTCTGATGAATTTTACTAACTTCTTCGTCATGTTAACTCTTACGTGTTTTCTCAGCCTGCCCGCTTGTCTTTATTAAAGTTCTCTGCAAAATTTTTAAACATGTCACAAATATTTCGGAAAAGATGAATATTACATTTGTACATTAACAGTGACATGGATTATATGTTTCTACAGATTTTTGTTTAAAAAAAAAAAAAAAAAAAAAAAAAATATATTAATATTGATATTACAATTACTATTAATAATAAATCTGTTTTTGAACCCTCGTATATTGTAAACTATGTTTACAACACTTTTTTAAAGAACACAACCATGTTGCTGTCATCTATAATTTAATATATATTTACTACAATATACTATTCTACAATTATACGAATGTCTCTCTTACAAATTTCTGCAAAGTTATTTAAAGTTGATTTACTCGTGCCATAAATAAGATGAGATCATTCCTTGTATTGTAAATTACAAGCAAAAAAGGATGGTCGGCAATAAACTCTGGTTCGTTCCTTCGAGGAGCTGATCTTCCAATAACCACCATTGTAGCTGCAGCTGCTTCAGAACCTTCTTCATTCACCTCTAGCACAGCTCTATGCAATATTTCGGATACAATGAGACTACCACCGAGCTGTGGCAGTTCAGCAGAAATAAAGACTTGATTAACACCAAGTTTCTTAAAGTCAGGAATCAAAGATTTTTCATAATCTAATTTAAATCTTGGGATTGTTATTTTCACTTTAATATTCTCGAGCTTTTGTTTTACATCTTGAAGAAAAGTTGGTGACAAGCTAGCTTCCAAAGAATCTAAGCCATTTTTTTCACGTGGCAAAAGAATTAGCATTGCTACTTCATCTCCAACATATGGTAACTTTAGAGCTTGATACGTTGCGCCTTCATAAAAGGGAAAAGCTGCTTTCATATGCATCATCTTCACCTTTTTAGCATTATTTATCAACCCATCATTGTAAAACGCTTCTGATTTGGTATCTTTTTTATCGAACTGCGTGCGCCAAGTGCCTTTAAAATAAATCGCATTCAACAAAACAACTACAGTATTTGAGCCTAACCTTTTCACAAAATCGGGAATCATGCCTTTTGTCTTTTCTTTTACCCATTCGTTTATGTTCTTAATAACTCTTTCGTTATCGCCTTTGAAATCAACTTCTAATATCAAGCCCTTGAAGAAATCGGATATAATCTTCTTATATCCATCCGTCACTGGAAAGTCCTTTTGACAAAGCATACTATTGGCAAAAGATAGCGTATAAGAATCGTTCTGTGGAAGCATTAAGGACATTTGCTTCTCGAAAAGACAAGCTACATCTTCTTTTTTAATACCAGCATGTTTGTGTCCTAAAGCTTCTAACAACTCAGTTGCTGTAACTCCATCCGCAGCACATAGCAACATGCCCATGGCGACAGAAATACTGAAAGGAGAAAAGAAAACATTTTTTTTCTCTTGACACAACAACTGATGTAAATGAACTGCCAAGTAATTGTTTGCTTCAGTGAGGGACATGGTTTCTGAACTAGGGATTCCCTAGAAGAAATAAATAAGATATATAATAAACGAAAACTTTAAGGAGAAAAAAAAAAGAAAAAGCTTCTAATATATTATATCATTTGCAATTATAGTTAAGACTTATTATAAAATTAAGAAAAAAAATATGTAGACATAAATTTTTACATTTGTTTTCTTCCTCTATTGATTAAGAACACTCTAAAGGACAAATTTGAAATAATAAATATTTACTTTAATTATATACAGGGTGTATCAGTACCACGTTTCAGAACTTCTATGAAGGAGAAGGGTGCATTGCGACGACTCGAAATCATATAGTAATGCAGGGTCAGAAATGCTTACCTGATGCGGTGGTGCACGCAGAAACATCATAAATAAAAAGACGTTATGGAAATTAATATTCGTTTTAATAAGAAATGCACATGAACAAAAGAAGTATGTGTCAAAGGTAATGTTCGAATTTTCGTCGATCGACTTACGCTTAACTTACGGTTGCAAACCTACGGCGCATGGAAGTTCGAATATTCTGGAATAGTACAGGGTTAAGTCAGATTTCTCCTGCAGTTACTGCAATTCCTGAAAACAGATCCTGATCTTTTTCAACCGTGTGAAGAAGGCATTGAAGTCTGTGAACGAAACTTCGAACACGATGTTTGACCTGTATTTCCTTTGTTTACGTATATTTATAATTAAAACGAATATCCAATTACGTACCTAATATTCGTAATCAATCAATGTACATTGAATGCTTTGGTAAGAAAGAGTATAATTAGAATGTATATCCATTTGTAATGTAAACATGAATATAGAAAAAAAAAATTCTCAAATTAGTTGAAAGAGTAAAGCTTAAGCGGAGTTTAATGTCAAAATAACGAAATCATGGGTCACGAATGTGATAACTCATAATTGTCAGCTCTTATGATTTTTGAATAAAACTATTTTTGCAAATAAATGTTGCTTTATTTAAAAACTAAAATTCTTCAATTAAATGAAACAATGAAAACTATTTTAAATAGTGGCATTCCAAGGGAGTAAAAGTTAACAACCATGGTTAATAGCACATTCCCTATAAGGGCATTGGGGTTCTTGAATGTTACTTTTTAACTAAATGAAATAATGTTTATATAAAATTAACTAGCAGGCTTTGCCCGCTTTGCTGACCACTATACTTAAATGAGTTGTCAAAATTCCATATCATTATTAATAACCTAAGTTAAAGTTTCCTCTGTGTTCCGTAGAGGTTTTCCCCTCGAAACGTGAGAAGTCCGGGTCCACACTGCCTTCGGCAGTAACTTACCCGCTTCTTACTTCCTCTTCCGCAGCGGCTAAGTTAGAAATTTTGCAAAATCTCACCAAACTATACATAATGCGTATACCTAATCAACATCCACACACAAAAATTCATCATTCTCAGATAATGTAAGGCGAATTCAAACAGGGTAGCGGGTTTTTACGCGTGTTTATTGCCCCCCCCCCCGACCACAAGGGTGTAAGGGACGAATTTCGTAAAATCCCGTTTCAATAAGTGTCGGATAATATAAACAATTTGTGCACCAAATATCGTGACCGCAAATCCCATAGATTTCCCAAGACAAATTAAAAAAAAAAAAAAAAAAAAAAAAAAAAAAAAAACGAAATTGTGTTTTTGGAAATATTTTAAAGAAGATACATGGCTATTTTCAATACTTTTGTAACATCTTTAATAGAGCTCTACTAAAAAATCCGGAATTCCGTTTCAGAACTTCTATGAAGGAGTAGGGTGCATTGCGACGACTCGGAATCATATAGCAACGCGGGGTTCGAAATGCTTACCTGACGCGGTGGTGCACTCAGAAACATCATAAATAAAATCACGTTATGGTAATTAATATTCGTTTAATAAGAAATGTACATGAACAAAAGGAGTATGTGTCAAAGGTAATGTTTGAATTTTCATCGACCGACTTACGCTTAACTTACGGTTGCACACCTACGGCGCATGGAATTTCGAATATTCTGGAACAGTAAAGGGTTAAGTCAAATTTCTCTGTCAGTTACTGCAATTCCTGAAAACAGGTCCTCATCTTTGTCAACAGTGTAAAGAATGCATTGAAGTCTGTGAACAAAACTTCGAACACTATCTTTGTCCTATATTTCCTTTGTTTACGTACATTTATCATTAAAACGAATATCCACTTACGCACCTAATATTCTTAATAAATCAATGTCCATTGAATACTTTGGTAACAAAGAATATAATTAGAATGCATATTCATTTGTAATGTAAACAAGAATACAGAAAGAAATATTTTTAAATAATTTGCAAGAGTAAAGCTGAGGGGGAGCTTAATGTCAAAATAACGAAAACATGGGTCACGAATGTGATAACTCATAATTGTCAACTCTTATGATTTTTAAATAAAAAAATTTTTGCAAATAAAAGTTGCTTTTTTTTAAAAAAAAAATATTCTTCAATTAAATTCGACAATGAAAACTATTTTTAAAATAGTGGCATTCAAAGGGAGTAAAAGTTAACAACCATGGTTAATAGCATATTCCCTATAAGGGCATTGGAGGTTCTTGAATGTTACTTTTTAACAAAATGAAATAATGTTTATATAAAAATAATATAAATAGTGATAATGCGGCTTCTATATATTATATAAAGTGCACTGGTTGTTCTAATTCAAATATTATGTATAATTTTGTAACAAAATGAAATTTAAGAGATTATAGAATTTTCACTACAGACGATATTACAAATAATGAGAAAATGAAAATACTCGTGATCCATTGCATATGCCTATAAGTAAAATTTAGCATTTGAAATAGTCTACAAATAGTTAAAATTATAACGTTCATCATAAATTCCTATGCAGTTCTCAGTACATCTCAGGGAAACAGATTCTTCTAAAGTTTGTTCTTCTTCAGTGCTAGAAAAAATATTAAAGCTAAACAAAAAGTCATTATTTTCACCATTTCTTATTTGCATTTTATGCAAATTGAAACATAATTCAGAAAATAACAAATTTAACTTTATCATTACGACCTATGGACAGAATTGGTTTGTACCTCAATAGCAGCCGCAAAAATCCCCCGATTGACTTGTAAATTACACATGTTTAGGCACTCTACAGAAGTAACTATATAATTTCTTATGTATATATTATTTATTCTTCGTGTAGAAGAACACACCAAGGTTTTTCTTATCACATATGGGCAGATTTTCGTTTAAACGCATTTTTAACATGGTTACACTGCATTCAACAAAATGAAATTAACATACATTGATGAGATGTTTTAAAGCATGCTCTGTGAAGAAAATGTGTGCTTAGACTTAATAACACAGCGCTGAAAAAAAAAAAAAAAAAAAAAAAAAAAAAAGAATTCGAGCCTCGATTTCATTTTAGCTGATTCTTATGTAAAATGACCTCCTAAATCCAAATATGACCCCTATTTTGCCCAATCACCCACCATTTTCTCGAGACGCCACTCTTTCCCCCAATTTTTATCACTGTTCGGTGATTTTATGGCCATGAATTTGATTTGGAGAATGGAAAAGAATTATTTTAACAATTAAAAACAAAAAAATATATAATGTATAATAAATAATAATAATAATTGCGTAATAAAATATAAGAAATGTAATGTATAATTTCTGTGGCAAATCCCTCTCCACCCGCCCCCCTTAAATTTTCCCCTTGCTGCATATGATCATGTTTCATAATTTTTTAACTCTGTAGCCCATCAGAAGATACTTAACAGTTAAACTAATATTTTCCGCCCCTACAAATCAAATTCATAGCCATAAAATTACCGAAAAGTGATAAAAATAAGGGGGCGTACCTAAAAAACGGCGATGGGACAAAATGGGCTCATTTTACATAAGAATTTGCAAAATGGTGTTGGGGCCGATTTTCATGCAGAGCAGTGTAATTAATATACAGGACCTTAAAAATGTGCTCCGACAATGTCACGCAATCATACAAATCATGTGAAATTTCGTTATGCTGCATTCAACATATTGGAATTTGTATACATTATAAAAATATTTAAAGGCATGTTTTCTCTATATAAAAGTTATGTATAGACTAAATATTTATTTACAGGACAACACAGAAGAATTCTGGTGACATTCTGTAATCATCCAAATGGTGTTAAATATGGTTTAAATGTTAAGGAGTTACAATAAATTAGTTGTATACTTTTTAATTACTATGGCTCCTGTACAGGGACACATAAAAGAATTTCGTTTTATTACGGTCTATAGGCGGTATTTCTTATAAGTGCATTTTAACGTGGCTAAACTCCATTAAACATAATGAAATAAATATATGTTATTAGAATGTTTAAAGAATGGTTTCTGTAAAAAATGGTTGGCATAGAATTGGTAATTTGCTGATAGGGCAACACAAATAATTCCAATTTTTTTATGTAGTCATTTGTCATGGAATTTGGTAGAAGTACTTATGAGTTACAAGGAGTTAACACAAAGCTATGAATTACAAGGAAATATGTATATACACATATATGTAGATAGATATAAACAGGCAGATACAACGGTAGCCCTACTCAGAAACATACCTGTTTATGTAGCGAGTTCATCATATATATGTATGTATATATATACATATATATATGAAAGGATAAAATAATTAAGATTTTAACTTATTATTTTAAACTAATATTGAGTGATAATCTAAAGAAAATCGCATTCACAATTCTTAACTTGAATTTCACTCTACAGTTTCCCCTGTAAATTTAGTTTCGCGGTAAAGCAAGTTCATAACGCAAAAGTCGGAAAATTGGACAACTTTTAGAATAAAAACTTCTTAGTCGTACGGAATTTTTCATTTCTTGCAGTAATGTAACGCATATTAGGATCTCTGAGTCTCAGCTAAACTGTCAATCATTAAGTTAATAGCCAATAAGAGTACGTATAGGAGTACAATAAACTCGCGCCAAAATGAGCCGTATTTAAGCTGACGCACATGAAAATCGGCTCCTATTTTGTGTGTGTGTTGCACTTGTTTGAATAAATCCACATCAAGTATTGCCTCGGGAGCGGGACATAGTTTGAGGTTCCGTGATGTGATCGTGAGAGATACTGCATAGTCTGTCTCGGCCGCTGGCTGAATGATCAGCGTGCTTAGACCTAATGACTGGAAAATAAATTAAAATCTGTACAAGAGTATTCAATAAAAAGACTGTGTATAGAACAATTGGGTTCTTTACTGAGTGACAACTCTTCCTACTTAGGGATAATATGTGTCACCAAATAATATCGTGACATATGTATATATATATATATATATATATATATGTGTGTTACTGTTAAAGCATGAAATCCGTTATTTCATAGAATAACTAGGTATTTCATGAAATAACTAGACAAGTCAGTTAAAGTATATAATATTATTCAATTCTACGATTTAACTAGGTATTCTATAGAATAACGATTACTTGATCGTTAAAGTATGAAATGATTATGCATAATCCCCGCTAAATTTTGGGGAACGGTGATTAATTATTCAATATTTACCACATTTACCTGTTATTTTAGCAGTACTGCAGCACAAAATTTTGCATATTTTTCAGACACATGCACTTTGAGATAGGAGTACACACAGTGCTTTTTTTTCATGTACGCAAGGCGTACAGACGTTCGAAATACTGCCTGCTGCAGTACAAAATTTTGCATACTTTTCAGATTCATGCATTTTGAGATAGGGGTATCCAATGATTTTTTTTTTTTTTGGTTTTCATGTACGCAAAGCGTACAGACGTTCTAAATACTGGCTGCTGCAGTACAAAATTGTGCATATGTTTCAGATTCATGCATCTTGAGATGGGGTATCCAGCGATTTTTTTTTTTTTTTTGGTTTTCATGTACGCAAAGCGTACAGACGTTCGAAATACTGACTGCTGCTGTGCAAAATTGTGCATATGTTTCAGATTCATGCATCTTGAGATAGGGGTATCCAGTGATGATTTTTCTTTTTTTGTTTTCATGTACGCAAAGCGTACAGACGTTCTAAATACTGGCTGCTGCAGTACAAAATTGTGCATATGTTTCAGATTCATGCATTTTGAGATACAAAAGTTTACTTAAAATGCATGAAATTAAAAAAAAATATGCAAAATTTTGTACTGCAGCAACCAGTATCACGCACGTCTGCACGCTTTGCGTACATGAAAACCAAAAAAAAAAAAAAAAAAAAAGGTCACTGGATACCCCTATCTCAAGATGCATGAATCTGAAAAATATGCACAATTTTGTACTGCAGCAGCCACTATTGCGAACGTCTGTACGCTTTGCGTACATGAAAACCCCAAAAAACATCACTGGATACCCCTATCTCAAGATGCATGAATCTGAAACATATGCTGCAGCAGCCAGTATTTCGAGCGTCTGTACGCTTTGCGTACATGAAAACAAAAAATAAACATCACTGGATACCCCTATCTCAATATGCATGAATCTGAAACATATGCACAATTTTGTACTGCAGCAGCCAGTATTCCGAACGTCTGTACGCTCTGCGTACATGAAAACAGAAAAAAAAAACTCAACTGGATACCCCTATCTTAAGATGCATGAATCTGAAACATATGCACAATTTTGTACTGCAGCAGCCAGTATTTCGAACGTCTGTACGCTTTGCGTACATGAAAACAAAAAAAAAACATCACTGGATACCCCTATCTCAAAATGCATGAATCTGAAAAGTATGCACAATTTTGTACTGCAGCAGGCAATATTACGCACGTCTGTACGCTTTACATACATGAATTTATGATCAATTAATTTATAAAATAATTTTGAAATTGTTTATTTTATACTTTAACGGTTTGTCATTAGTTATTTCATAGAATAACTAGTTATTTCATAGAATAACTAGGTAAAGTATGAAATTTTTATCTATTATATGCTTTAACTGACTTGTCTAGTTATTTCATGAAATACCTATTTATTCTATGAAAAAACTGAATTATATACTTTAACGGTAACATATATAAATTTATTTTAAATAATATGAAATAAATAAAAATGATCAGCTAAATAATGAGTGATTCAAACAGGGCGTTGAGGAACCTCATCTGCAGATCCACTAGTTGCTCTTTATATAAACATATTAAGGCAAATGCAGCAACTTTTTAATTAAAAAATAATTCAAATTTTTATAACATGCTATACCCTAGAAAAAATAATAACTCCAGTAATTCTCACTTTTATAGCTTTTCTCAATTTTTTTTTATCATCTGCCATATTTCACTCTTGTCTAGGGAGCTATTCTAATAAACCTCTTTGATGAGGGCAGAAGGAAATTTCAGTTTTTGTGAAAAAGGGAAGAGATGGGGAATTAACCTCAGTTGCACAAGGTAAAATTCTGCGTTTTAAACAATTTCGTTTAAATATAGTTAGGAAATAGCTAAAATATTAAGCAGATTTAAAACTGTAGTTGATAACTTTTTTAAAAAAATAATAGCGATAATTTTGCTCAGTGAAAAGGCATTGGACGTCTTTTTGCATTAACTCATGGATAAACCAGAACTGCTGTTTAGTAAGTAACTCAAAAAAAAAAAAAAAAAAAAAAAAACTTCTTCTGAAATTATAAATGATTTGAAGCGTTTTTGCACCAGCCGAACAATATGCAATAATCTATCAAAAAAATATACATGTAAAATGTAGCAAAATGAAACGTCAATTACTTTTAAGTAAGTAAGAGACATGAAATGATGCGCTGGAATTTGCAAAGAAACATGTTGGTTTTGAAGATCAGCAGCAAAATGTCCTTTTTTGGACGATTCCGCAGTACTAGTGTGACGTGAAATACAACCATTCAACCTTTTTCGGATGAAAAAGGTTTAATTTCGTTGGGCCAGACGGTTTTAAATACTACTGGAATAATCTTCTGGGTGAATCATCTTTTTTCTCAAAGTGCCAGTTAGTGATGGCTCTGTGATGGTCACACAGCATTATTTTAGTTAAGGTTCAGAAAAATTTGCTCTGATGGAAGAAATTTGTATGCAGCGCATTGAAGAATATTTCATTTAAACAAACACTACAATTGCATTACGTTTTACGGCAAGTAATAAGTAGTAAAAATGCTATTGTTGTCACTATCTGTCTATTAATAATTAAATAAAATCCTTATAATCCTACATCTATAAAGTTAGTTATCTGGTTGTACTCTAAGAAAACATTTACATTCTGTCATTCACTGTTATATGAAGAGCACCAAAATAAAGGGCCCTCCGTGGCCGAGTGGATATGTCACCACACTGCTAATCGCCTTCGAGAGTAGGAGAGCGGGTTCGATTCCCGCGCTGGCCCTGGGTGATTTCTCCAATTCTTCGTATTGTAATTCAGTCATGTGCTATCTGTCGTTATCTGACGAAGATTTACAAGCGGACTATATGTCAAGCATACAAATCTGATGTATATGTTAATAAATACCAAATACCAAAATACCAAAATAAACATGAGTGTAATGCAATATTATTTTGGTATTCTGTGGGAGTAATATTTAATTTTACGAAATTATAGTTTTTACTTCTTTAGAAATAGTTTCATGCATTTACTTAATAAATATATATGTATGTGTATTACATATAGGTGAAACTGTATCATTTTAGTTCCCCATCATACTATAGGTATGGGGAACTTAGGTAATCGTGAAAATTTTCGACCTCGGTTTTTTGACTTTTCTACACGTTTTCAGGTGTGAGGAATCCGAAAATGACAAAATATCTATGGTGTCTGTCTGTAGGGTGTCTGTTAGTGGGTTAGTCTGTTAGTGGGTTTGTTTGTTAGTCTGTGTACACGATATCTCAAGAATGAATTGTCGCAGAGAGGTCAGATCAGTTTTAAAATATTACTTTCGATACTGGCAAGAACCCTATTCATTTGCAACATTCGAATTAAACAACTTCGTAAGTTATTAGGAATTTACGATTTTCTTAACATGGGAGAATAGGACAAAAATTCACTTAAACGTGCATTAAATGGAAACCTTTTACTGTAAAAATGTCAGACTAGTGTAAAAAAATAACAGTTTTGATGCCGGAATGAACATCAGTAACTAGAAATATGCTACTTTGAAAATTTCGCAAGTTATTGGAAATTTACGAATTGTCAGACTACTTTTGAAATATTATTTAGGACACTGGCATGAATATTAATGACTATGAATTTTCCAATTTAAAAAATTCGTAAGTTATTTGGAATTTACGATTTACTTAACATGTCATAATAAGGCAAAATTGAGCATAAACTTCCATTTTGAGAATCGTAAATACATTAGACAACTTCAAAATTACATTTATGATATTTGTTTGAACATGATTGAATACAAATATTCTAATAGGAAAATTTCGTAAATTATTCGTAATTTACGATTTTATCAACATAGCGAAATTGTAAATTTTTCATATAAATATGAATTTTGAGGATTATTGCATTGGAAATAGTAGTTCGAAAACTAAACAATGGAATTGACCCTGATAAAATAAATTAATAGATTAGAATAAGATAAATACATCGAAGTGAACGGTGGATAGCCCATTAGGCGGGGATTTCATTCTGTCACTATATCAAGCTTTGGCCAAATTCATTTCTTTTAACATGATTACAATATGTCTCACACTAGAAATTCTTGAGAACATAAATATGATGGGGAACTGAGCAGTGTCCACCTATGCCAACTAGTTTATTATTGAAATTTAATTTGCATAAAAAGTACAAATAATGTTATTTAAAAGTAACAACAACAACAAAAGTTATAAGTCGAAATATGTATATATATATATATATATATATATTGGAATGTAGAGTGATTCAATGTTGCTCTACCAAACTGTCAAAAACTCATATCTGATAATCAATTTCTCAAAATTTTGTCGAGCATTCGTATCCTGCAGATAAAATAATCTGATATATTGACAATAATTTAAGTTAAATATTATGGTAATGTTAACTGCTTTCAGCGACCAGCTGGTTCGCGATCGCTGAAAGTTCTGTTCATAACTAACTCCAACACGATTCCTTCTGCGGCGTCTTCCATCAGATGTTTTGCGTTTAACATTTCTCACCGTTTACTGTCATACTGTAAGAGTCCAAGAAAATCCTAATTATGATAAATTGCAATTTTCAGAGTTCCCCCGTAGTATGCACCATAACCATGTTCGCGTCCCGAGTAAAGTCTACAACCGTTCAAAACTTCATTGCTAAGATGTCAAGTCCACCGTGTTAAACAACGGACTTGGTCAGTATTACACGTAGTTTAAAAACAAATAAATACTAAAAAAAATAAGTATTTTTTTTTTTTTTTACTGCTATGTATGACATGTTAATATATTTTGCCGCTAATCTTTATGTCATTTTTCACAGATTTGACAAAAATAGGTTAGATTGATAAGATAACTCAAAAGCAAAATGGAAAATCGGGATTTACGTATCTTATAAAGATACTTCTGTGTATAAAATTTGATTGATATAGATCACACTTTTCTATGCAAAAACGTGGTGACAAACAGGTTCGCATGAACACCGGCAATTTTATTATTTGTAAAAATTACTAAATAATTAGAGAATAATTCTTAAGATATTCATTAAGAAGTTATAAGCATGCAAAGTATGTATACAAGGCTTAAGTTTAAATAACTTTTCTTTAATTAAAACTTATACGGAAAAAACTGGCTTACCTTTTTTCAGTTATTGAAAGTGAATATTTTTACTTACAATAGCTATTGTAATCTGTCATGAAACCTGTAAGCAATGAGATTGTTTTCAAAAATTAATCTGTTCCAAGCAGTTTCCAAGGTTACTGCAATTCTCTCAGAATGATCACATCAAATCAATATCAGTAGCATCTTTCTTCTGCAATCAGAAACTTTGAACTCGATTACACGATTATATTATTTAAACGTGTAAGCGTAAGGGGGGCGGGGGCGGGGGGCGGAGAGCACTCTGGCACATGCCCCCTCTAAAACTTTTCACGGGAAGCAGGGAGCGCAGTCACCTCCAAAATTCTTTCTACAGTCGGCAGCAAAATTATTCAAGCGCTAGTAATATTTCCTATATAAAAAATCTGGTGTGAAACAACCACACGACTTCCATTACCCACTATTACACGTATTATATGCATTTTTGAAAGATAATGGGAACAGAAAGCATAAAAGTGACCTAAAGAGAAAATCGTTAGAGCCGTTTTTGGGATACCAACTTTTACAAAAAATCAATTATTGACCGGAAAACAATAATTACATACAAAAGGATATTTAAAAGTGAGTTAATAGGGCGAGTTTGAAAAAAAATCCGTACAGCCGTTTTCAAAGGAACGCGCTTGCAAGACCTGAAATTGAGCTATTTATACAGGACGCCTATCAATTTCTCTGAACTAACCAACTATATCATTCGAAAGGACATCTAATAGAGTGTTTATATAGAAAATTTGAAGAAAATCGTTAGAGCCGTTTTTGAGATACGGACTTACGGTCCCACTTCCGGTTTCCGATGTCCCACTTCCGGTTAAACTCAATTATTGACAGGAAAACAATAATTACATACAAAAGCATATTTAAAAGTGAGTTAAAATGGCGAGTTTAAAAAAAAACCGTACAACCGTTTTTAAAGGAACGCCTTTGCGAGGCCTGAAATTGAGCTATTTATACAGGACGCCTATCAATTTTTCTGAACTAACCAACTATATCATTCGAAAGGACAACTAATAGAGTGTTTATATAGCAAGTTTGAAGAAAATCGTTAGAGCCGTTTTTGAGATACGGACTTACGGTCCCACTTCCGGTTTCCGATGTCCCACTTCCGGTTTTTCAATTTTCACCAAAATTTGGAAATTTCATCTGTACACCAGACGTATTTCAATTCTAAAGTTTCGTAGCTCTATCTTTATTAGTTTCTGAGCTATAATAGCCAGAAGATTCTCCACATACATACATACACACACACACACATACATACATACATACACACTGACCAATTGCCAAAAACCACTTTTTTGGATTCAGGGGACCTTGAAACGTGTAAATCAGGTGAAAACCCGATATCGAATTTTCAGACCGAATACAATACTTCCATTACCTACGGTAGTAGGGTAATGGAAGTAAAAATGTACACTTAATACTCTTTTATTAAATAAATCTTTGTCGAATCATGCTCTTATTCAGTGGAAGGATTTGATAGTCAGTCAATTCGACAAGGATCTATTTAACAAAACAGTTTTAGGTGTACTTTTTTTATATGGTAATTATTGCCAGCGCTCGAATAATTTTACTGCCGACTATATGTTTTTACATTATATAAATAAAACTTCATAGAAGCTTTTCACTTCTACGGTTTAGCGAATGTTTTTTTTTTTTTTTTTTTAATCACCTTTCAACACAGATGTAAATTATTAATCACTTCATTTTATCTATTTGTCTTCTCCGACGGTTTTGTTTGTTAATATGCAGGATTGTTGCCCCAATTCTTTTTGTCCCCACTAATTTTGCATAGAAATCTTTGCTTTTTTTAAGTATATAAACATATAACAAAATGCACATATTTGAAAATGCTAGTAAGAAAACCGGCTAGATACAAGAAAAAACTACATCCAGACAAAACACTTCAGTCCGGCTGTTTTGCAACATTAGTGTTTTCACTTCTACGATGCGTCTAAGAAGTCCAGGATCAATTGTGCCTCCGACCCCCCCCCCCCCCCCCCCCACACACACACACACTTTTTTTTTTTTTTAATTCTGAAAAGACAGTCTTATGCGCATGGATAACTATAACAAATTATCAAAACACACATGTGCCTTTTTGTAAATTTTAAATCCATGGCAATACTAGCATCTATCAACTTAGGAAATCTGCCCAAAAAACGTTATCCGAATCCTCCTCAAAAAATAACATCTAACATTTTTAATGCTTTACTTCCAGGTATTTATAATTTCAGTGATTCTCTGCTTCGTCTATGTGTTACATATAGAGAAAGTATTGGATTCGTGAAAATTTTCGAACTCCAGTTTTCAATGGATTTACACATTTTGAGATCTCCTGAATACGATTCGACTGTTTTTAGAAAATGTCTGTCTGTCAGTCTGTGTGTGTGTATCACAAATTTTTGGACGTTGTTTCTCACGAACCAATGAAAGAAATTTAATCAAACTTGGTATTTAGTTGGGCCCTGACATAAACTTTTGTTGAATAGATTTGGGGATCAATCACTCAACAGGTGACGCTGTCATCGCATTTTTTCTAAATTTTTAACATGGCCTTATAGGACAAAATTTCAAATAAATGTGTATTATGAGAGTTATTTTTAACGTGTGATTCTAAAATTAGTAGGAATTAATGATAATAGTAGTAGTAAAAGAGGAAAAAAAAAAGTTTGTGCATGTGGGAGCATCTCTTCCTCCCCTAGGGGGAAGGGGGGGGGGGAGTAAATTTTCAATACGGGCATCTTTTGAAAGATCTCGTCACAGCCTTAAAAACGAATGGTGGAACACTATATCTGGGATAAATTAAAACAAAAATTATCGATTTTTTTAATTTTTTAACCAAAAAAAAAAGTATTTCTTCTGATAATTGCAAAAATTTGACTTTCTTTCGGCATTTAGTGATACAATTCTGTCAGATAAAAATCGTGTGCATTTATAATGGAAAATAATTTAATAATTTTATAAATAATTTGTATTAAATGAATTTTGTGTAAAATTATATAGAAGAAAGTCATGCGGTGGTCACATTATACTACTAGTTTACCATGTTTATTTTTTATTGTTATTCTCTAAAGCCAATATATTACTTCTCTCCCAAACGCATGTTACCCCAAGTGAGGAAATAACCAGGATGTAATAGAACACATTTGCGTAACTAGTTTCAGGGATTTGTAATCTTATTTACAACGTGTGTATTAAATGACTCACACTTTTGGTGTTTAATAATTCATTAAATGATGGCGATATTGTGGGTGATCATATTGTCATTTACAGTGCGTTAAGAAATTATAAGACCACAAGCGTATTCGTGCATTTCTGAAGAAGAGAGCATAATATGCAAATTTTTAGTTGTGTATTTAAAATTGATAAGAAAACGCATCCTATACTAATTCCAACTTTTAAAATTAAATTAAATTTCATTAAAATTTATTCATTTTTCTGAAAATTAAAGACTGTGAATGTTAAGAAATTATAAGACCACCTGAGAAAATTAGCATATTATACATAACGTCAAACTCAATATAAAGCGCATGCGTCAGTATTTCGTAAAAGGGCGAAGTGAGAAAAATTTTATTTTATAAAAGTTCTGGTAAATCTGAAAGAGATATTGCGAGGTTAATGAACCGTTCTAAAACTGCCATTCATAATGCCATAATTAGAAAAGATTATTCAAACAAAATAAAACGATCTGGTAGAAAAAATATTTTGACAGCACGTGGTAATAGACAAATTTTTCGACTGTCAACTAAAAAAGGTCTTTCAACTCGTGAAATTTCGAAACGTTTCAGCAAGAAAACATCACATGTAACAATCTGGAAGAGTCTTAAATTAAATATTAATACGAAATTTATGAAATTGAAGAAAAAACCAATGTTATTGAAATGCCATCGAGAAGAAAGGTTAAAATGGGCTAAAAATGCCATGTCATGGAATGATGAGTGGAAACAAATTACATTTTCTGATGAAAAGAAATTTAACCTTGATGGTCCCGATGGTTACAAACACTATTGGCATGATTTGAGGAAGGAACCAAAAGAATGCTTCAGTCTACAAATGGGTGGAGGATCAGTAATGATTTGGGGCGCTTTCAGTTATGAGGGGATGTGTGATTTACAGCGGATTTCGGGTCATATGAACTCTACACAATATCAGTCTATGCTATATGATCATATGATACCGTTTGAACCTTTATTAGGTGGTGCTAACTGGATGTTTCAACAGAACAAAGCTGCTTGTCATACATCTAAATCCACACAGGAGTGGTTTAAAAAAGAAAATAATAATGTTTTGCCATGGCCAAGTCGAAGTCCAGACTTGAACCCCATGGAAAACCTATGGGGTGTATTATCTTGCAAATTTTATGCTAATAATAAACAATTTTCATCTGCCAATGAACTGGAAGTAGCCATTGTAAAAGAATGGTACAATATTTCTATAACTAAACTTAATCACCTGGTTATTTCAATGAAAAATAGAGTGTTTGAAGTCATCAGGAAAATTGGAGGACCAATATCATATTAATTTTTTTATACAATTTTGTTTTTTGAAAAGTGGTCTTATATTTTCTTAACAGGTTATTTTTCACTTATTTCTAATATATATATATTAATTAAACATTTATTGCATTATACCAAATTATTGCAACATAAATATAAAAAGTATACGGCAATATGTTATTTAATGCATTTAAATTATAATTATAATCTTTATTTTTCTTATAATTTACAAAATTAAAGTGGTCTTATAATTTCTTAACGGACTGTATTACTTTCTTCTATATTCAATAGAAGAAAGTATTGGATTCGTAAAAAATTTCGACTTCTGGTTTTCGACGGATTTGCACGTTTTGAGAGGCCTAGAACATAATTTGCCCATTTTTAGAAAATCTCTGTCTGTGTGTCTATTCATCTGTGTGTGTGAGAGACAAAAATTTTGTGGCAACAGTATCCCTGGAACTACGGCTCAGAATTATATGTAAATTTATATGTAGACGCACCTTGACCTAAATTAGTGCTTATCAAATTTTGTGTCAACCGCTCAACAGGTGGCGCTGCTCAGAGGAGGCTATATCTCAGGTTCTATTGCGTATAATCAAGCAAAATTTGATATGCGAGAAGACCATTATGAGATATTATGCTGATTCAATTTCAATACGTATAGGCTAACAGGTGGCACTGCTATACAGCGATTTCCACAATCTAAGGAAAGGCTATATCTCAGAAACTAATGCACAGAATTGTACATACATTTGCATGTAGATGCACCTTAACATACATTAGTGTCTGTAAACTTTTGGTGTAAACCGCTCAGCATGTGGAGCTGCTACATAGCGATGTCCACATTTTAAAGGAAGGCTATACCTCAGTTTCTGTTTGAGTATCATCACACTAAACTCGATATGTGAAAAGGCCAATATGAGACATTATGCTGACTCAATTTGGATGTTTATCGGCGAAAAGGTGGCGCAGCTATACTGAAAATTTCCTCGATAGAGGGAGGGCTATATCTCAACGTCTATAGTATATAACTGTATGACACTTGATATGTGAGATAACCATTATAAAAACGCATTTTTTAAGATTTATTTATAGACGATAAAACTGACTTTCTTTGGATATTTAGTGTTAGATTTCCCTAAGAAGAAAATCATTTGTATTCATCATGTAAAATAATTTTAATAAATAATAGTTTTAATAAATTATTCGCATATAGTGAATTTGTACAGGAAAATATAGAAGAAAGTCCTGTGGAGGCCACAACATACTAGTTTTTCTTTGGAAATAATTCTATTTATTAGGACAATGCGAGACAAAATAGACAGATTCACATACATATTCAGCATTAACCTGCAAGATCAAAATTACCTATCAAGTTTCTTTCTTTTTTTTTTTTTTTTTTTTTTTTTTTTTTTGAACTTTATGAAAGGTGAGATAAAGCCTTTCCGTACACAGAATAAGTTGAAGCATGCAGTTAGCGCTAGCTGTCGGCCATTAGGCACACAAATTGAATAAACATAGCGTTTGATACTGCTCCTCTGTCAGATCAAATTTTGTGTAATTATCTTCTATATAAATAAAGAGAAGTGTCTGTGTGTGTGTATGTCTGTCTGCGCTCTGGTGCTCACACTACTGATCGCAGAGCTACCACATTTGGCATATAGGTACCTGGGACCCTGCAGATGTGCACCTCATCAAGATTTTTTCGAATTTCGAATTTGAATTTTTTAAATTAATGTTTTTCCGATTTTAAATATTGGCTTCTTTGTTTCATTTTTCATAGATTTATTCTTCTGTTCAACCGCCTGCGTATCTTAGCAACGGCAATTACGCAACATATTTTTATTTAATACGTTCATTTAAAGGCGATTTTTTTTTTATTATTATTTGTTATATTTATCTATATAGATAAAGAGAAGTGTCTGTGTATCTGTGTGTGTGTCTGTGTGTGTGTCTGTCTGCGCTCTGGTGCTCACACTATTGATCGCAGAGCTTCCAAATTTGGCATATAGATACCTGGGACCCTACAGGTGTGCACCTCATCGAGATTTTTTCGAATTTCAAATTTGAATTTTTTAAATTAATGTTTTTCCGATTTTAAATATTGCCTTTAATGCTTCATTTTTCATAAATTTAATTATTTTGCTTCAATCGTCTGCGTATCTTAGCAACGGCAATTACGCAACTTATTTTTATTTAATACGTTCATTTAAAGGCGATTTTTTTTTTATTATTATTTGTTATATTTATCTATATAGATAAAGAGAAGTGTCTGTGTATCTGTGTGTGTGTCTGTGTGTGTGTCTGTCTGCGCTCTGGTGCTCACACTATTGATCGCAGAGCTTCCAAATTTGGCATATAGATACCTGGGACCCTACAGGTGTGCACCTCATCGAGATTTTTTCGAATTTCAAATTTGAATTTTTTAAATTAATGTTTTTCCGATTTTAAATATTGCCTTTAATGCTTCATTTTTCATAAATTTAATTATTTTGCTTCAATCGTCTGCGTATCTTAGCAACGGCAATTACGCAACTTATTTTTATTTAATACGTTCATTTAAAGGCGATTTTTTTTTTTAATTTGTTATATTTATCTATATAAATAAAGAGAAGTGTCTGTGTATCTGTGTGTGTGTCTGTCTGCGCTCTGGTGCTCACACTATTGATCGCAGAGCTTCCAAATTTGGCATATAGATACCTGGGACCCTGCAGGTGTGCACCTCATCGAGATTTTTTCGAATTTCGAATTTAAATTTTTTAAATTAATGTTTTTCCGATTTTAAATATTGCCTTTAATGAATAAAGAAGCACCACAAAACTGGCGTTGTAAAAATTATTACTTACAGACTGTGAATAAACACCATAAAATGCGCATTTTATGGTGTTTATTCACAGTCTGTAAGTAATAATTGCCTTTAATGCTTCATTTTTCATAAATTTAATTATTTTGCTTCAATTGTCTGCGTATCTTAGCAACGGCTACTACGCAACTTATTTTTATTTAATTCATTCATTTGAAGGCGAACTTTTTTTTTTTGTTATATTTATTGAAAATAAAATCGTAATGCAGTAGAAAAAATTAAGTATAATTAGTTTTAAATTTAAAAACGTATTTATAACAGTTATGTTTAATTTTTTTATAGTAGAACAACTTCTTATTTTTCATTTTTTAGTATTCCTTTAAAAGAAAAAACTTTTATTTATTCATCTTTTTTTTTATTTATTTATTTACTGTATTTATCGTGAAAAGTTGTAATATATACATAGTAAAAAGGATTAAATTGATTAAAATTTATTTTTTTATATATATATTTAATCTACTTTTTATTTTATTTTATTTTATTACATTGGTCGGAATCAAATCTTAATATAGTGTAAATAGCATGGACTATAAAATACATGGTTCAAAACTAAAATATTTAATAGATGCTGAGATACAGTAATCTTTAAAATCGTAGTTCTTAAATAGTGGCAGATCCCACCTGTCGTCGATAAATATCCAGATTGAAGTGCCCGGGAAAGATCTTCCTGCAGGCATGGGAAACCTAGACCTTATGCAATGCGGGCGGGAAAAGAGCTGCCGTACACAGCGGGTACCAGAAGCGAGGTTTGGAGCAATTTCAGTTTCTTTTTTTTTTTTTTTTTTTTTTTTTAATTTCTGTCTATAATGCAGTGTAAAAAAATAAATATTAATTCGATTCTTTCGAAAATTCATTTAAATATAGTGACCAGCGAAGCGGGCGTAGCCTGCTAGTTGAAAATAAAATCGTAATGCAGTAGAAAAAATTAAGTATGAGTTTAAAATTTAAAAACGTATTTATAACAATTTTTATTAAAATCACACAATCAACTGTGGAAGAAAATCACATTTATTGAAATTTTATTTTTCCGATTGAGTGAAAATAATGCCTGGACCGGGAGTTGGTCTAAAGGTTGTCTGAGTGAGTAATGCTGACCAGGGTGTCGGCCTGGATAGCTCAATTGGTAGAGCCTTGACCTTGTAAGTCAAAGTTTCGGGGTTCGACTCCCGGTCCAGGCATTATTTTCACTCAGTCGGAAAAATAAAATTTCAATAAATGTATTTATAACAGTTATGTTTAATTTTTTATAGTAGAACTTCTTATTTTTCATTTTTTAATTAATTCCTTTAAAAGAAAAAACTTTTATTTATTCATTTTTTTTTATTTACTATATTTATCGGAGAAAATGGTATATGATACATAGTAAAAAGTATTTATTGCTTAAAATTTATTTGTTTATATATATATATATATATATATATATATATATATATATATATTAATCTACTTTTTATTTTATTTTATTACATTGGTCGGAATCAAATCGTAATATAGTGTAAATAGCATGGGCTATAATACATGGTTCAAAACTAAAATATATAATAGATGAAGAGAAGTGTCTGTGTGTGTGTGTGTGTGTCTGTGTGTGCGTATGTCTGTCTGCGCTCTGGTGCTCACACTACTGATCGCAGAGCTACCAAATTTGGCATATAGGTACCTGGGACCCTACAGGTGTGCACCTCATCGAGATTTTTTCGAATTTCAAATTTGAATTTTTTAAATTAATGTTTTTCCGATTTTAAATATTGCCTTTAATGCTTCATTTTTCATAAATTTAATTATTTTGCTTCAATCGTCTGCGTATCTTAGCAACGGCAATTACGCAACTTATTTTTATTTAATACGTTCATTTAAAGGCGATTTTTTTTTTTAATTTGTTATATTTATCTATATAAATAAAGAGAAGTGTCTGTGTATCTGTGTGTGTGTCTGTCTGCGCTCTGGTGCTCACACTATTGATCGCAGAGCTTCCAAATTTGGCATATAGATACCTGGGACCCTGCAGGTGTGCACCTCATCGAGATTTTTTCGAATTTCGAATTTAAATTTTTTAAATTAATGTTTTTCCGATTTTAAATATTGCCTTTAATGAATAAAGAAGCACCACAAAACTGGCGTTGTAAAAATTATTACTTACAGACTGTGAATAAACACCATAAAATGCGCATTTTATGGTGTTTATTCACAGTCTGTAAGTAATAATTGCCTTTAATGCTTCATTTTTCATAAATTTAATTATTTTGCTTCAATTGTCTGCGTATCTTAGCAACGGCTACTACGCAACTTATTTTTATTTAATTCATTCATTTGAAGGCGAACTTTTTTTTTTTTGTTATATTTATTGAAAATAAAATCGTAATGCAGTAGAAAAAATTAAGTATAATTAGTTTTAAATTTAAAAACGTATTTATAACAGTTATGTTTAATTTTTTTATAGTAGAACAACTTCTTATTTTTCATTTTTTAGTATTCCTTTAAAAGAAAAAACTTTTATTTATTCATTTTTTTTTTTTTTTTTTATTTACTGTATTTATCGTGAAAAGTTGTAATATATACATAGTAAAAAGGATTAAATTGATTAAAATTTATTTTTTTATATATATATTTAATCTACTTTTTATTTTATTTTATTTTATTACATTGGTCGGAATCAAATCTTAATATAGTGTAAATAGCATGGACTATAAAATACATGGTTCAAAACTAAAATATTTAATAGATGCTGAGATACAGTAATCTTTAAAATCGTAGTTCTTAAATAGTGGCAGATCCCACCTGTCGTCGATAAATATCCAGATTGAAGTGCCCGGGAAAGATCTTCCTGCAGGCATGGGAAACCTAGACCTTATGCAATGCGGGCGGGAAAAGAGCTGCCGTACACAGCGGGTACCAGAAGCGAGGTTTGGAGCAATTTCAGTTTCTTTTTTTTTTTTTTTTTTTTTTTTTTTTTAATTTCTGTCTATAATGCAGTGTAAAAAAATAAATATTAATTCGATTCTTTCGAAAATTCATTTAAATATAGTGACCAGCGAAGCGGGCGTAGCCTGCTAGTTGAAAATAAAATCGTAATGCAGTAGAAAAAATTAAGTATGAGTTTAAAATTTAAAAACGTATTTATAACAATTTTTATTAAAATCACACAATCAACTGTGGAAGAAAATCACATTTATTGAAATTTTATTTTTCCGATTGAGTGAAAATAATGCCTGGACCGGGAGTTGGTCTAAAGGTTGTCTGAGTGAGTAATGCTGACCAGGGTGTCGGCCTGGATAGCTCAATTGGTAGAGCCTTGACCTTGTAAGTCAAAGTTTCGGGGTTCGACTCCCGGTCCAGGCATTATTTTCACTCAGTCGGAAAAATAAAATTTCAATAAATGTATTTATAACAGTTATGTTTAATTTTTTATAGTAGAACTTCTTATTTTTCATTTTTTAATTAATTCCTTTAAAAGAAAAAACTTTTATTTATTCATTTTTTTTTATTTACTATATTTATCGGAGAAAATGGTATATGATACATAGTAAAAAGTATTTATTGCTTAAAATTTATTTGTTTATATATATATATATATATATATATATATATATATATATTAATCTACTTTTTATTTTATTTTATTACATTGGTCGGAATCAAATCGTAATATAGTGTAAATAGCATGGGCTATAATACATGGTTCAAAACTAAAATATATAATAGATGAAGAGAAGTGTCTGTGTGTGTGTGTGTGTCTGTGTGTGCGTATGTCTGTCTGCGCTCTGGTGCTCACACTACTGATCGCAGAGCTACCAAATTTGGCATATAGGTACCTGGGACCCTGCAGATGTGCACCTCATCGAGATTTTTTCGAATTTCGAATTTGAATTTTTTAAATTAATGTTTTTCCGATTTTAAATATTGGCTTCTTTGTTTAATTTTTCATAGATTTATTCTTCTGTTCAACCGTTTGCGTATCTTAGCAACGGCAATTACACAACTTATTTTTATTTAATACGTTCATTTAAAGGCGATTTTTTTTTAATTTGTTATATTTATTGAAAATAAAATCGTAATGCAGTAGAAAAAATTAAGTATAATGAGTTTTAAATTTAATAACAGTTATGTTTAATTTTTTATAGTAGAACTTCTTATTTTTCATTTTTTAATTAATTCCTTTAAAAGAAAAAACTTTTATTTATTCATTTTTTTTATTTACTGTATTTATCGGGGAAAATGGTATATGATACATAGTAAAAAGTATTAAATTGCTTAAAATTTATCTGTTTATATATATTAATCTACTTTTTATTTTATTTTATTACATTGGTCGGAATCAAATTGTAATATAGTGTAAATAGCATGGGCTATAATACATGGTTCAAAACTAAAATATATAATAGATGCTGAGATACAGTCATCTTTAAAATCGTAGTTCTTAAATTGTAGCAGATCTCCCCTGTCGTCGATAAATATCCAGATTGAAGTGCCCGGGAAAGATCTCCCTGCAGGCATAGGAGACCTAGACCTGATGCAGTGCGGGCGGGAAAAGAGCTGCCGTAGACAGCGGGTACCCGAAGAAGGTTTGGTGCAATTTCAGTTTCTTTCTTTTTTTTTTTTTTTTTGGTCTATAATGCGGCGTAAAAAAATGCGGCATTCAATTCTTTCGAAAATTCATTTAAATATAGTGACCAGCGAAGCGGGCGTAGCCTGCTAGTATGAAATAAAGTCAGAGGTAAAGACTTTCCAAAAAATTTTAAAAATCGCAGCGCAGTCTGTTGGCCGATATACACCGAAAGTTCACAAGTACCAATGTATGTCAATGTGCTGTGCCCCGAATAATAAATATTATGAAATTTTGTGTATTAGTTCTTGAGCTAGAGATGCCACATAATTTTAGTCTCACACACAGATAGACGGGCATTTACTAAAAATTTTCAAATTGTACTCAAGAATTCTCAAAATGTGTAAATCCATCAAAAACTAGATGTTGAAAATTTCCACTAACTTAATACTTTCATTTAATGCATATATAAGACAATGAAAAAAAAAAAAGATAATTACTGCAGAAAGACTTTTTTTTAAACATAGATAAATTTATATGAATCTATTTTGATTCTGATAATAAACGAAAATAAATAAATAAAGATAATAAATAAATAGCCTATCAAAACTTATCCCTTCCTTAACACTTTGATTCGCAGGAAGAAATTCAGAAATTCTTGCAGAATATCAATAATAATTCCGTTGTGAAATTTTCATTAAAAATCCGTAATCTCGTGGTTTTCAAGGTTGAAGCCATTCATTCTAAGTTAGTAAATTTTATTTTATCTATCATAAATAATAGATAATGATAACATCATTATATAATTAATATTATATGATTAATATATCAGGGCCCTCAGAGATTTTCAAGATATTTATGTTTTTTTTTTTTTTGTTTGTTTGTTTGTTTGTTTTTTAACTAAACTAAAAGGTACGAGATTTCTATGAACTTTGTGATCTCTTTGTTATATTCAAAAGTATTTTTAATACTACAGTTTAACAAAATTCAGTAGGATTTTCAAAAAAACAGCAGAATTTCATCTGTCTTTCTTGGTCTGATAGTTTTTGTCTAAAATATTCTCGTTTTCGGAAAATTAAATTCACTATATTGATTTTTTTTTTTTTTTTTCCAATTATATAAATTAGAAAATATCTCCTAATGCATCCTTGCTATTAACCTCTGGCTAAAAAGAAGATTGTATTAGTTTGAAGCTTTTGCCTATCTGTGCCACTGTAGTTTCCAAACGAGTAAATCAATTTTAATACTTAAAGAAAGAAAATTATTATTAGAACACGAACATCGACTTAATCGGGATAGTTTCTAGCTATATATGAGGAAAATATATTTAATATATTTATCTATATATTAATTTGAAACATGTTTTTGTCTGTCTCCACTAAATTGAGAGAACGGCTAGGTGTAAAAATTTGGTTGAGGTGTCTAAAAAATGGTCTTGGTCTGTAGATATGTTATGAAAAGAGAAAAATAAAAAAAGTCGAACCGTACCCTCCCGGGGGGGCAGGGTTTAAACACACGTTGGCGAGCATAACTCAGCTCCAAATTACTTCACTGTGAAGAAATTGTACATGGGGGGACTAGACTTGAATACTAAAATATCTCCGATTTTGGAATTTTCAATTTTAGTGGAGGGGGGTAAAAGAGGGAAAGTAGATTTGAAGGGGGGGGAGGGGGGGAATTAGTTTGAGAGGGAAATCCGTTCTAGACCCACACATGTAGCACATCATTTTAAAGGTCTTGAAATTTCATGTTGATTGGGATGCTTGTATATAATATAGGGCGCCCCCTGGTGGTGAAAAGTGGAACTAAGTAATTTTGTAGTAGGCCCTATCATGTTGCACCTTATTTTAAAGGTCTTGGTATTTCCTGACCGTTGGTGATGTTCGTACTGAACACACTGTGCCCCCCTGGTAGTGAAAAGTGCAATTAAAAGATTTTGCAGTTGACACCACCGTGTGACACCTTACCTGAAAGGTCTTGGAAATTCAAGGCGATTGTTGATAAAGGTCTTGAAATTTCATGTTGATTGGGGATGTTTGTATACCATATAGTGCGCCCCCTGGTGGTTAAAAATGGAACTAGGTGATTTTGCAGTAGACCCTATCATGTTACAACTTATTTTAAAGTCTTTTATTTCCTGACCGTTGGTGTTGTTCGTATAGAATAATAGAATACGCGATGCCCCTTGGCGGTGGAAAGTGTAACTAAAGAATTTTGCAGTTGACACCACAATGCGACACCTTATTTGAAAGGTCTTCGAAATTCAAGGCGATTGGTGATGTTCGTATACAACATACTGCGCTCCCTGGTGGAGGAAAGTGGATTTTGTAGCGGGTGCGTAGCATGCCTGCTATACGGTGCCGCAGCCACAGGCAGCGGTAACACGAGTCAGAGGTTCGTTCGGTTCAAGGTTAATTTTTGAGAACTTTTTCATGTTATTAGCGGCCTGCATATACGTGCTGCAGGCACTGGGTCACGAACCCAAATTCCGTTCTGTTTGAGGTATTTTTTTTTTTTTTTTTTTTTTGTTACAGATGATGATTATTATTATTATTATTATTTTTTTTTTTTTTTTTTTTTTTTTTTTTTTGTGATGTTTTCATTGAAAAATAGAAATTTAAACAAAATCGATTTAAAGATATAAAACCATACAAATTTAAGGCTTATTTAAGATTATTAACATGGGCCCTGGCATTGCCGGGCGGGTTCGTTCGGTTCCAGGTTAATTTTTGGGAATTTTTTTATTTTGTTATCGGCCCGTGTATGCGTTGCCGCAAGCACCGGGATCACAAGCAGAGTTTTGTTCGGTTCGAGGTAATTGTTTTGTTACAGATGATTATTTTTTTCGTGATGCTTTCATTTAAAAACAGAAATTCAAACAAAATCGAGACAATGATTTAAGGTTCATTTAAGGTATCATGGGCCCGGGCAACGCCGGACGGGTCAGCTAACATATAGTCTTAGTATTAAAGAAACAGAAAATAAAAGATAGCATCTGTTTATTTGGAGTCAGTTTGACGTCACATTCACAGTACTTTGTAGAAAGTGATGACATATAGTATTTCTATTTATAAGCATTTTTCCGACTTTCTTTTATTAAGTGAAATGTCGTAAATTATATCAGATGTTTTAACATGAAATACATTTAAATAATGATGCGACGATTTTTGAAACATTACGGTCAAAATAAAGTGATCGTCGAATTCGAGCTAGTTTCAGCTAGATTCTTAATTAATTAAAATGAGTTTTTGCAGGTTAAGAGTCTTCTAAAATCCAAATCATGTTAAAAATAAGTCGCGTAGTATTTTGTATTAGAGTATAGAAACGTTTCGTTAAAAAAAAACTGAAAGTTAAACCGATTTTCACAAAAGTTAAAAACTGGTTTTAAAATAGATTATGAGATCAAAGTTCAAAACTTTTTCATTTCGATTCAAAATTAGATATTTCGCAAGGATTTTTACATTAATTTAAATGCGATTTATATAAATGTATGTATATATACATGTACAGGGTGATTATAATTAAACTTCCTCTATAAACAGCATCCTACAGCGCAAGCGAGTGAACGGGATGCAATGAAATTTGGTGTATAGACTATACACGAGATGAGTTCAGGGAATTAAAATATATATATATAGTTCCAAAATGTCCACTAGAGGGTGCCTTTTTCGGAAAAACATTAAATTTAAGACAATAATCAACCAAAACGGAATTAAGGAACAATAATAACATTCATTGACTGGTTTCTGAACACCTTGTCATCGAACCACATTCAGTAAAGGAAAGGAAAGAAATAACAGTACGCTGTTTTGGAAAAAAAAAAAAAAAAAAAAAAACAGTTCAGTTTGCAGAAACAAGAACAGATTAGGGCGAAATTGCACAGAAGGAGCAGTTATTAATCGTGTCTAGGACGATGTAGGGAAAGGTGCTCTATGTGACAACCGTAATTCACCTGCAAAATTTCAAGTCGGTGTACAGTGCGTTCAACAGCAGATCGTAACTGATCAGTTGTGATGCTTCGCACATGAAGCGGTATGGAGTCCTTTAAGTCACTCAACGTCGCATCATCTTCCCGATAAAAATCACACTTTTTCAAGGTGATCAGAAACTAGTCAATAAATGTTAATATTGTTTCTGTATCCCGTTTTCGTGGTTTATTGTGTTAAATTTAATGTTTTTTAGGAAAAGACGCCATCTGGTGGACATTTTAACTTTTTTTTTTTTTTTTTTTTTTTTTTTTTTAATTCCGTGAGTGTATTTCGTGTATAGTCTATATACTAAATTTCGCTGCATCCCGTTCACCCGTTTGCACTGTAGGATGCTGATTCTATGGGAAGTTTAATTATAACCACCCTGTATATTAAGATTTGCGAGGTGTTAATCTTCCAACTTCCACCTAGTGGTAAATAATAAGTCCATTTTTTTTTTTTTTTTTTTTTTTTCGCAAATTTTTAACCGATTTTGACAAAAATTAAAACTTGGCTGGAAATAGTAATTCTTAGTTCGTAGTTCAAAAATCACTAAATTTTGTTCAAAATTAAAGTTTTTAAAGAATATATATATATATGTGTATTAAAAGAAAGTCGAGATTTTTTTTATATATACACTAAGCAAAAAAAAAAAAAAAAAGCCGCACTGCAGAAAAAATGACTTATACCTTTTCTATTTGTAATAACTTTAAAATTAATGGTTGAAACAAATAAAACTATCATGTTTGCATAATATCAAACGGATGAAATGATACCTATGTGCATTTTCGATTTAATAATTATCTTTATTTCACTCTAAAAAGTACTTTATAAAAATCTACATAAACCTTTCTATTAAAACATAATGCATTAACCTCCAAGTCTGGTAAAGAAGAAATTCTACTATATTCTTTGTGGGATTTAACTTAGAGGGAAAAAAATATATTATTACTTACAGAATTATAGGTACTCATGGAAAAGGACCGGTAATTTTTACAATTTGATTCAAATTGACGTACCACAGACGCCGTACAGCAAGGTGCATTATCATCTTGAAATGCTGATTGAAGAAAAGTCTGCAATACCTCCAAAATTGTTGGCCAAACGCCACTTTTATTTTATAATCACCGTGTTTTATTTTGAGTTTTAAAAAAATTATCGTGATTCTTTTTACAATAACTTGAAAAATAATTGGGTTTAAAACTCTTAATTTTTAACAAATATTGAGAAAATTTCATATCTCTATTACAGCTGTTGGAATTCTTTACATTTTTTATTATATTTATTTTTTCTTGAAAATGTCAAAGCTAATTTTTTGTCGATATAAGCTATGTGCATGCAAATGATGCATCCCACGAACCGAAAAACAAAAAAAATTGTCCCCATGGAAAAATATCCTATAGTGAAAATGACAAAAAATATTTTTCTGAAAAGATCTTTTTTTTTTAAGTTATGATTATTATAAAAAATTATCACTAATGTTAAAAACTAAATGTTCGTCATTTCATATATTTATATCTCATGTAAAAGCTGAAAAATTTAATTATGTTCTGGCTATAACCATCTCAGAAATATCGCCTGCAAGATTATACGTCGACAAAAAAATTCGGTATGACACTTTTATTAAAAAAAAAAAAAAAAAAAAAAAAACCTTAAATAAATAAAAAAAAAAAAAAAAAAAAAAAAAAAAGTGTGTAAAATATTTTAATGGTTATAACAAAGGATAAAGCCTGTCTTAACACCCGTTAAAATTTACAAGTTTAAAAAGTAATTATTTTTTATATTATTGTAAATAAAGTTATGGTCTTTTTTTTTTTTTTTTTTCGAATATTATCTTTTTTCAAAAGTACCTTAGAAAACGTGTAGCGTTTTCTTTTTAAAAAATGTAATGTCACTCTGTTTTCGGAAAATATATATATATATATATATATTTAAGATTTTAGAAGAACCAGTTAAAAAGACATCGCATTAAAATGAAACACAAAGTAAAATCCGTTTTAGTCGCTTATCTGTCAACTGGTTTTGATTGCTGGAGAAAAGAAGGAACTTTTAAAAGAAAACAGAAATAAAAATTGTTTAAAATGACATTTAACTTTTTAACTTTTTTTAAAGGAACTCCTCCAAAATCCTATAATAAAGTAGGACAACTGCTGTTACAGCCCTTAAATTAAACTGTTTACAAGTAGTTTCAAAAACAGTTTGATGTCACACTGAAAGCAGGCCCGGCTCAACCATATAGGCAAACTAGGCGACCGCCTAGGGCGCTGGAATCTGTGGGGGCGGCGATAAAACAATGTTTTTTTTTTTTTTTTTTTTTTTTTTTGTCTGGTGTAAATAAGCCCGCTTACTACGAAAAAAAAAATGTATATATATATATATATATATATAAGGTCGAAGTATCCTTTGTTTATTTTCATAATTCGTATAAACATAGTACAACTGACTCTTTCCGCTGATGTTTAAGTTCTTCTCCTTGTGAATTCCGACTGTGTGGCTGCACCAAAAATATCCACAATCGGTCGCCTACTGCGGACTATCACGCATGCATAAACACGTGGCTTTCAATATTGCATATGCAATTAGCAGTGTGCGAAATTCGAACCTTGATATTTTTCTTTTGGGGGGAGGGGAAGGGAATGCTATACTTTTATACTACTAACTACTTTATAATTTTAAAAACTATAAGTACAAAAAGCCACAAAGGTTTATTTTAGCTGTTACAGCTAACAGCTAGCAAAGCAAAATCATAACTAACTGTACAAAACATATCTTCTTAACATCTTAACACGTAGAAAGAAAGAACACACACACAAAAAAAAAAAGGTTCTTGAGTCACATCCTTGATAGCTCATATTAATTTAGGAGTCTGGCTCCAGATGATGCAATCTCTTCTGTTTGATTATAATTGACGTTTCTCTCTCTTTGTGTGTATATATGTAAAGAAAGGCTTAGAAAGAGCTTTACTAATTAATTATCAAATTAATTAAAAAATAAACAGGTACAAATATTTACACTAAGGTATCACCACATAGATCTAAACAAAACTTAAGTCCACTTAGGACCCGTTTCAGATTAATAATAACAAAAAAGCCAATCCAAGCCACACAGGCATAAGATGTTATCGCTAACCAAGCGAAATCATAACTCATTTCACAAACATATTTCTTTTTCACGTAGAAAAATAAAGAACAATAAAAAATAAATAATAATATTATAGTTTTAAAAAATTAAAGAACACGCTTTAATTTACTTTCCTTATTTTAAATAAATGTAATTTTTATTGTTCACGTTTTTTTTTTTTTTTTTTTTTTTCTATCGAAAAAATAATGATAATTTTTTTGGCAACAATTAAATTAAGGAATAATATTAAATATTTTAAATAAATGTAATTTTTATTGTTCACATTTTTTTTTTTTTTCTGTCCAAAAAATAATGATAATTTTTTTTGGCAACAATTAAATTAAGGATTAAAATTAAATGGCCAATTTATCAGTAATTAGAAGGTTTTTATTTTAACATTTTAATTAATTAAAAGAAAACTAAAACAAAATTCGAAAATCGGGCTTCGAGGTGCATCAGGAGAGGTCATTACGAACCACCATGCAAATTTTTGTAGCTCAGCCATCAGCCGTTTTCTTAAAAAGCTCTGGAAACCATACACAATGGTTTTTTGTTTGAGATATGAAGGATTTTGTGCAATCACGTTTTGCTCCCAGAGAAGTTACAAACATACATACATACAGGTGAAGCTAATATAAGCGTGTTAAAAAATAAATAAAGTTCTCTGCATCGTCCTCGCTGCAGACAACTGTCTTCACCAACCAGATGATGCAATCTCTTTCGATGTTTCTATTGTACTTCATTGTTCTAGACTCTCTGGAAACTACAGTCATTTTAATTATTTTCAAACTTTTTTTTTTTTTTTTTTTTTTTTTGGTCTGCACTATTTTTCTATGGCCTCCTGCCGAAAACTCTTCATTTCTTATTAAAGAAGATAATCTTAATTTTCGGTAAGATTTATTTTAATTAATTTTTGCTTGTATTATGCGTTATTATTATTATACTGTATTATACTATTCATATTTATACTATGGTTATACTATTCTGTTATACTGTAGTTAAAACTATACTGTTATTATACATTGTGATTAAGTATGCATCTGGTAAATTATTCCATCAAAATTTCTTTTAATTTTTAATCAAAATTAGTCAAATGAGTGCTCCATCCTCTTTTCATTTTCTAACCTAAATTTTACTATAAGAATGTGCAGCAGGAAGAACATTCAATTTATCGAATAAAAAGTATATTGAACTAAAATCTTATAAAACGTTTTCTTTTTCATTATTATTATTTTAATCTCAATTTCTGTCGCTTACGAAAAAATTCTGTAAGTTTTGTATTTATATGATGCTTTTGAGATACAATTGTCTTTAATGACCAGATTATATTTAATTACTAATATGTAAATATTAATTTAGCTAATATGTTAATAATATTTGATATTTAAATGTTAATTTAACTTATATTTAAATATTAAATTTTTTGGTAGTTTCTTTTAGATCTTTTTTTCAAGTTGAAAAAATTAAGCTCTTAAATAAAATTATACATATCGTTAAATACCGCAATAGCATCTTTTGATTAGACGTCTTTTCACTCTCCGGCTCACTTGATCTCCCGACTTTTCACATGAATTTCTTTTGTTCTTAAAATACCGAATAAACACCCCTTGCGATTAGCGGTAGATTCTGCCCGATAAAGCGACAGTTTTTTTTTTGCCGGAAAGTACATGTCAATTTCTATATTTTTGCATGTTTTTACCGTTTATTTGCTCCTTCCTCAAACATATTCTGATTTCTTTGCAGATTGAAAGGGAGGCTTCAACGGAATTTTACGATATATATATATATAAAATATAGTAACAAAATAGTATATATTTAGAATAACATGTGATAACAGAAATCCTCAGTAACCAAAATGAATTAATATAAAACTAAATTAAATAACCTGTGACATCTTTAAACAAGAACGAAAAATTGTGCGGTATGCATTGATCATTAACACTTTCCAGCTGTACGTACTTGTTATACCATATAAATTTCAATGTTTTTTGTTTATGTTATGACACAGCGGAAGGGCATAAAGGCAGAGAGAAAAACTAATTGAATTCATAATCACCCCTAAACATTGTTAGATAGTGTTGAAAATGCTTAAAACAAACAAAATGCAGCCCTTAATGTATCTGAATATTTTAGAGCAGCCCTGTAAATTTGAAGGTTAATCATTTCATATTTATATAAAATATTTTTTAGTGAATTAACAATAAATGTCATTATCTTTATGATTTTTGAAGTAGTAAGTTATTTAAATGTGCTTTATAAAAGTGTCTTTCTTAAAACACACTAGCTTTTTTTTTTGGGGGGGGGGTACACAAACCATTTATAACAGGACCTGCTAATGCTATTTAAAATAGGGAACATTCCATAGTGAATTTGAATAACATATATCATTTTTAAGAAAATGAAAAAGGGGCGCCATCTAAAATTCTCGCCTAGGGCGGCGAATTTGCTTGAGCCGGCGCTGACTGAAAGTGTCTATTTATGTGCTCGAAATATTTTACAACAATTTTTATAAATAATAATAATAATAATAATAATAATCTGATGTGTCACTCTTACCCTGCATTTCAATAACATAAAGACAGATTGCTAAGTTGCCAGATCAATAAGGTAAGATAATAAATTTCAATCTACTTTTAACATACTATACTTCAATCTACTTTTAATCTTTACTACTTTGGCTTCCGTTCAACTATGTTGCTATATTTATTTCTAAAAAAAAAGAAAGAGAGAAAAAGAAAGAAAAATCAAACCTGCGTTATTAATTTTAGTTCAAACTTGTCAATCTTGTTCAAATTTTTCAAGTGACAACCTAATACGAGCTTGAAAATACCAAATTTGAATTTTCTGCAGTTATTTTTACTTTCTCTTACCCATAAGGTAGAGAGAGTGTTGTTTTGGGTCAAATTTTCGAAACTGGGTTTTTCCTATATTTACACGTTTTTAGGTCCCCTGAATCCAAAAATCATGTTTTTAGCGTTTGGTATGTGTGTGTGTGTGTCTGTCTGTTATCAGCATATCCCAAATACAAATTATAGAAGAAAGTTCAAACATGGTAATCTAAATGTGTATAATATACGAATGCTACACTAAACTTTTCGTTGAGATCAAGCAAATGACTCGTGTAGAGGGACACCCAAGAGAATTCAAATACATTACGTCTATGGGGGAAATGGCAGGTAAATAGAGTTCAACATCTGTTGACTGCACTAAACCAAATGAAACGAATATATATTTTTACTTTCTTCTATATTCAATAGAAGAAAGTATTGGATTCGTAAAAATTTTCGACCTCGGGTTTTTGATGGATTTACACGTTTTGAGAGCTCTAGAACACGATTTGACCATTTTTAGAAAATGTCTGTCTGTCTGTCTGTGTGTGTGTGTGTGTGTGTGACAAAATTTTGTGGCAACTGTATCTCAGGAACTACTGCACAGAATTTCATACAAATTGGTATGTAGTTGCACCTTGAAATAAATTAGTGCCTAACAACTTTTGGTAAAAATTGTCTTACAGGTTGCGTTGCCATCCCGCTTTTTCTAAATTTTTAACGTGGTGATAAAGGACAAAATTTTGTGTAAATGTGCATAAAGAGAATTAGTTTTAGTAATCATTATGAAATTTACAAGAATTATTTATAATAGAGATAGTCAATTGGGAAAATTTTTTTGTATGTATAAGAGCCTCGCCACCCTCCCCCCTCGAGAGGAGTAAATTTTCAAGATGGGTATCTTTCGAAAGGTCTCGTCAATACCTTTAAAACAAATGGTTGAACTATAAATATGTGATAATTTAAAACAAATTTATCCTTTTTTTTTACTTTTAACGAAAAAAAAACGGGAAAAAATCTGTAATTTTTTTTTTATATTGTTACTGAGTGAATTTGTATAGGAAAATATAGAAGAAAGTCTTGTGGTGGCCACAACATACTAGTTTTATATGTGTAAAAACATGTTTCGTGTAGAATATGGTATAGAAATCATTCACTGTTCGTTTACAGGGAAGAAAGAACTAGATTAACTAACTTACACAAAAGAACTAGATTATAATGCGACAATACGTGAAAATTGATGGAAGTGTACTTTAAGTTGGGCCGTGTGTTATGAATATAGGATTATATTTATGTGCACCATATGATGTATACATAACTTTCAAAAGACATACAGGGCAGCAAATATTTAAGCCATAACGTTCTTTTTTATTTATAAATGGAAGTGCTTTACTGTAATTTTTGTTTACCATGTCCAGGAAAGCTGCTCAGGAATTGAAATTAAGTTCTTATAGCCATATTATAAATAATGTATATTTAAGCTAAATATAAATCACTTAGTTTTTTGCATATTTACACGTTTTGAGGCTTCCTGAATACCGATGTCATGTTTTATAGTATGATTTTTGACTGTGTCTGTTAGAGTAAATTAAAAACAAATAATTTCAGGCGATCCAAATGTTATATATTGAAGTTAACGTGTTTGTTACTAGAAAAGTTTTATAAAAATTAATAAGTTTCAAGGAATGTTGATATGAAAGTTGTCTCAATAATTTTAAATGAATTTTTGAATTGAATAACAGATTCGAATTCTATGTAAATATAGGTACAGTAGTGAAACGGGTTTGAGGTAGGCTACCGTCCACCTCACAGAGAATTACTTGTCAAATAAAGCTACTCCGAAGCCTAATTTGAATTTTTTTAAAATAGGTTTGGATAACAGTACTCGTTATATTACCCCTTAATCTCCAATCTGTAATTATAGTATTAAATTTCAGGGTAAGAGCAAGTCGTGTGAGTGACACACCAGATTATTTACTTTCTCTTACCCATAAGGTAGAGAAAGTATTGTTTTTGAGTCAAATTTTCGAAATTGAGATTTTGTTATACTTACACGTTTTGAGGTACTCTGAATCCAAAAATCATGTATTAGTGGTTGGTCTGTGTGTATGTCTGTGTGTATGTCTCTGTGTGTCTGTTATCAGCGTATCTCAAAAACAAATTTTAGCAGAAAGTCTAAATTTAGTATTCTAAACTATACTTTTTGTTGATATCAAACAAATGGTTCGTGTACAGAAACACCCAAGAAAATTCGAATACCTTACATGTATGAGAGAAATTGCAGATAAATAGAGTTTAAACATCTATAGACAGTACTAAGCCAAATGAAACGTATATATATATTTTTATATGCGTAAAAACATGTTTCAAATAGAACAGGCATGTACAGCCCTAAACACTTAGTGGGCCGTAGCATATTTATATAGGTTTATGAATGAATGAATTATGTATGTATATACTTTTTTGAGAGGAGGGCAGAGTGACGATTCGGAGTAGAATACATTAAATTATTTTCATTTATAAATTAATACCAGAATTCTGAAAAATTTATAACTGTATATTAATAACTACAATAGAAGAATGAATCGTGGATCTAATAATATTTTATTACAACAGTGTAATTCTTTAGCTACCATAATCGTTGAAAGGTATTTTCCCATCGAAAAGTCGGAAAGGATTTATTAAATTTTTATCTGTTAGCCAAAGTTATCAAATTTATCTACCGTTAATCGTCTCTCGGGCCGCAGAAGGGCCTCGGTAGCCCAGTCGGTAGAACGCCGGCCTCGTAATTGGAAGATTGCGGGTTCGGTACTCGAGCCGGCCAAAGACCGTCGTGTACACTAATGGTGGCTGGTGCATGTAAAATCTGTCGTGGCCGCAATGTCATCCATGTTCCCATCAAAAATTTTACCTCTTGGGGTCACCGTAGCGGGAGAGCCATCCCTTCCGTGGAGGATCAAAATTGTGATGGCATGTCTACGGACCACCTATAGGGGTGTGTCCCAGACCGTCGCCACTTGCCCGTCTGCGCAGCACTAGTGCGACGTAAAACCCAACCATCCATCCTCGGGCCGCAGAAAACTACACGGAGAGCTGTGGGTTGGCCACCCCTGATATAGAATACAGGATAGAAATCATTCACTGTTATCGTTTGCAGGGCTACACAAACGAACTAAATTATAGTGCGTCAATACTTGAAAATTGTTGGAAATGTATTTCAGGTTATGCCGTGTGTTATTAATATAAGATAATTTATTTGCACCATATAATGTGTATATAACCTTCAGAAGATATACAAGGATGCCAATATTTAAGCCATAATATTCTTTTTAATTGTAAGTGGAAGTGCTTTAGTATAATATTTTACCATGTCCAGGTATAAGCAGGTCAGGAATTGAAATTAAATCCTCATAGCCATATGGTAAATAACGTATTTTTTTAAGCTAAATATTCATCGCTTGATTTTTTTGTATATTTACAAGTTTTGAGGCTTTCTGACTACCGAAGTAAAGTTTTTTAACGTTTGATCTGTCTGTGTCCGTTAGAGTAATTTAAAAACAAATAATTTCAGTCGATCCAAATGTTGTATTTTGGAGTTAATACGTTTGTTATTACAAAAGTTTGATCAAGATTGATAAGTTTCAAGGAATGTTGTGTGTGAAAGTTGTCTCAATAATTTTAAATGAACTTTTGAATTTAATATTATATTTGTTTTTATATAAATGTAGGTACAATAATGAAATGCGGGTGTTGAGGGAGGCGGTAGCCCTCCTTCCATAGAATTATTTGTCAAATAAAGCTGCTCGGAATTTGAATTATTTTAACATAAGTTTACATAACAGTACTATCTTAACCCTTAATCTCCAGTCTGTATTCATAGGATCAAATTTTCGGGATAAGAGAAAGTTGTCTGAGTGACACACCAGATTATTTTAAGTAATGCTGATAACAAATATACGAACAGATCAACGATTGTAAATTAGACTTTCGTGTTCAGGTGCCTCAAAATGTGATATTATACAACAACCCCAGTTGAAAATAGAACTTAAATAGATACTTTGTTTATAGTATGTGCATGAAAAACTAATTTTCTTTAATGAACGGCCTTTGTCCACATAGTAAAATGTACGAAAGCATTCATTTTAATTTAATTATACTGAAAAAAAAAAAAGAGGTTAGCTTATTTTTGAGTAGCTCTGTATAGTGTCTATAAATTATATGCACATCATACTGTGTACTTAAATTCAGTTTTATATGAAAAAAACACCTAACACAAAATTAAATACATGTCCAGCAATTTCTGAGATTAGCTCCAATATTTTCAAATAATTTGGGTAGCCCTGTAAACGAATGAAGAATGATTCCGATCAGGGCCTGATTATCGCACAGGCCGACTAGGCCTCGGCCTAGGACACCTTTATCTAGGGGCATCAAAACAGTTTTTTAATTTAAAGTGCTATTTTTTGCAAATATTTCCTTAAAAAAATTAACTGTAAGTTAGCTAACGATAATAATCTTTAGTTGAAAACAGGGATTTTTTAAATACCTTTTGACCAATTATCCGATTAAATTAAAAAATACAGCATTAGCTAGATTATGAAATGTGCCAGTTTTCGTGGAGATCGGTTGAATGGATATATTTTTTTACAGCGGATCTAAAAATCCAGAGAAAGTTTCACTGACAGACTTACAGTTATATAATATAAATTAAAGAACTTTGTAACATACTAATGGAAAATATCCTGGCATTTTCAATAGTATTTGGTCATGTGCTAATATTTACATACCCGCTGACTTTGTATGGTTATGAATGAGATAGATTAGGATTAAAAAAGAAAACAGCATCATAAAGTATTAAATAATGTAAAAAGTTACATTTTTATGGAAGTGATTTCCAACAGTCATAGAAGAAAAATATCCCCTCCTCCAAAAAAAAAACTAGTATGTTGTGGCCACCACAAGACTTTCTTCTATATTTTCCTATACATATTCAATCAGTAACAATATTAAAAAAAAAAAAATAAAAAAAAAAGATTTTTTTTTTTTCCCTTTTTTTTTTTTTTTTTTTTTTTTTTTTTTTTTGTGAAAATTAATACATATTCAATCACTAACAATAATTAAAAAAAAAAAAAAAAAAAATCGAATTTTTTTTTCTAAGTTTTTTTTTTTTTTTTTTTTTTTTTGTTAAAAGTAAAAAAAATCGATAACTTTGTTTTAAATTATCACAGATTTATGGTTCAACCATTCGTTTTAAAGGTATTGACGAGATCTTTCGAATGATACCCATCTTCAAAATGTAACCCCCCCGGGGGGTACTTCCCCCCCAGGGGGGGAACCGATGCCCCCCCATGCACAAATTTTTTTTCCTAGTTAACTACTACTATCATCAATAATTCAAATTAATTTTACAATCACAAGTTTAAAATAACTCTTATTATGCCCATTTATACGGAATTTTGTCCTATGCTGCCATGTTAAAAATTTGCATAAAATGCGATTACAGCGCCACCTGTTGAGCTATTGATCCCCAAATCTAATGGGCACCAGTTCATGTCAGGGTGCAACTAAATACCAAGTTTGGTTAAATTTCATTCATATGTTCGTGAGATACAGCGTCCACAAAAAAATGATACAGACAGACACACAGACACACACACAGACAGACAGACAGACATTTTTTAAAAACTATCAATTCGTGTTCAGGACATCCCAAAACGTGTAGATCCGTCAAAAAATGGAGGTCGAAAATTTTCGCGAATCCAATACTTTCTCTATATTACATATAGAAGAAAGTAAAAATAATAATTCGAGGTCTCTTTGCAAAAGAAGTAAAAACTAATTTCTTACGATGGTGATGCCTTAACTTTGTTGCCAGCAATTAAACTTAGTGCACAAATTAAATATAATAATAGAAAAAAACTTTAACTTGTTCGAGGAGGGGGAGGGGGGGACCAAAATCATCCTGGGCCTTGGGCCCCAGCAGGTCGTAATCAGGCTCTGATTCCGATTCCGCAATCTGCATAAAACGTACTTTTGTGCATATAAAATTATATGTTTAAGTATACATCTAAAACAATATTACTTTCTTCTATATTCAACAGATATTGGATTCGTAAAAATTTTCGACTTTGGTTTTCGACGTATTTACACGTTTTGAGGGATCCAGAAAACGATTTGATCATTTTTAGAAAATGTCTGCCTGTCTGTCTGTGTGCGTGTGTGAGATAAAAATTTTGTGACGATTGTAGCTCCGGAACTACTACTCAGAATTGTATATAAATTTATATGTAGATGCACCTTGACCTAAATTAGTGCCTATCAACTTTTAGTGTCAATATATCAACAGATGGCGCTGCTATATAGCGATTTCCATAATTTAAGGTGAGGCTATATCTCAGGTTCTGTTGCACATAATGAAACAAAACTTGAAATGCGAGAAGGTTATTATGAGACATTAATGCTGATTTAATTTGAATGCTTATCGGTCCACAGGTGATGCTGCTATACAACAATTTTCGCAGCTTAAATGAAGGCTATATATCAGTAACTACTGCACAGAATTGCATATAAATTTGTATGTAGATGCACCTTGACATAAATTAATGCCAATCAACTTTTCGTGTCAACCGCCCAACAAGTGGCGTTTCTATACTACAATTTTCTCGATAATGGGAAGGCTACATGTTAACTTCTATGGCAAATGACAGCACGAAACATGATATGTGAAATAACCATTTTAAAAACGCATTTTTTAAGATGCTATTAACAGACAATAAAACTGTCTTTTTTTTTATATTTTTTATGTCAGTTTTCTCTAAGATGAAAATCGTTTGCATTCATCCTGTTAGATAATTTTAATAAATAATAGTTTTAATAATTTATTTGCACTTAGGGAATTAATATATTAAAATATAGAAAAAAAGTCTTGTGGTGGCCACAACGTACTAGTTCTTTAAATATTATTGTTTATCTTAATTTGAAAAGTATAAATGATTAAGCGTAAAATTAAGTTTTTAAGAATATTTTTAAAAAGTTATCGATAGATTACCTTATACATTTTCAAAATGAACAAATCATGACGATAAATAAATAAAAGCTTTAAATATACGCAATACTATTGTAAACAATAATAATTTACACTTCTACTAAAAATTGCTTTTATTAACTTAGAGGAGAGGAGGTTATTATGGAATAGTCGCGGTATTATGGAATACCGAGGTTTCGGCTCTGATTAGTGCTGCTATCTCTTTAAAATACTATGAATTACTCAAGAAGGATTCCCATGAAGCAATACAGTAAGAAACAACCGCTTGTTGCTGTCGTACCATTCTCTATAGAACAAAGTATGTTTTGTGATTTTTAAAAGTTTTTGCAGGTAAGTTTCCAAACATTTAAACTTACTAGTACACATGTGATTTGAACATTGATGTTAAGCATAATGTATGCTCAAAGAATTGTATTTTGTTGCACATTGGTCGTTTTTTAGCTGAAAATATTTTGTTCATCAATTTAAAAGTTCATTTTTAAAGATGGCGTGTCGGGTATTATGGAATACTAGGTATTTCATAGTTTCATCTGAAATTGACTTTATGTATTCAATTAAAGAAACAGAAAATAAAGATGCCGGATGTATCTTCTGTCACAGAAAATTCTCCGAAGATGATTTTATGAAGTCTAATTAGTTTTTCTATGGTTTAAACAGTTTAAACCACCTATTCCATATTACCCGACTATTTCATATTAACCTCCATTTGTAACTTTTCTTTAAAGTAAACTTTTTATAACAACAAAAAAAAATTTTTTGGATTTTTTTTCATTGACAATTCATTACAAATAATTACACTACGTACTCATCACGAGTTTGGGGACTTTTATTAAAAACAAATAAAGTTATTTTTAGAAATGTAAATGGTATTCCGCATAATACACTCCTCTCATCTATCTGAAGTTCATTTATTCATCCCATAAATACGATGAGATCCTATTTTGTATTGTAAATTACAACGTTTAAAACATTATCAACAACACAATTTAAATCAAGAACAATTTATTTAATGACTAATTGGTTAATTGGTAATTTTCTTTTAAATTTTTTTAAATAAACAAGCTCAGCTGATAATTGACTAAAAACTAGTGATTCAACATCAAAACTCGTATTTTTGCATTTGAACTTTTAATAGCACAATTTGAAATGTAAAACGTAATTGTCAAACTAAAACATACTAAACATTAGTTATAAAAAATAAGCAAAATTTAGTGAATTTTAAATAAATGAAATTAACATTCTTAATTTTGTAAATTTTATCTTGAATGTTCAGTCATATTTTCCTCATAATCAAATGATTTGATTGTAATAAATTTTGTCTGGTGGATATAAATTTTCCGTTTTGTATTCGGAAAACTCTATATTAAAGCAGGATTGGGAAGTGGTAAGCAAGAGCATGACATGCAATTCCATGACATCAATGACTTTGCTTACTTTGCGGAGAGCTCTAGTTCGATCCTGCTTGGTCACTTAACCCTTTGCGGCGCAAGACAATTCGGATCATTTAAATTATACTGCTACCGGAATTCATGAACTAAAGCGAGGACGCAAAATTTAAGATCCAGCTGCAGAAATTCATCCCGGAAATTTTTTAGCAAGAATTTACGTTTATAACATATTAGAAAAGGCCGGTTTTTTTAACCTTAAAATTAAAAATTTATTTTAGTTTAATTTAGTTCATGAATTCCGGTAGCAGTATAATTTAAATGATCCGAATTGTCTTGCGCCGCAAAGGGTTAAAGTAAAATAATGTAAGTTTAAAAAAAAAAAAAAAAAAAAAAAAAACAATGTAAACCATGGAAAAAAATTGTTTCTACGAGGATTTTCTATATTGCTCGGTTACAGAAAATTTCTGCTTACATTTTCTGGCGACTTTTGTTGCCAGGAATTTTCTGTATTATAACAGGATTTGTTTTACAGTGTATACATAAATAAGTGTATTATAAAAATGGTAGCTTTCAGTTGGTTTTTTTTACCATTTCTAAATTCATTCTATAAATGTGATAATGACTTTATTTATTTATTTACTTGTAATGAAAATTAAATAAAAAGTGATCCTCAATAAAACCTGAATTACACTTTGTGTTGTGATCCCGACATTTTCACCATGCGTGCTGTTTAGTACCGTCTTCATTCATATTTAGCATAATTTTATGCAAATCGCTAACATAAAGATCAGCAGAATTGTTAGGGTTAATAAATTAAACTTCAGGAAGGAGAACAAGGTTAACACCCTATTACTTAAAGAAAGCAAAATATTGAAATATTCTAATCAAAATTGCTGAAGTGTTGTTTTCACTTCCATCATTTTAAGTTTATCCTTCACATTTTGAACAAATGAAAGCGAAAAACTATATTCTATTATATCTCAAGACAAACATAAACATTTTTTCAGATTAATTAAAAAATTCACTTACATAGTTTCAAAATATCCAAATCCAAATCATAATTAAATAAAAACTTTACATGAATAATAATCTTATAAACAGCGGTAATTTGTATAGTTGCAAATATTTTTCAAACTTAACTACAGTTCATTTATTCGTCCCATAAATAAGATAAGATCATTTTTTCTATTATAAATTATAAGGATAAAAGGGTGATTAACAATAAATTCGGGACTCCGTCTTGGAGGTGACCTTGACATTTCCACTATGGTAGCTGCAGCTGCTTCTGTACCTGCTTCATTCACATTTAGAACGGTTTTGTGTAATATTTCACTAACACACAAATCTGAAGAATCACTAAGGTTAATAAGTTGAGCTCCGGGAAAGAATACAAGGTTAACACCAAGTTCTTTAAAGCAAGAAACTAATGATTTAGAATACTCTAATCGAAATCGAGGAAGGGCTATTTTCACTTCCGTCATTTTAAGTTTATCCTTGATATCCTGTACAAATGAAGGTGACAAATCAGCTGTTGCCGCTCACCTTAGTTTGGCTATATGCGCAACCTTGGCGCGCATCTCTTGTTCACTTGCATTCCCGCCTTAGCGGAGTAGTTGTATTGTTTTTCGTTATAAGAGTAACATCTCTCTTGTTTATCTTGTTCGGTGATATGGTTCACCTTTTTTATAGTTTGCGTTGACTATGGTGTCAACATATTTGAATACGTTAATAATACGTCCTCTAATAACTGTAAATATGTACATACGATATGTAAATAATACTTTAATTAAATGTTTGTGAAGTAATAGCTTCAGAATAGTAATTATTAAATTGATATACAGTCCACTCATAAAGTATCGTCAACATTTGGTCTAGTAGAACCGGAGGAAGATCAATCGTAATATAATGAAAAATAGTGGTGCTCATTGATGAAAATTAATTATGGATAAAAATAAATTAGTTATCCTAAATCGACAACGTGGAACCTTGAAAGGTCAATTGACTAAGATAGTGACATATTTAGAGTCTGTTAATGACGAGGATAAAGACATTATAACTTTAGAAATAAAGAAGGATAATCTGCAAAAAATAGTAACAAAACTGGATAATTTGAAAATCCAGTATTACGAAATAGCTGATGAATCGGAACTGGAAGTCCAATTGAACGCCTTCGCAGAATTGGAAGAAGAGGCAGAAAAATTAGAGGTAAGGCTTCGAAAATTCTTACACTCTAATAACATTAGTAAAAATGTAAATGAAATTATTTCAAATGAATCTAAAGCAAATAATTCTATTATCAATTTTCGATTGCCTGAAATTCCTTTACCCAAATTTAATGGACAATATAATGAATGGTATAGTTTTAAAGATCAATTTATAACCTTAATTGATCAGAATGATAAACTTTCAGATAACCAAAAGTTATATTATCTAAAATCTACACTTTGTGGAAGAGCACTAGATGTAATTACCGAAGACGATTCATATATTTCGCTTTTTAAAGCATTGGAAGATAGATTCCAAAACAAAAGAATGATTGTAAATTCTCACTTAAATGAGATATTGAACGTAGAGAATCTGTCTCAAGATTTAGTTAAAAATTTGCGAACAATAACAGATAGCTGTCAAAAAAATATTCGAGCACTCAAAGGTATAGGATTGGAATTGAATCCCTTTACGGAGGCCTTACTTATAAACTTAATTCTTAAACAGATCGATAAAGAAACTAAAAAACAATTTGAATTATCTTTAAGTTCTACAGAATTGCCAACATGGTGCGATTTCATTAACTTTTTACAAAAAAGATGTATGGTGCTAGAAAACTTACAATGCGTTTCGAATACGAAACCGAAATTAATGAATGCGGAAAAGAGTACTAGAATAAAAACTTTCTTTTCTAAAAATGATTCTTTTAACGATCAAACCTGTCCCCTTTGTAAAAGAAATCATTCTTTAGCTAAATGTTGTGAATTCTTAAAATTAAATGAACACGACAGATTCCTAACAGTCAAAAAATATTTGTTATGCATTAATTGTTTGAAATCCAATCATCAGGTATCAAATTGTAAAAATAATCAAATTTGTAATATCTGTTCTAAAAGACATAATTCACTTCTACATCGAACTTTGCCGGGAACAAAAAGTAATAATTTCCCATCAAAACAACACAAACAAAATCCTGACTCCCAGACGGCGTCAGAAAAAGGCTTGCACCTGCTGCAATCAAATGATTCATATCCTGAATTGCAGAAAGAAAAAAATAATGTTTCGATGACATTATATAACGAGATTAATAATCCCATCTTAAAAAGTAAAAAACATGTATTGCTGTCAACTGCTATAGTTTATTTGGAAAGTAGCAATAAAAAAAAGATTCCGGTTCGTGTAATTATTGATAATGGGAGTCAATGTAACCTGTTAGACAGAGAACTTGCTCATTTATTGAATTTGCAAAAAAGGAAATGCGATATTCATATTTCAGGAATTAATGGTAAGATGACAAATGTGAAATCTTCAGTACGTACCATTATTTCCAATAAAGATGATTCATTTAGTGAACCAATTGAATTTTTAATTACACCTAAAATAACAGAATTCATTCCTTCACACAATATAAACATAAGAAGTTTAAATCTACCACATGACCTTGAATTAGCTGATAGTGAATTTTGGAAAAAATCTAAAATAAATGCTTTAGTTGGTGCTGAATTTTTCTATGAAATATTAAAAGCAGATAAATTTAAAATAGGACAATTCACCTTTCAGAATAGCGTTTTTGGGTATATTGTTGCGGGAACCATAGACCGCAATGTATCTGAAAATACTTTTTGCGGTTTTACTGCATGCAATGATTATCTTAATGAAACCATTCAAAAATTCTGGAAAATAGAAGCTCCTGAAATTGACTTACGTCCAATTAGTCAGGAAGAACAATTGTGTGAAAAACATATTTTAGAAAATTATCGGAGAGATAAATCGGGAAGATTTATGGTAGCCATGCCTTTGAAGAAAGATGCTAGTGTCCTTGGGGAGTCTAAATCTATCGCAGAAAAACGGCTCAAGCAGTTATGGAATCGTTTAGAAAAGAATCCAACCATGCGAAATCTTTATTGTGATTTTATTAAAGAATACACTAATTTAAATCATATGACAAAAATTGTTGATAATTTAAATGATTCTGGCTGTTATTATCTACCGCATCATGGCGTTTATAGGCCCGAAAAATCTACTACGAAGCTTCGCGTTGTATTTAATGCTTCGAGTCCGACAACTAGTGGAATATCATTAAACGACATAATTTATAAAGGTGTCGTTAATGAAAATTTGTATGAAATCATGTTACGCTTTCGACAACACCGATTTGTGTTTTTGGCCGATATTGAAAAAATGTATCGCCAAATAATGATTACCGAGGATCAGAGAAAATTATTAAGAATTTTATGGAAAGATAATGTGAACTCAGAAATTGAAACCTATGAACTTAATACCGTAACATACGGTACCGCTTGTGCCCCTTTTTTAGCCATTAGAACGTTGAAGCAATTAGCCCTTGAAGAAGCCGAGAAATATCCGAAGGCATCCGATATTTTGCTACATGATTCGTATATGGACGATATAATAAGTGGGGAAGAATCGCTAGAATCTACTAGGGAGCTTCAAAAACAGCTTATACACTTGTTAGAAAGCGCTGGAATGAATTTACATAAATGGAATGCAAATCATATTTCCTTACTTGACTTTTCTAAAGAGACATACCCTGAGTACACATTCTCTGATAAGGAAACCAAAGCCCTAGGGGTTGCCTGGAAACCCAATTTAGATGCTTTCACATTTAAAATAAATTTGTGTCAGTTAAAGTCTATGACAAAGAGAAGCATTTTATCAGACATTGCTCGTATTTTCGACCCATTGGGTCTCATCGGTCCTGTTATTGTCAAAGCCAAGTTGTTTATGCAGGAACTATGGAAATTAAAATTGGACTGGAATGACCCTATTCCAAGCCCTATTGCTCAAAATTGGCTAGAATTCGCCACTTCGTTAAAAGCTCTTGAACAACTTAGAATAAATCGCTATGTTTTAATTCCTGAAGCACAACAAATAAACTTACACGGATTCGCCGACGCATCGTCATTAGCTTTTGGAGCAGCCGTGTATATTCAGTCTATTCATAATTCTGAAATTGTCTCCAATTTGGTTAGCAGCAAATCTCAAGTTGCACCTCTAAAAACTGTTTCTATCCCTCGACTCGAGTTATCTGGTTGTCTTTTGTTATGCAAATTAATTGTGAAAATTTTGAAATCTTTGAGGTTACAAATCAATAATATTTATCTCTATACAGACTCTCAAATAGCTCTTGCCTGGATCCAAACCGAGCCTTGGAAATTGAAAACATTTGTTGGCAACAGGGTTGCCAAAATTCAAGAACTGTCTAAAAACTTCACATGGAACCATGTGTCCTCTGCGGAAAATCCTGCAGATTTAATTTCACGAGGTCTAACTACCACCGATTTAATGGATAATCAGTTGTGGTGGCAGGGACCAGACTTTCTAAGTAAATCCAGTAGTATCATAAACAATGACTCTGACTATCTGTCCCCCAGTGATAATAGTATTGTGATTAGTGAGTTGAAAAATAATCACCAGGGTGACGCTAACCCTGCAGTGTTGTGTGGATTAATCCAATCCACGGATTCTTCCCAGAACTTTTATAATCATTTGTTTTCATTAACAAATAATTTTTGTAAATTAATTAGAATATGTAGTTTTATTTTTAGATTTATTAGGAATACAAGAGCAAAGGCAAATAGAGTAACTGGACCACTCCGAAGCGCCGAATTAAACGAAACTGAAATGCATTTAATCAGACAGGTACAGTATACACAGTTTGCCGCAGAATTGATCTGCTTAGAGAAAAAGAAGCCCGTATCAGGTAAATTAAATTGTTTTAATCCAATTTTAGATTCTCAGGGACTCCTAAGAGTGGGTGGAAGGCTGGAAAATGCTAATTTAAATTTTGATAGTAAACATCCCCTTTTCTTGCCCCACGACCATAAATTATCTTCCATGATTATGGAACATTTTCATAAAAAATTCTTTCATGTAGGACCTCAAGCCTTGTTATACCACGTTAGACAAAAATATTGGATAGTTAGTGGGAGATCTTTAGCTCGGAAAATATTTCGTAACTGCGTAACGTGTTACAAAATTAAACCTTTAACGGTCAATCAACTCATGGGAAATTTGCCAAAGGAACGAGTAAATGTGACTCATCCATTTTATTGTACCGGTATAGATTTCTGTGGCCCTTTTTTAATTAAATATGGGGTCAAAGAAAAGGAATCTATAACAAAATTTTTGTTTGTATTTTTATTTGCATGCCTACTAAAGTCGTGCATCTAGAGGTAGTTAGCGATTTAACATCCGAAGCTTTTATCGCAACTTTAAAAAGATTTTTTGCTAGACGAGGCAAAGCCCAAACATTATTCAGTGACAATGCAACAAATTTTGTTAGTGCAAATAATGAATTAAAAAGGTTACATAGATTAGCTACTCAGCCTGATGAAAACCTTACTAATTTTTTTAATTCAGAGAATATTAATTGGAAATTTCTGCCACCCCGTGCCCCAAATTTTGGAAGGCTATGGGAGGCAGGCGTAAAATCGTTTAAGTATCATTTGAAACGCGCAGTAGGAAACGCTAAATTAACATATGAGGAATTCTTAACCGTTGTTTGTCAAATTGAGGGAATCCTCAATTCTCGACCCCTTACCCCCCTTTCAAGCGATATCGAAGATTTGGACGTCTTGACTCCCGGCCATTTTTTAGTTGGTCGACCCATCACAGCGGTGATCGAACCCGAGTTCTCTGGCATTCCAGATAATCGATTAGATACCTGGCAAAAATTAACTAAAATAGTTCAAGGAATATGGAAAAAGTGGCAATGTCATTATTTAAATACGTTACAACAAAGAAACAAATGGAAATTTGAAACAAATAACATTAAAAATGGGGATATGGTACTATTAAAGGAAGAAAACTTGCCCATATGTAGTTGGATTTTGGGTAGAATAGTAGAAATTATTCCAGGAAAGGATAACAAAATACGCGTAGTTTCTGTCAAAACAAGAAATGGGACATATAAACGACCTATTTCAAAAATTGCTCTTTTGCCTTTGGAAAAGTAAAAAAAAAAAAAAAATGTTTGAAAATGAATAATGTATTTAGTTAAAGTTAATTTGCTTATTGTATTTCATTTGTATTATTTTATTGTTTACAATGTTATTAATATTTCTCTTGTATAAGTTTTATTATTTAAATTGCATATATAATATTTTTGTATAATTAATTATAATTAGGCTATTACATATTAGAACTGTAATTTTGAAACAATGTTTCAAGGTGGGCCGGTATGTTGCCGCTCACCTTAGTTTGGCTATATGCGCAACCTTGGCGCGCATCTCTTGTTCACTTGCATTCCCGCCTTAGCGGAGTAGTTGTATTGTTTTTCGTTATAAGAGTAACATCTCTCTTGTTTATCTTGTTCGGTGATATGGTTCACCTTTTTTATAGTTTGCGTTGACTATGGTGTCAACATATTTGAATACGTTAATAATACGTCCTCTAATAACTGTAAATATGTACATACGATATGTAAATAATACTTTAATTAAATGTTTGTGAAATTAGAGGACGTATTATTAACGTATTCAAATATGTTGACACCATAGTCAACGCAAACTATAAAAAAGGTGAACCATATCACCGAACAAGATAAACAAGAGAGATGTTACTCTTATAACGAAAAACAATACAACTACTCCGCTAAGGCGGGAATGCAAGTGAACAAGAGATGCGCGCCAAGGTTGCGCATATAGCCAAACTAAGGTGAGCGGCAACATCAGCTTCTACTGAATCTATGCCATTTTTTTCCCGAGGCAAAATAATCATCATAGCTACTTCTTTTCCAATATAAGGCAATTGGAGAACTTGGGTAGTTCTGTTTTCATAGAAAGCAAAATCTTCTTTTATGTGCATCATCTCCACTTTTGTAGCATTGCTTTCAATGCCATGATTGAAAAATGTTTCAGGGTAAGTTTGTTCTTTATCAAATTGTTGTTTCCATGTTCCTTTAAAATAAATAGCGTTTAATAAAACTAATTCAGTAGACGGATTTAAAGATTGCACAAAATTGGGTATCATATTATTTGTTTTTGCTTTTACCCACTGATTTATCTGATTTATAACACTTTTAATTTCGTTTACGAAATCAACTTCTAACATCATGGTATTGAAGCACCTAGACAAAATCTGTTTATATTCATCTTTCACATGGAAACCTTTTCGGCAGAGCAGGCTGTTAGCAAAAGAAAAAGTATAAGAATTGTTATATTGAAGCATATTCCCCATTAGCTGTTCGAAAACTGAAGCCACGTCATTTTTCTTAATACCAGCATGTTCATGTCCTAAAACTATTCTCATTTCACGTGCTGTTTCTCCTTCTGCAGCACAAAGTAACATGCTCATGGCGACAGAAATACTGAAGGGGGAAAAGAAAACATTTTCCTTTTCTTTAGAAAGCACTCGGTGTAAGTGAATTGCCAGGTGGTTGTTTGCTTGGTTGAAAGACATATTTTCTTAAGGAACAACTTCCTAAATCAAAAAGATAATGCCATAATATATAAAAACAATATCTGTTGAAAATTTTTTGTAATCATGGAACTTTCTAAATAAATAAATATATGGAAATTCAACGTTAATGTGATTCAGATACAAGCTTTACAAAATTCTTTCACGCGCTTATATGCTACAGAAACTGAGATTATAGCCTTTTCTTAAACAGGATTAAATTTTAATCTTAACATGCAGCATTTCAGCGCCACCTGTCGACAGACATGCACTCAAACTGAATTAGAATTTTATATAATATGCATCTTACATACTAAGCTTGGTACATCTATATTAAATCAGACTTTTGTCTGTAAATTTGTCAGAATCAAAAAATTTTGCGATATCTTCACGTTTCACACACCATGAAAGCCGAAAATGACTTCAAAAAATTTTGCCTGTGTGTGTGTGTGTGTGTCATCGTGTTTGTATGTCGCTTTTTTTGTCCGGGCACCACTTGAGAACGGCTGGACGGAATTCAACGGCGCTTGGCATAAACTTAGATCTTTACCTAATTTAAAATTGTATCTATCAATTTTTCAGAAATTCCCCCACTTTCCCCCCTGGGGGGGGCAAAAGACAAAAACACGTTTGTCCGGGTATCACTTGCGAACGGCCGGACAGAATTCAACGGCGCTTCACAGGAATTTAGGTCTTTACCCAACTTAAAATTATATCTATCAACTTTTCAGAAATTCCCCCACGTTTCCCCCCCCCCCTGGGGGCAAACGACAAAAACACGTTTGTCCGGGTATCATTTGAGAACGGCTGGACAGAATTCAATGGCAGGTCTTTACCCAACTTAAAATTATATCTATCAACTTTTCAGAAATACCCCCACGTTCCCCCATGGGGGACAAAATACAAAAACACGTCTGTCCGGGTATCACTTGAGAACGGCTGGACGGAATTCAACGGCGCTTTGCAGGAATTTAGGTCTTTACCCAACTTAAAATTATATCTATAAACTTTTCCGAAATTACTCCCCTTTCCCCCCTGGGGGAGGCAAAAGACAAAAACATGTTTGTAAGCATAACTCGGCTCCTAATTACTTCACAGTAAAGAAATTGCACATGGGGAGACTAGACATGAATACAAATAATACATTATCTGCATTTAGAAATTTTCGTTTTTTAAGGGAAGGGAGGGGGGAAATATTGAAAATTCCTGATTTTTGAGTAGACCTCTACGAAAAATGGAACAAATATATTGAAAAAAGGCTATGCGACTGCCTTAGGATATTTCCAAACGCACATTTTTGTTTTTTGGGGTTTGCGTTTTTTTTTTTTTTTTTTTTTTTTTTTTTCTTTGGGGGTTGTGCGGGGGCTACGAGGGGGCAAACTCGAGACACACCTTTCAGCGCTAAATTTGTCCTGAGAAATCTATGGGATCTGTGGTCACGAAATTTGGTGTGTAAATTGTTTATATGTATCCGACCCTTACTGTAACGAGTTTTACGAAATCCCCCCCTTACCCCCTTGGTGTCAAGAGGACTATAAACACGTGTAAAAACACGTTTTCCCGTTTGAATTCGACTTAAAATATCTTAGATTGGCGAACTTTGGGTGTGTGGATGTTGATTAGGTGTACGCATTATGTACTTTGTCGAGATTTCGCAAAACTTCGAACTTAGACACTGGGAAAGGGGGAGTAAGTATCGGGTAAGTTGCTGCCGAAAGCAGTGGGAACACGGACTCCTCACGTTGCGAGCGAGAAAAATCTCTATCGAGCACAGCCGGAACTTTAACTCAGGTTAATTAATAATGATATGGGATTTTGGCAACTCATTTCAGTATTGTGTCCAGCGAAGCGGGCAAAGCCTGCTAGTTATATATATATACAGTAGACGCCGCTTTATAAAATCACTGGTTAATAAAATCAGCCGCTTAATCTGATCAAATTTCTGGGTCCGGAATCAAATCAGTACAAACCGCCGCCTTATAAAATCAGCATCGCCGGTTAATAAACTCAAAAGAAAATCTCTTTAAAAGTAAAAATTATCATGTATGTAAGCTAAACAACGAATTATATTTTCTCACCGGATTTTTAAAAAGAAAAAAAGAAATAAAACATGCAAAGCCATCACATTATTACTCTTTGTCGAAAATTATATACCTCAAAAAAAAAAAATAAAAGAAAGGAAGGAAAAAGAAAAAGAAAGAAAAACTCGCCCCACCATGTGTTATAGTATGAATTCGAGGAATGAATTCTTCAAATGATTGGTCATTGAGTATTTTTTTCTGCCTTAAAATACTCAAATAGAGTTTGTAGTTCTTATTTTGAAGCAACTTATCTGCAAGATATGCAAGCGGGTTGTTTTTATTTTGAAGGTAAAGTGTAAAATGTTTGATAAAGTATGATGGTTTTCTTCAAATGTAAGGGGATGGCCATGTCAAAGGAATGCCACATCGAAGCTTGAAATTTCTCAGTTTGTTTCATATAAACATAATAATAAAGATGATATTAGTGCCTAAATTGTACAAAACTGAATCGTGAATCGCAAGCGAAAATGAATAAGGAGAGCAGAAGTCATCAACGTAGCACTTCTAGATAAGTACAAGAATGCCAGGTCAAAGAAAATATACATCTTTTACGTAATTTTGTCCTTAAAAGCTGAAAATTTTACATGAATGATAAGTAGCAAAAACTCCATTCCTACGGATGGCTAGTTGATAGGTGGAAGAGCGAAGAAGAATTTCTTTCCATATTTAGATTGAGTTCGGACGTGTTCGCCGGATATAAAAATCAGCCGCTTAATAAAATCATTTTGATGAAAACAAACGTGATTTTATAAAGAGGCGGCTACTGTATATTGCGATTTAGCGTCTTAGAATTATGGAGTTAAATCTCAATATGGAAGCACCACACTTTGGGTAATATATCCAAAAACTTAATCAGCACCAATTTGAGTCCAGATCTAACTGAAAATCAAGTTTGGTTAAATTCTGTCTATTGGTTTGTGAGATACGCCGACCACAAAGTTTTGCTGACACATGTATATAGACGTTTTCTAAAAGCGATCGAACCGTGTTCAGAAAACCTCAAAACGTGTAAGTTCATGGAAAACCTTAAATAAAAGAAAAATTCCCCAGTTCTATATTTTCTACTTGTGTATATAGAAGAAAATATTGAATCCTTTTTTTTTTTTTTTTTTTTTTTTTTTTTTGAAAAAAAAAAAAAAATCTAAATTGTCACTTATAGTTAACTAAAATGCATTATGTTTTACATTAAAAATAAGACTGCGAATTAGAGCTTACATAAATCAAAAACTAGTACGATGTGGCCACCAGATGACTTTCTTCTATATAATTTTACATAGAATTTATTCAATACAAATTGTTTATTAAATAATCAAATTATTTTTCATTATAAATTCAGACGATTTTTATCTGACAGAATTATATCACTAAATGCCGAAAGAAAGTCATTTTTTTGCAATTATCAGAAGAAAAACGATTTTTTTTTTCTAAGTTTTTTTTTTTTTTTTCGTTAAAAGTAAAAAAAATCGATAACTTTATTTTAAATTATCACAGATCTATAGTTCAACCATTCGTTTTAAAGGTATTGACGAGATCTTTCCAAAGATACCCGCATTTAAAATTTTCTTCCCTAAGGGAGGAACCGAAGCTGCCACATGCACAAAATGTTTTTCCTAGTTAACTACTACTATTATCAATATATCATATTAATTTTACAATCACACGATTAAAATAACTCTCATTATGTACATTTATACGAAATTTTGTTCTATACTGCCATGTTAAAAATTTAGAAAAAAAGCAATCACAGCGCCACCTGTTAATAGACTGATCCCCAAATCTAATCAGCACCAGTTTATGTTAGGGTGCAACTAAATATCAAGTTTGGTTAAATTTCGTTCATTGGTTCGTGAGATACAGTGTCCACAAAATTCGTGACACACACACACAGACAGACTGACAGACAGACATTTTCTAAAAACAGTCGAATCGTGTTCAGGACATCCCAAAACGTGCAAATCCATCGAAAACTGGGGTTCGAAAATTTTCACGAATCTAATACTTTCTCTATATATACATATAGAAGAAAGTAAAAAAAGAAAAAGAAAGAAAGAAAAGAAAATAGATTTAAAAATAAATTAGAAATGCACAAGAACTTTTACAAATCAAATCCTCTTTTATTTACTTTTTATACGTTGTAAGAAGAAAGTATGGGATTCGTGAAAATTTTCAAATACTTCACTTCGTCAAGTTTACACATTTTGAAATTTCCTGAACACAACTTGACTATTTTTAAAAATAGTCAAGTTGTGTCTGGTCGCCTGTGTTCGTGTATTACAAATTTTGTGGACGCTGTATCTCCGAAACCAATCAACGAAATTAAAATAAAATTTGTTTTTAATTGTACCTTGACCCAAATTGGTTCTGATTACATTTGAGAAACAATCTCTCAACAGGTGACGCTGTTATCACATTTTTACTTTCTTCTATCTTCAATAGAAGAAAGTATTGGATTCGTAAAAATTTTCGATTTCGGGTTTTTGATGGATTTACACGTTTTGAGAGGTGTAGAACACGATTTTACCAATTTTAGAAAATGTCTGTCTGTCTGTCTGTCTGTCTGTCTGTCTGTCTGTCTGTGTGTGTGTGTGTGACAAAATTTTGTGGCAACTGTATCTCTGGAACTACTGCACAGAATTTCATACAAATTGGTATGTAGTTGCACCTTGACATAAATTAGTGCCTATCAACTTTTGGTAAAAATCGTCTTACAGGTTGCGTTGCCATCCCGCTTTTTCTAAATTTTCAACAGGGTGATAAAGGCAAAAATTTTCAAGATGGGTATCTTTCGAAAGGTCTCGTCAGTGCCTTTAAAACGAATGGTTGAACTATAAATCTGTGATAATTTAAAACAAAGTTATCGATTTTTTTACTTTTTACGAAAAAAAAACTTAGAAAAAAAAAATCTTTTTTTCTTTTTTTCTCCCCTTAATTTTATCAAACTCCCACGGTTTCCGTGTTCTGACAAACTTAAACTAATTTTTGCTTTTTTCCCCTAATTTTGTCAAAGTTCCACGGTTTCCGTGTTTTGACAAACTTTGACAAAATTTTGGGTAAAATGTGAAAATTATTCTAAATTTGTCAAAACACGGAAACCGTGGGACTTTGACAAAATTGGGGGGAAAATGCAAAAATTTGTTTAAGTTTGTCAGAACACGGAAACCGTGGGAGTTTGATAGAATTAAGGGGAGAGGGAAAAAAAAAAAAAAAAGTGGGACTTTGACAAAATTTTGGGTAAAATGTAAAAATTTGTTTAAGTCCCACTTTTTTTTTTTTTTTTTTTCCTCTCCCCTTAATTCTATCAAACTCCCACGGTTTCCGTGTTCTGACAAACTTAAACTAATTTTTGATTTTTTCCCCTAATTTTGTCAAAGTCCCACGGTTTCCGTGTTTTGACAAACTTAGAATAATTTTCATATTTTACCCAAAATTTTGTCAAAGTCCCACTTTTTTTTTTTTTTTTTAAATTATTGTTGCTGAGTGAATTTGTATAGGAAAAGATAGAAGAAAGTCATGTGGTGGCCACAACATACTAGTTTTTTTTTTTTTTCCATATTTTTTTTTCCATTTCCGCTGTGATCGTATTTTTTCTAAATTTTTAACATGGCAGTATAGGATAAAATTCCGTATAAATGTACACAATGAGAGTCATTTTTAACGAATGTTAGTAAAATTAATATGAATTATTGATAATAGTAGTAGTAAATCAGGAGAGAAAAAAAAAATTATGCGCATGAAGGAGCAACGTTCTCGTCCTCCCCCCCCCCTCCCCCACCAAGGAAAGAGTATCGCCATTTAAAAAGAGCCCTGGGAGGGCATATAACTCTAGTGCAGATAACTTGCCTTAACCACAACACCAACACCTAAAAAGCATAGATATAGTAATTAAAATATAAATTACCAAATCTATGCTAAAAAGGAACTATTACTTTTTTTTTTATGGATTTACACGTTTTGAGAGCTGTAGAACGCGATTTGACAATTTTTAGAAAATGTCTGTCTGTCTATCTGTCTGTCTGTCCTTGTGTGTGTGTGTGTGACAAAATTTTGTGCCAACTGTATCTCAGAAACTGCTGCACAGAATTTCATACAAATTGGTATGCAGTTGCACCTTGACATAAATTAGTGCCTATCAACTTTTGGTAAAAATTGTCTTAAAGGTTGCGTTGCCATCCCGCTTTTTCTAAATTTTTACCATGGTGATATAGGACAAATTTTTTTTATAAATGTGCATAAATAGAATTATTTTTTAGTAATCATTATGAAATTTACAAGAATTATTTATAATAGAAACAGTTAACTGGGAAAATTTTTTTGTATGTGTAGGAGCCTCCTCAACCCCCCTGGTGGGGGAAGTCCCCCCTCGAGGGGAGTAAATTTTCAAGATGGGTATCTTTCGAAAGGTCTCGTCAATACCTTTAAAACGAATGGTTGAACTATAAACCTGTGCTAATTTACAACAAAGTTATCGATTTTTTTTTACTTTTTATGAAAAAAAACTTAGAAAAAAAATCATATATATATATATTTTTTTTAACGAAATTTAACCAAACTTGGTATTTAATTGGCCCCTGACATAAAGTGGTGTTGATTAGATTTGGGGATCAATCGCACAACAGTAGGCGCTGTGATAGTATTTTTTCTAAATTTTTAACATGACATTATAGGACAAAATTTCGTATAAATGTACATAATGAGAATTATTCTTAACCTGTGATTCTAAAATTAATATGAACTAGCAGGCTTTGCCCGCTTCGCTGGTCATTATATTGAAATGAATCCCCAAAACAGCATATCATTAATAATAATAAAATATCTAAAAAAAAAAAAAAAAAAAAAAAATCACTGAAATCCGTCAAAATCTAATTTTAAGTTGCCCAATGCCTTCGGCAGTCCCTTACCTGCTTCTTACTCCCCCTCCCTCGCGGTTACAGTTGAAAGTTTTACAAAATCTCATCAAAGTGCATATTTCGCACACTTAATTAACACCCACACACCAAAATTCGCCATTCCTAGGTAATTTGGACGGATTTAAGCTTCAAAATGTGGTTTTTGCCCCGCCCGCCCCAAGAGGAAGGGGGGGGGGGGGGTAAATTTCCAAAATTACTTCATATTGCATGTTGCATACACATACCTAACCGACACATCAAAAAATTGAGATCATGAAATTATTTAAAGCTGAGTTATGCTTTAAAACTTTTTTTTTTTAATCTCTCCCCCCGTTTTTAAAGGAGGGAATTTCGCAAAATCTCTTCATACTATGAGTTAGATACATATAATCGTCCCTTACATAAAAAATGTCGAACCTTATATAATTTAGTGCAGCGTTACGCATGAATACATGTTTTTGCCCCCCATTCTCCAAAGGGCGGTAGGGTGGAATTTCATAAAATCCCTTTGTAGTGTGTGTTCAGTTCGATTTCCCCGTGTGTTGAGTACCCTTTTTCCAAAACCTTTTCCCTTCCCCCCCCCTCCCCCTTAAAAATCCAAAATCGCAGAAAGTAATTTTTTTGTACTCAAGTCTGGTCTTTCCATCTGCAATTTCTTCACCGTTAAGTAATTTGGAGCCGAGATAAGCCTTCTGCCCCCCAAAGGAGACGGGGGGGGGGTATTTTGCAAAATTCCATCTTAGTTGGGGGTCAGGCTCCGAAAACCAACCTGGTCACTAAAATTTGTGACCCTCTTTCCCGCAGAATCGTCATGGCAGTGTTGAGTCAGTGAATCATTGAGTTTACTCTTTTATATGTACAGATTTGTTTATATTTTTTATGGACTACTTGGCTTAAGGTTGCTGTCACAAAAATAGAGTCCTTGGCGAAAAATGTCCTATCTACTTCAGTATTAAAATTAAAAATATACCCAGGATTATCAACTAATAAAGCTCTTTAATAGAGATCTGAATTAGCTTTCATTTTCTTATTATTTAATTTTGATAATGACGTTATGTTGTCATGTGCCTAAGCAAATTTAATATTTATTTATTTTTTTATTATTATTCGCGTGAAATATTCTTTGGCAACAATTAAAAATTAAAATAAATTATTTTAAAATTTTATTATAGAAGAAATATTTATATTATATACAGGGAGGGAACACGGGCGCAGAATTCATACCGGAATCTGTTTAAGGAATTTCTCTACTTATGATATCGTTGATTTAAGAAGTAGAAAGTTTTCGTACATTGATAGTTGTATGAATTCTGCGCCCGTGTTCCATCCTTGTATATAGAAGATTAATTAAAAGTTTACATTTTTTCCGGTATAAATAGAAGCCTATGTCTTATTCCAGACTATTATCTATCTCTGTACAAAATTTCATCCAGATCCGTTTAGCCGTTGTGGCGTGATTGAGTAACAAACATCCATCCAAACTTTCGCATTTATAATATTAGTATAGATTAGTTATCATGTGCATGTGTTAGATTGAGTTATTTTGCTGTCAAATTGACAAAATTTTAATTTTAAATTTCAAAACTCTGTCGTTCTTGGCGCTTATTGTATTTAGTGATCAAAAACGTAATACGAAAATATGCATGCCAGATGTATATTTTCGTAATATGCATTGTACGAAATATTGTTTCATATTATTCATTACTCTCTTAATATAAGTTGTTAAAATAACCATGATTTTTGAAAGGAATTAAATTATGTTCGCCAAATAATTCGTCAATATTTCTTTTTTCTGCTAAGGATGACCGATATCAAATCTATTCCGCTGCAACATATTAGTATCTTATATCAGATACTTTATTTAGACATTTGAAAACAAATTTTACTTCAAACTATGATAGAATATTTATCATTTTCCTTTTAATTAGTATATTAGTTGGATATTTATTGTGTAAATATCATCTTTTGAAATGAAATGTTTGTGTTTTCAATCGAATATGGAAATTTGCCATTTTTTTTTTTTTTTATTCCTAGAGTTTTGAAATTAAAAATTCAAATTTTGTCAATTTTACAACAAAAATAACTTAATCTAACGCATGGACATAATAATTAATACATACCTATACCTAAATATGGGGATTAAAATCGGGAAATAATTTTCCTCGATTTTTAATAATTTTTTACAAAAAAATCCAATGGACGTTTAACATAGGAAATATTTTTCTTGCATCCATGAACGGCCAGTGACGTCATCACTTCGCTTGCGTATTAGCACTTTATCAATGTGTAAAAGAAATTTTTAATTAAAAATGACGTCAGTTTTTGTGAGATGCATAATTTTTTTTTATAATTTTTTATCGTTCACGTTTAGATAAATGTATTTATTTTCCTGTTGAAAAAAATAAATAAATTCGTTTTTTTTTTTTTTTTTTGGCAACAATTAAATTATGGATAAATTTAAATGGCTAATTTTTTGCTATTATTAGCTTACAAAATTGCTATTTTATGCATAAAAATCGCAAAAACAATTTTTTTTTCGGAATAAAAGGTAGCCAACTTTTTAAGTTAGGGTATAAGCTATCTCCATAACAAATTTTATCGAAATCCATCGAGCAGTTTTAGCGTGAAACTCAGTCAAATAAACGGACATTCACATTTATAATATACTAGCAGGCAACGCCCGCTTCGCTGGTCCCTATTTTTAAATGAATCACTATAATGAATTCTCAAAATTGCATTAATTTTTATCACGTGAAAAAAAAAAAAAGAGAAAAACAAAATCTGAGTAGGAAAAATGTCGCACCGGGTTCTCACTGCCTTCGGAAAAAATTCCCAAAATGCTCTAACCTTTATTTCTATTATTTTCCCACTTCGCCCCCCCCCCTCTCCTGTCTATCCTAATAATTTTACAAATTTGAAAATATCTGCAATCGATTTGTAAGTATCAAAAACCTCATCTCTATTTTTATTTTTTTGCCGCTCTACTCCCCCCCCCTTCCCGCCCTCCCAATAATTTTAAAAATTCGAAAAAATCCGCAATCGATTTGTAGGTATTGGAAACCTGTACCAATTTTGAATGATCTAACTCTGTTTTCTTTTTTTTTTGCCTCTGCCCCCACTTCCCGGCCCTCCTAATAACTTTACACTTTCGAAAATATCGCCATTCGACTTGCAGGCCTCTAAAACCTATCTGTACCAATTTTGAACGGCCTAACTGTATTTCTATTTGTTTTTGCCCATAGCCCCTCCCCCTTACCACTCCCCCCCCCTTCCCGCCCCACCTAATAATTTTAAAAATTAGAAAATATCCGCAATCGATTTGTAAGTATCGAAAACATCTATCTACAAATTTTGAACGATCTAACTCTATTTTTATTTTTTTGCCCCCCCCTCTCCCCTCCCCCTTTCCCGGCCCTCCTAATAACTTTACACTTTCGCAAATATCCCCATTCGACTTGCAGGCATCTAAAACCTATCTGTACCAATTTTGAACGGCCTAACTGTATTTCTATTTGTTTTTGCCCATAGCCCCCCCCTTGCCGCCCCACCCGCCTTCCCGCCCCTCCTAATAATTTTACAAATTCTAAAATATCCGAAATCGATTTGTAGGTATCGAAAACCTCTATATACCAATTTTGAACGATCTAACTCTATTTTTATTTTTTGCCCCCCCCTCCCCCTCCCCCCTTCCTGCCCCTCCGAATAACTTTACACAATCGAAAATATCCTCATTCGACTTGCAGGCCTCTAGATCCTATCTGTATCAATTTTGAACGCCCTAACTGTATTTCTATTTGTTTTTGCCCCATAGCCCCCCCCCCTGCTGCCCCACCTGGGGGCTGAATTTCTAAAATTCCAGAAATTGGTTTTTAGATATTTGCATTAGCTATATTTTAGAGCAAAAATTTCACGCATATCTATTTTTTTGTTTGAGATATATAGGATTATGCGAAATCACGTTTTACGCATGTGAAATCACGTTTTGCCCCCACCCCCCACCCCCCTTGGGGACCGAATTTTGAAAATTCCAGAAATCGGTTTTTTGACATTTGTATTAGCTATATTTTAAAGAAAAATTTCACGCATATCTATTTTTTTGTTTGAGATATATAGGATTATGCGAAATCACGTTTTACGCATGTGAAATCACGTTTTGCCCCCCCGCCCCCCTTGGGGACCCAATTTCTAAAATTCCAGAAATTGGTTTTTAGATATTTGCATTAGCTATATTTTAGGACAAAAATTTCACGCATATCTATTTTTTTGTTTGAGATATATAGGATTATGCGAAATCACGTTTTACGCATGTGAAATCACGTTTTGCCCCCCCGCCTACCTTGGGGACCGAATTTTGAAAATTCCAGAAATTGGTTTTTTGACATTTGTATTAGCTATATTTCAAAGCAAAAATTTCACGCATATCTATTTTTTTGTTTGAGATATATAGCATTATGCGAAATCACGTTTTACGCATGTGAAATCACGTTTTGCCCCCCCGTCCCCCTTGGGGACCGAATTTTGAAAATTCCAGAAATTATTTTTTAGATATTTGCATTAGCTATATTTTAGAGCAAACATTTCACGCATATCTATTTTTTTGCTTGAGATATATAGGATTATGCGAAATCACGTTTTACGCATGTGAAATCACGTTTTGCCCCCCCCGCCCCCCTTGGGGACCGAATTTTGAAAATTCCAGAAATTGGTTTTTTGACATTTGTATTAGCTATATTTTAAAGCAAAAATTTTACGGATATCTGTTTTTTCGTTTGAGATATGAAGGATTTTGTGAAATCACGTTTTGCCCCCCTCCCCCCCCCCCCCTTGGGGGGCGAATTTTGTAAAATCGCTTCTTAGTGGATGCCTACGTCATAGAAAGAACCTTGTCACAAAATTTCATGCTTCTAGGTCCAGGGGTTTGGTCTGGGCGTTGATAGATCACCCCCTCACTCACTCACTCAGGAAGTCTTCTTTTATATATATAGATATAAGATTATTGATAATAGTAGTAGTTATTTAGGAAAAAAATTTTGTACATGTATCGCTTCCCCGCCCCCGGGGGGGGGGGGTAAATTTTAAAGAATCTATCGACAAGATCGAGGGGGTATCTTTCGAAAGGTCTCGTCAATACCTTTAAAACGAATGGTTGAACTGTAAATATGTGATAATTTAAAACAAAGTTATCGATTTTTTTTACTAAAAAAAAAAAAAAAAAAAAAAAAAAAAAAACTTGGATTTTTTTTTTAAAATATTGTTACTGAGTGAATTTGTTTTGGAAAATATTGAAGAAAGTGTTGTGGTGGCCACAACATACTAGAAACCCGAGGTCGAAAATTTTTACGAATCCAATACTTTCTTCTATTGAATATAGAAGAAAGTAAAAAGGAACTATTACGTTTTTCCTAGACATTTTATGTTCTCTTAATAAATTGTTACAAACTTCACTTAGATAAACTTAAGAATCTAATGAAAATTCAAATAACATAAACTAGCTGGAACCCGTCGAATTCGACGATCACTTTATTGACCGTAATGTTTCAAAAACCATCGCATCATTATTTAAATGTATTTCATGTTAAAACATCTAATATAATTTACGACATTTCACTTCAAAAAAGAAAGTCGGAAAAATGCTTATAAATCGAAATACTATGTATGACATCACTTTCTACAAAGTACTCTCAATGTGACGTCAAACTGACTTCAAATAAACAGATGCTATCTTTTATTTTCTATTTCGTTTAATACTAAGACTATATGTTAGCTGACCCGTCCGGCGATACCCGGGCCCATGATACCTTAAATGAACCTTAAATTTGTTATTATTTTATACCTTTAACTCGATTATGTTTGAATTTCTGTTTTTAAATGAAAGCATCACGAAAAAAATAATCATCTGTAACAAAACAATTACCTCGATCCGAACGAAACTGTGCCTTGTGACCTCGGTGCTTGCAGCAGCGCATACACGGCTCTACCAACATAAAAAAATTACCAAAAATTAACCTGGAACCGAACAAACCAGCCCGGCAATGCCTGGGCCCGTGATAATAACCTTAAATGAACCTTAAATTTGTTAGATTTTATATCTTTAACTCGAATTTGTTTGAAATTCTATTTTAAAATAAAAGCATTGCGAAAAAAAATAATCAGCTGTAACAAAAAATAATTACCTCGAGCCGAACGAAACTCTGCCTTGTGACCCCGGTGACTGCGGCAGTGCATACGCGGGCCGCTAACAACATAAAAAAAAATTCCCAAAAATTAACCTGGAACCGAACGAAACCGCCCGGCAATGCCCGGGCCCTTGATAATAACCTTAAATGAACCTTAAATTTATATGGTTTTATATCTTTAACTCGATTTTCTTTGAATTTCTATTTTTGAATGAAAACATCACAAAATAAATAATCATCTGTAACAAAAAAAAAAAAAAATTACCTCAAACAGAACGGCACTCGGGTTCCTGACCCAATGCCTGCGGCACGTATATGCAGGCCGCTAATAACATGGAAAAATTCTCAAAAATTAACCTTGAACCGAACAAACCTCTGACTCGAGTTACCGCTGCCCGTGGCAGCGGCACCGTATAGCAGGCATGCTATGCACGCGCTGCAAAATCTACTTTCCTTCACCAGGGAGCGCAGTATGTTGTACACGAACATCACCAATCGCCTTGAATTTCCAAGACCTTTCAAATAAGGTGTCACATGGTGGTGTCAACTGCAAAATCCTTTAGTTATACTTTCGACCGCCAGGGGGCGCAGCGTATTCTATACATAAACACCAACGGAAATATCAAGACCTTTAAAATAAGGTAACATGATAGGGTCTACTGCAAAATCACCTAGTTCCATTTTTAACCACCAGGGGGCACACTATATTGTATACAAACATCCCCAATCAACATGAAATTTCAAGACCTCTATCAACAATCGCCTTGAATTTCCAAGACCTTTCAAATAAAGTGTCACATGGTGGTGTCGACTGCAAAATCCTTTAGTTGCACTTCCCACCACCAGGGGGAACAATGTGTTCTGTACGAAGATCACCAACCGTCAGGAAATACCAAGACCTTTAAAATAAGGTGCAACATGATATGGTCTACAGCAAAATCACTTAGTTCCATTTTTCACCACCATTTTTCACTATGCTGTATACAAACATCCCCAATCGACATGAAATTTCAAGACCTTTAAAATGAGGTGCTACATGAGTGGGTCTAGAACGGATTTCCCTCTCAAACTAATTTCCCCCCTTTCCCCTCCCCTCCAAATCTACTTTCCCCCTTTTCCCCCCCTTTAAAATCGAAAATTCCAAATTCACAGATATTGATTTTTTAGTATTCGACTCTAGTCCTCATATGTACAATTTCTTCACCGTGAAGTAATTTGAAGCTTAGTTAAGCTCGTAAACGTGTTTTTAACCCAAACGGGTGGGAAATGGTTTCCCACTCGCTTCCCCCGGGGGAGAAACGGTTTCCCCCCCGGGGGGGGAAACCGCCCGACTTTTTTTTATTTTTCTCTTCTCATGGCACATCTACAGACCAAGACCTTTTTTTAGACACCTCAACCAAATTTTTACACCAAGTAGTTCTCTCAATATAGTGGAGACAGACAAAAACATGTTTCAAATTAATATATAGATTATAAAAACATATATATTTTTAAAAATGCTTCATTAACTTTCCTCAAAATTTATAAAAAAAAAATAGATCAAACTTACAGTTTCTCCAATCCTTTGGTTCAGAAAGATAAAAATTATGAATTCGCGTGAAATACCTATCGTATTTTGAAATCCGTTTCGTGATAATAGCTTTTGTATTCTTATCACGAAGGTGTTTCTAAAACACTAATCTACCTTTCACGCTGTTTCCATGGTTACTACAGGTTCTTGAAAAAAAAAATAAATAAATAAAAATAAACATTATTTCCTTTTACAATCACAAATGAATTAGATAATACATATAGTTAAAGGAAGTCTCTATATAATACACAATGTAACATCAAACATCTGTGCACTCTTTATGCTTTGTTCACATTTTATTAATATTTCAGTAAACATGGCACTTTTTATTAACCGACTTCAAAAAAGAAGGAAGGTTCTCAATTCAAACCGTATGTTTTTTTTTATGTTTGTTAGCGCGTAACTTCTGAACGGATGCTCCGATTTTGACACTTTTTGTTTTGTTGAAAAGGTCTTGGTCTGAAATAGGTCCCATTGTAATATTTTTACGATCAAAAGAAAATACAGGGTGCCCAAAAAAATTAGTCCCAACTCTTTTAACTGCTAAACGGCTGCAACAATAGTGTTAAGAATGGTATGTAAGTATAACAAAGTGGCCATGCAGTACAAGGTTAAACCGCTTGCAGCGCCACCTGGTTAAAAATAGCGGAGTTAGTGTTACTATCTCGAAAACGGTCCTAGAGAAAAAAGTGAATTACAAAGTTGAAAAGTATCATCGATTTAGTACAAAAAAGATAGTTTAGACAGTCATGCTAGCGTTCTTATCTCGGAAACGGTTCAAGACAGGGGGAAAAAGTGAATTATAAAATTGCAGGGCATCATCGATTTAGTACGAAAAGATAGTTCAGACATTGATGCTAAAAATACAATTCTAAAAACGTGCATTTGTTTGTTCGCAATTTCTTACACGATGCACACTTGAGCTACATTGCACACGTTGTAGCGTAGCTGGTGAGACATACGTTAAATAGTTCAAAATACGGTTACTTGATACTTTTTGTTTTGTTGTAAAGATCTTGGTCTGATGTAGGTCCCATTCTAATATCTTTACAATCTAAAGAAAACAAAACGCCATCTAGTGAAAAACAGTGGAATCAGCGCTCCTATCTCAAAAACGGTTCAAGATGGGAGAAAAGTTGATTACAAAGTTGTAGAGCATCATGGATTTACTACGAAAAGACAGTTTTTAGACATTATTGCTAAAAATAAAACGCTTAAAAAGTGCAGTTGTTTCTTCGAAATTTCCTACACTGTGCATACTTGTACTACGTTGCACACTTTGCAGCGTAACGGATGACACGTATACTCTGTGGTTCAAAGTACTGTTACTGTAAGCGGTCACAGCGATTAGCGCAAAGTCATTTTCAACCAACTTCAGAAAAGAGGATGTTTTTAATTCAAGCTATGTGTTGTTGTTGGTGTTTGTAAGCTTATAACTTCGTAAGAGATGCTCTAATTAACCGGCTTCAAAATGGAGGAGGTTCTCAATTCAAACCGTATGTTTTTTTTGTTTTTATTTTTGTTTGTTAGCTCATAACTTCTAAACAGATAATCCGATTTTGGTACTTTTTGTTTTATTGTAAAGGTCTTGGTCTGAAATAGGTACCATTGCAATATCTTTACGATCAAAAGAAAATACAGGGTGCCCAAAAAGTCAGTCCTGACTCTTTTAACTGCTCAACATCTGCAGCTATAGTCATAAAAGTGGTATGTAGGTATAGCAAAGTGGATAGGTGCTGCGCGATTCAACTGCCTACAACGCCACCTGGTGGGAAACAGTGGACTTAGCGTTCCTATCTCTGAAATAGTTCAAGACAGGGGAAAAAAGTGAATTATAAAACTGCAGAGCATCATCGATTTAGAACGAAAAGCTAGTTTATACGTTAATGATAAAAACAGAACGCTTAAAACGTGCATTTGTTTGTTCACAATCTCCTATTTTGTGCCCTTTTGAATGACATTGCATATGTTGTAGCGTAGCGGGTGACATTTATGCTATGTAAAATTCAAAGTATGTTTATTGTAAGCGGTCACATCGATTAACGCATAGACATTTTAAACCGACTTCATAAAGGAAGAGGTTCTCAATACAAACCATGTTTCTCGTTGTTGTTGTTGTTGTTGAAATTTGTTAGCTTATAACTTCGTAAGAGATGATTTAATTTTAATACTTTTTTTGTTGTCGTAATGATCTTGGCCTGAAATAGGCTTCATTATGATTTCATTAAGATATAAACAAATTACAGGATGCTCACAAAAGTCTGTTCTCACTTTAACTGCTGAACGCATGCAGCTACACTGGTAAAAGCAGTATGTAAGTATCGATGTTGAAACTTCTGTCCGTCAACTGCATTGCATATTTTGCTCTTTGTTTGAACTTTACGCTGCGCAATTTCAGCGCAGCGAGTGACACGTATTCACTGTAAAGTTCAATATATATGCCTAACACAATTTTTGGTTACGAATACAGCGTATCCGTTCTTTACATTTCTAAAGACTTTTTAACTTAACGTATGTTCATTCAATAGATAGTTTTTTGCTCATATGCTATAAAAGCAAGAAAAGTGACACAACTTAAAAATGCAGCATTTGAGAAAAATCAATTGAAAAATATCTTGACTAGAATAAAACTGGTACAATTCTCTCTCGAGTGGATAAATTTCTAGATGAAGATGTAACTTTTTTGTTCACATTGGGTGCATCTCATGTATTTTTCAGTGACATAAACCATTTTTTGAGTTATGTCACTTTTCTTGGACGTTGTGATTTGTGAAACTGCCGTCGAACGTCTTTTGATGTTCTGCTGTATGAATAAGTTTTCACTGAAAAAAGAAAAATAAAATCTTTTTGTAAAAAAATAGAACCGACTCCAAAAAGCAACTACTATTTAAAAAAAAAAAAAAAAAAAATGTATGAAATGTGTAATTTAGCACATCTTGGACGTGGAATTCTTGGTGAGTAGTGAGAGACAACAATGATAATAAAGTCATAATTAGTCCCAAGTATTTATTAAAATTTCTATAATGGGACACATCACAGATGAATTACATAATTAATGAAAATCGATGATATATATACAATGAATATATATTACAGTTCAAGTTTACATTTTGTTTATAACTACTATACTCGCTGACACCAGCACACATCCTAGTGCTACCTTCACCCCCGACTCCGTCTCTCGAGAACTGCTTCTCGTTCCGAGAGTTGGGTTGCCATACTTATTTGTGGCGGCGCAGGTTTGCCAGATTTGGCGCACCTTACACGCCCCACCTAAACATAAAATTAGCCCACAGTGGCTGATTTTATCATTTTTAAAAACAAAAAACACACATATATATAAATGCTATTACAAAACATATACTTTCAAAATACTAACCAATACACTATATAATTTCAATTTTAATATATATAGAATATAAAAAATAAAAATAATGCAAGTAGCAAGTAAACTATTATTCCAGCCTGGACAGAGCGTCTGCACCTCTGTGCTGGACACCTGGTCTATGAGTGATGGAGTGATTCCATCTTTGAAGAGCTAGAGCCCAACGGGTTAACTTGGGACTCTTAGGAGTAGTATGAGTTAAATACTTTAGTGGATTATGATCAGAAATGATCTCTACCTTAGCCCCATAAATCCACTTATCGAATTTGTTCAGTCCGAATAAAACTGCCCATGCTTCTTTTTCGATGCTTGCCCAATTTTTCTGCGTCGTATTGAACTTCTGGCTTGCGAACGCTATTGGGCGATAAGATCCATCAGCATCTTGTTGGGTTAAACAACATCCTACACCATAGTCAGATGCATCGCAATGAACTTGGAATGGCAAGTTGGCATCAGGGGTAGCCAAGCTAGTTACCTCACACAATAACTCTTTTAGTTTGTCAAAAGATTCTTGTTCGGCCTCACCCCAACTGACTATGTTTGATTTATTTTTCTTGGTCAGCTCCGTGAGTGGAGAAGATATTTCTGCATAATTTGGTATATAAGTGCGATAGAAACCCATCAGTCCCAAAACAGACCTGACATCCTTTTTAGTGACAGGCTTAGCTAACTTTCTAATAGCTGATATCTTATCTTCTTCAGGACCATGCCTACCTCCCCCTATCACGTGACCCAAATATTTTATTTTCCGTGAAGCAAAAGAACATTTATCCAATCTCACTGAGAAACCTAATTTATATAACTCTGTTAGAATTAACTCTAAATGGGCCAAATGTTCTTCAAAAGACCTAGAGAAAATGACCACATCATCCATGTATGCCTGTGCATAATCTGAATGAGCTTTTAAGATACGGTTCATTTCTCGTTGAAAAGTACCCGATGCCCCTGCTAGACCAAAAGGCATTGTCTTCCACTGGTACACGGCATTGTGAGTAGTAAATGCTGTTAATGGTTTACTTTCCTTATCCATTTTAATTTGCCAGTACCCCTTTAAAAGATCTAAACTGGTTAACCAGTGGGCTGATCCTGCAGTGAAAATTAACTCTTGCATATCTTTCATGGGAAAAACCGGAACTTTAGTTACCGCATTTAAAGACCTGAAATCGATACACATTCTTACGGAAGAATCTTTTTTCGCATCGCAAACAATTGGATGAGCTATTTCAGATTCTGATGGTTCTATTAAATCTAGATCTAACAATTCTTGAACCTGACGTTCAACTTCCTTTCTATATGCCATGGGAACACTGTAACAATGGGGTTTTTTCCGAATTGCATTTGGTAGTAATTCAATTTTATGAGTGCCCACCGAGGTTGGTTGAACAGGTTTAGTAAAGATATGTTTAAATTTTACAATTAAATTTCTAAGAGTTTTCAACTCAGAAGCATTTAAATGTTCAACTTTAAGACTATCAAGAATTTCAAAGAATTTAGATTCCTTGGTAGCGGTAGGTAAAGTTTCAACATGACCGAATTCTTTTTCTTCCTCAAAAATAACATTTACTGAATTTGAACTAGCTATATAATGTTTTAATTTATTTTGATGAACATGTTTGGCCGCACCATCTGGTAATTTCACTATAAAAGAATGAGGATTACGTTTTTCAACAACAGTTGCGGGACCCTGCCATCTGGCAAATAATTTATTTGTTGAATCGGGTATTAAAACTATAACCTGATCCCCAACTTTGAATACTCTGTTAGACGATCTCAAATTGTGGTAGTAAGCTGTTTTTTCCTGTTGTACTGCCGAAACAAGTTTAGCTTGCTCCGCAGCCTTCTCAAGTTTTAATTTTAAATCTTCTAAATATTTAGCAACAGGAGTAGTATCTAACTGTATATTATTATGTCTCCCGGTCCAAGTAGACTTTAAGATGGACAAAGGACCTTGTGGTTGTCTACCATACAGTAACTGAAATGGAGACACACCTGTAATTGAATGGGGTATTTCTCTGTACGCCCACAACACATAAGGAATTTGTAAATGCCACCCTCTACCTTCTTCCCTTATTACATTATGTAACATGTTTTTCAGCGTTCTATTGAATCTCTCCACCAACCCATTCGATTGTGGATATCCTGGGGTAGAGAATCTTGGACTGCTCCCTATACGCTTCTCGAACTCTTTAGTCAGTTCAGTTATGAAGTTTGTCCCGTTATCAGACGCGATAACATTCGGTATTCCGGTCCTCGAGAAAATGCTTAGCAACGCCTCACAAGTTGTTTTTGCATTTAGACTAGTCAACGGTATGGCTTCGCCCCACCTAGTATGTTGGTCGACCATACACAATATATATTTATGTCCCTTCGAACTTGGAGGATCGATCGGACCTATCAAATCTATATTCACTACCTGAAATGGTAATTCCGGTCTCGTCACCGGCGTGATTGGCGTTCGTCATTTGTTCTAACTGCTTGAGTGAGTTGACACTCTTTACATGATCTACAATATTTTTTTACGTCAGCCCTCATACCTTCCCAGAAGAATGAGTATTTGATCCTCTCTAGAGTTTTTCTAGGACCCATATGGCTGCTAAACACTGAGGTATGAGCAAGTTTCAGTACCTCCTTTCGCCTACATTCTGGAAGTACACGTTGCCCAATGCTCTCCCCGAGTATTTTGTCCCTATGAAATAAGTAACCGTCTACCTCATAGTAATTACCCTTACCTTCCTTAGCATGCTTCCAAACTACTGCTAAATCGGTACACTGCTCTTGCTCAGAGCGAAAAGTATCAGCTAGCATACTTCCCTTATTTGGCTCAGTGATTGCCTCATCATCCTTAGCGTTTACCGTTCCCACTTCATTTCCACATGAAGTAATTTCCCTTTGAGATTCCTCAAAAATAAAATTGTCCCGTGCTTTTCCTGACAGTATCCCAGATGAAACTTCCGTCGTTCCATCTAAATTTCCTGAGTCCCCCCTCAGGTCCTGAGAGTTCTGAGCCAGTGAAATTCCTTCACTCCGGGCTCCTCCCAACATGTTCAAAACATCCGGTGGAAGTAACACGTCTTCCACCAAGACATCTGCCAAAGCACACAACACTTGCTGACACACCACATTAACCTGGCCACCAGTAGCAAGACCTAACGGAACGTAAACTAATGGACATTTCACCGCCGAACCAAAAATACCCTTCAAAAAAATTGTAGAAGCACCTTCTACCGAAATTCCCGGAACCAGTTCTTTTTTGACAACCGTAATTTCTGTTCCCGAATCCACCAATGCGTCAACTAATTTACCATCTACACTGATAGATGTCTTTTTTAGTTTGCTTAATTTATCCTCAATAGCTCGCCTAGGGATGACTTCCCCTAGTAAGTCTACCCTAGCAGATACAGTTTCTTCCTTTGAGTCTGTACCCTCTGCAGAAACTTTGTTAATGTTAAGCCTCCTAGTATCTGACCCTTTATTTTTTGGACAATCCCGTCTGAAATGTTTGTCGGACCCACATGTGAAACACGTTGGTTTTTTAATTTCTGAGAGCTTTGATTTTTCGAAATTTTTCTTGGGGAAAAAATTGTTAAAATCGGACCTTTTTTCACCACTAAACTGCGGTTTACCCAAATTAGAAGGATACGCCTTTTTATCAAAATCCATAGCTCTTACTGACCCATCATAAGACTTACCCTTAGATGCATAAAATACATCACAATGCTTACCTAAATCCTTTGGCTTGAACCAATCTTCTCCTTGAAGAACTCCTATGTGGGTTGCAGTTTCTGCATCTAATGTTTGAAAGATTTTATCCGAAACAATGAGCTGATTCAGCGACTCAAAATCACTTACCTTCCTGGCCTTGCAGTAATACAGCCACATAGAGGTTAATCTGGACGCGAACTGAGAAAAATTCTCATCAGGATTACGTTTTGCCCTACGAAAATTTTCTAAACATAATTTTGGAGAAGGTTCATACTCTTGTAACACTAATTTTTTCAAGGTTTCATAATTACTTAATTCCTTTTCTTCAATATTAGCTAACAGATTAGTTACTTTTTCCCCTAATAAGCAAAGTAAAACTTTAGGTTTAAATTCGTCGTTAACATTTTCATTTACAAACGCTTTCTCTAAACTCGAGAAAAAATAGTCCCATCCATCTGATTTACTAGGAACCTTAACTGTTAAGAGTCTAACCATCCTAATTATTTCACCTAAGGATTTTATACGCGTGGTTTGATCACTATTTTGAACCAAATTTTTATTACTCTTAGATAATTCTACTTCCAAACGAAGTTTTTCCAATTCAAATTTCTCCCTTTCTCTCTCTGTCTGCAGCTTAAATTCCCGCTCTAGTCTTAACTTATTTTCATTTTCCAGTTTTTGTTCCCGTTCTATTCTTTCAGTTATGATAGCATCTAAATATTCCTTTGCTTCTTCTTCTTTATATCGCTTATTAGCTAAAATTAATTCCTTTAATTCCGATTTAGATAACTTTTCATCAACCTTTTCCCCATAATCTTGTGCCAGGCAAATTAAATCTGCTTTTTTGCTCTTAATTAAAAACGACATTTTTTTTTTATTCACTTATTTTTTTAAGCTACCCTAATGCCAAATTACCTTACAATAAAACGAAAATAAAAAGCAAAATATATCCAAAATATTCAAGAAATATCAAAAGAAACAATACTCTTTTTATACGAGAACAACAACAACAAAAAAAAAGATATAAAACATTTATCAGAAATAAACCAGAGCTGTTTAATTATACTCATGCATGTGTCTTCAAATAAATAAATAAAATACATATATTTATTCATTCATTTTTTTTTTTCTTCATCCTTCCTTTTATTAACATGATGCAATAAATCTATCTCTAATTATTCAGTCTACTACAGAAAAAAAAAGTACTTTTAACTGTCTTCTCAAAAACAAAATAAAATAAATAAATTTATCATTTAAGTATTTCATAACCCACAGCAATATATATCTTATTTATATATATACTGAGACAGGAAATAGATTTATTTTTCTAACTTTTACTAAGCAATAATAAAATAAGAAAGAAAAAAAAAAAAAAAACTCTTTTTTCCAACATTGATGATCAAATCCAAAAAAGAAAGAAATATCATTACGATCTACCGAAAACGACTCAATTGGGGCCACTCAGAACAAGAACAATACATGTCGGCCACCTGCCTTACTTTTGTTTTCAGGGTAAAAAGAAACAAATCTATGTGATTATTATACATTTCACATATACTGAAATATTTTTAATAGACTAAATATATTCCTTTTTCTTTACTTTTTATGAAAATAAAAATATATATATAATAATTGCACTAATTAAAAATTATTACCCCTTTATATTTCATATTAGAAATCAAATAACCATAATAATAAAATATATATATATATATATAAAAATATTTCACATGATTCGATAATCAACTAAATTTAATACACTCTCTTTAAACTTGCTGATATTCCTTAACGATTAAAATTCTAATCGAAGAAAAAAATATATAGTACTTACAGTACCTTAGTGCAAAGGTAAAAGAAATAATGGAAAGGACGATTATACTTGAAAACTATAGATGCAGTCATTCATACATGTCACTGTCCTGAAACACTCAGTTTAAGAGTTCTCACAAGAATAAATTTCGTGCAGATGTACGGACGTATGAATCTATGCAAAAAGAACACTTTCTAAAAGAACGCTTTAAAATCAGTGATGATGTGTGCATATTGCACCCTGAAAACACAAAATTTTCTTCGCTCCCAAATTTCCACTACCGGGAGTATTAAAAAATTATCATCCGACGATATCGAACACGTAGGTGCACTACATACACACCAAATACTGTTGATACAGTATTATACGTTAGGCTATAATTAGCCCGTCAAACACTTGAAACTTTAAAGACTTTAAAAACAACACATATGCTTTGGTTAGCACATAAGCTTGGGTTACCTCGTCGAACACTGAAGATTTCGAAAACTTAAGAACAGCATGTACCAATTCCGTCATCTTATATCGATGACCATATGACCACCGGCTATTGTGGCAGTTCCGCTGTGACACCACAATCATTTTTTCGTCTCTCTTCACCATCCCTTATTCTGACACCAATGTAATTTAGCACATCTTGGACGTGGAATTCTTGGTGAGTAGTGAGAGACAACAATGATAATAAAGTCATAATTAGTCCCAAGTATTTATTAAAATTTCTATAATGGGACACATCACAGATGAATTACATAATTAATGAAAATCGATGATATATATACAATGAATATATATTACAGTTCAAGTTTCCATTTTGTTTAAACTACTATACTCGCTGACACCAGCACACATCCTAGTGCTACCTTCACCCCCGACTCCGTCTCTCGAGAACTGCTTCTCGTTCCGAGAGTTGGGTTGCCATACTTATTTGTGGCGGCGCAGGTTTGCCAGATTTGGCGCACCTTACAAAATGAAACTAAATTGCGCCTAAAAGTATAAAATAATTCCCTTCGTCAAACGGTGTCGTGCCCTTAGCGACCGTGCCCTTAGCGGAAATAAGGTGTGCGTGGAGCAGATTGAAATACGTTACTCAAATGCACAAAAGAATGCTTTCTATAGAATGTAGTTTGATTAGCATTAGATTTACAGAGTCAAACAAAGATATTCAGTTGATACTGAGGGTTATTATTGGAAATTTGCTGAATTGCATTTTCGTTTACATTAAGCGTTTATTCTACCATTTTTTAAAACGTGAATATGATTTGAATTAGAGTATTTGTCTACTCTACTGTCCGTTTGCCCGCCTCCAGCGTCCGTAAATATTTTGATTTTTTTATTTTTACTTTCTTCTATATTCAATTTTTTAAGATGTCATTTATAGCTAATAAAACTGTCTTTCTTTGGATATTTAGTGTTAGTTTTTTTCTAAGATGAAAATTAATTATTTGCACTTAGTGAATTTGTACAGGAAAATAAAGCCTTGTGGTGGCCACAACATACTAGTTCTTATTTTATTTTATTAATGATATGTGTTATTCAAATTCTTTATTGAATTTCCATACTTAAAATGGCTCTAATAGAACCTATGCCACTGGTTTGTGTACATGATGGACATCCAAAAAATGCCAATGCATTGCGCTTTAGGGAAGACATTTTTATAAATCACATTTAAATAACTTCATCAAAAAATAATAAAGAAATTCGCATTTATTGCTTATATGCTAAGAAAATGTTTTGTATAAACTATAATATGCTTAACCTCCAGATTTACATGGCTAAGCAAAAAGTTTCGAAATATTTAAGGGGTGCAAATAGGAAATGAAGAGCAGCATTTCTGTTTGTATTAAGCCTTTTTAACACTTTCCAAAAATGTTTCAGAGTGATTATGAATTCAATTAGTCTATATGTCTATCTTTTTGTCTGTCCATTGTGTGATAATTGATAATATAGACAAATAACATAGAATGTTATACGATACAACGAGTACGTACAGTTGGAAAGTGTTGATAATCAATGTGTACCTCCTGATTTTTCGTTTTAAAATGTGTAATGCTTAATTATATTTCCAAAAACTTAAATAAAATCATAAAATGGAATAATGTGCGTTTTCCTATGGAGTACTGTGATTTATTAAGCTTTATATGATTACAGATCACCGCTCCCTCAAATAATGGATTAATCTACAGTATGCATACCTATTTTTGCGACAGGTTACTTTTGAAGCAAATATAGCCAGTGCTAAATGTGAATAAAGTGTGGAGGAAAATCGAGAGTTATTTTTTTTATTTATTAATTTGTTTTTAAATTTATTATACATTTCCGCTAAAGGCACGTATGGTAAAAGCGCGCCACCGAGGGGGGATAACATTTCCGCTAAGGACACGGGTTTATAGATTTCCGCTAAGGGCACGGTCGCTAAGGGCACGGCCCCCGTCAAACAACCTATAACACTACAATTAATCATAACTTTTGAAGTCGGCGCAAAATTAAATAAAAATTGATACCTTTATTCAATACAAAAATTAAATTCTATTCAAAGTACACATCTCACATTGTCACCTGCAAAACGCAGCCGAAAACTATTTTGATTCAAGAAAACAAATAAGATTTCGTAAGCAACAAAAGTTGGCGAAGATGCTGGTATCTGACGTCCTTGGTGAAAGAAAAATCGCAAAATTATCTGGCAAACATATTTAATTTCTTTGAGATATCATGATTAATCTGATAAGGTATATTAAGAGAGTAATCAAGAATATGAAACAATACTTCGTGCAAAATATATTATGAAAATATACATCTTGCGTGTATATTTTTGCAATACGTTTTGAACGCCAAATCCAAAAGCCACCAAGGCTGATAGTTATCAAAGTTATACCAAATTTGCAAAGGAAACTCTAACTTCGTAGAAACATAAATACCGCATTGTGAAGAATGTTCACTGTTCTGTGTACTACTGTGCTACAAATGGCCACTGTGCTACAAATGGACAAATTGTATACAGTGATAAAATAATAAAGGAAACACGAAGATGGATCATTTGAGACGACAGCATTTGTTGCTACCGATCTAAAAACTAACCTTTAAAAACTAATTAAATTTCATTTAATTTTGCGCCGACTTCAAAAGTTATGATTAATTGTAGTGTTATAGGTTGTTTGACGAAGGGAATTATTTTATACTTTTAGGCGCAATTTAGTTTCATTTCATACATTTTTTTTTTTTTTTTTTTTTTTTTTTTAATAGTAGTTGCTTTTTGGAGTCGGTTCTATTTTTTTACAAAAAGATTTTATTCTATTTCAAGTCTAAATATACACCTTCACATATCGTTTTAAGATTTTACTTAAAAATATCAAAAATAAAATAAAACGTCTTACTAATATTCTATTTTAATCATTTTGACAGATTTGCGGGATTTTTTTTTTTTTTCTTTTTCCGATAAAATAACAATATAGTAATTTGTTACATTTCCTTTAATATATAAGAAACTGAACAAATCGCATTATTATTTAAATAAAATAAATTGATCTTCTTAATAATAAACGCCCAAATTTCCTGAAACTGATGTCATTAATACAAAAATGTATTTAAAAAAATAATAAATAAATAAAATAATAAAATAAAATAATAATCCTTGGTTTGGCGGAATGAATAAAATATTAATAATAAAAGCCTAAATTTCGCGAAACTAATGTCACTGCTACAAATTGACGTCATTACTGTACTGAAATAAATAATAATAATATTTTTGAACACTTTCCAACAAGGTTGAAAAGTGTTAAAAAATATTACTATATTAAAATGTTTCCAGCAAGGTTGAAAAGTGTTAAGGACTTCGGTTTATCTGTCTATCTGTCCTTCTGTCTGTCCGCGCCCTAACTCCCGTAAATATTTATGGAATTCCTTGAAACTAACATAAGTTACTCAAGTTCATTATCGGACGTTCCCTACTGAAAATGGAGTGAACACCTTTACTGGTTTGTGTACAGGGACACCCGAAAGTATTCCAAAGCATTGTATCCTATGAGAGGTATTTTTATAAACCATATTTTAATGCCGTTACTTTACACAAATCTTAATGAAATTGAAATATGTTATTTAAGTCCCCTATCGGATGTTCCCCCAATGAAAATGGAGAAAAATACCATCACTGGTATGTATACAGGGGCACCCGAAATTATTTCTAAGCATAACGTTCTATGAGAGGTATTTCTATAAACAAAATTTGAAGAACTTTACTTTGCACAAAGCTTAATAAAATTAAAATATATTAATCATATGTACAGAAGAATGCTTTTCATAGAATACAGTACGATTAGCATTAGATTTACAGGCCCACAGAAAAAATATTCAGTTACATTAATGGGTATTATTGAAATTTGCTGGAATTGGATTTTCGTTTATATTAATCGTTTTTATCCCTTTCTAAATGTTTTTAACATTTTCAAATAAAGTTGAAATGTGTTAATGACTTCGATTTATCTATTTGTCCGTCTACCTGTCCGCGCTCTAACTCCCTTAAAGATTCATGGAATTTCTTGAAATTGATATATATTATTCAAGTTCACCATTGGATGTTTCCTATTGAAAATGAAGTGAACACCTTTACTGTGTTGTGTACAGGGACACCAGAAAGTATCCCAAAGCATTGTGTCCTATGAGGGGTATTTTTATAAACCATATTTTAATACTGTTACTTTACACAAATCTTAATTAAATTGAAATATGTAATTCAAGTTCACTATCGGATGTTCCCCATTGAAAATGGTGTAAATACCATCACTAGTTTGTATGCAAGGACACCCGAAATTATTCCTAAGAATTGCGTTCTATGAGAGGTATTTCTATAAACCAAGTTTGAAGAATTTTACTTTGCACAAATCTTAATAAAATTAAAATATACTATTCGTATGCACAAAAGAATGCTTTCCATAGAATACAGTATGATTAGCATTAGATTTACAGGGCCACAAAAATATTCAGTTGCATTAATGGGTATTTTTGGAAATTTGCTGGAATTGCATTTTCGTTTATATTAATCATTCTAAATGTTTTTAACTCTTTTCAATAAGGTTGAAAAGTATTAATGGCATCGGTCTGTCCATCTGTCTATCTGTCTATCCGCGCTCTAACTCCCATAAATATTCATAGAACTTCTTGAAACTGATATATAATATTCAAGTTCTATCGGATTTTCCCTATGAAAAATGGAGTAAATATCTCTACTAGCTTGTGTACAGCGACACCCAAAAATATTCCAAAGCATTGCGTTCTGTGAGAGGTATTTTTATATACTATATTTTAATTCCTTTATTTTACACAAATTTCAATTAAATTGAAACATGTTATTCAAGTCCACTATCGGATGTTTGCTGTAGAAGATGGAGTAAATACTACCACTGGTTTGTGTACAGGGAGACCCGAAAGTATTCCAAAGCATTCGTTCTATGAGAGGTATTTCTATAAACCAAACTTTAATAACTTTACTTTGAACAAACCTTAATAAAATTGAAATATGTTATTCATACGCACAAAATTATGCTTTTTACAGAATGTAGTATGAATAGCATTAGATTTAAAGGGCCGCACAAAAATATTCAGTTACATTGAAGGTTTTTATTGGAAATTTGCATTTTGGTTTACATTAAGCGATTTAACCCTTTTTAACATTTTTTAAGTGTGAATAATATTTCAATTTGTGTATCTGTCTGTCTGACTGTTCTTCTGTCAATCTGTCCGTCTACCCACCCCCAACGTTTATAAACATTTTTATAATTTTTACAAAATTATATATGTTATTCAATTTCACTATGGAATGTTCCCTATTTTAAGTAGCATTAATTGTTCGCGTGCGACTGGTTTGTGCACAGAGACACCCCAAAAAATGCCAATGCATTGCATTTTAGGGCATGTAATTTTATAAATTACATTTAAAGAATTTTCTATTGTAAAAGTCAAAGAAATTGACATTTATTATTAATATGCTAAAATAATATTTTGTATAGGATATGATTTTGTTAACCTTCAGATTTACAGGGCTGCTCTAAAATATTCAGATATATGCAATTAGAATATAAGGCTACGTAACATTTTAAAACTTTTTAACAATGTTTAAGAATGATTAGGATTAGGAATTCAATTAGTCTATCTGTATGCCTTTCAGATCTACTGTCTGTCCTTTATGTGATTACGTAGGCAAAGAGCATTGACAGTCATACGATACAATAATTACGTACATTTGGAAAGTGTTAACAATCAATGCGTACCTCATGATTTTTCGTTCTTGTTTTTTCTTGGTTGTAGAGAGTAAAATAATGTAGGAAGGATGATTTAGCAGAAAAATATGACGTCACAAATGTGACAATGCATTGAGAAAAAATAAATTTTACCCGTCATTTGAAATAAAGAAAATAAGTCTAAAAGAAGCTAAAATCGACCGTTAGTGAAAGAAGGCGGGAGAAGGCCGACTAGTATATAATGAAAGTCATTTATCAAAAAATTGTTAAAAAAAGGAAAGTACGGAAAATTATGCTGTTCGTACTGATTATTAACACTTTCCAACTGTGCGTACTCGTTGTCTATTTAAATCTTCAATGTTTTTTTTTTTTTGGCCTACGTTATCACACAAAGGATATGCAGAAGGACAAAAAAAACAGACAGATAGACTAATTGAATTCATAATCACTCTTAAATATTGTTGGAAAGTGTTAGAAATGCAATTCCTACTACTTCTGATTGCAATCTTTAATGTATCTGTTTAGCGTAACCCTGTAAATCTGAACGATAAACATATCATATTCTATACAAAACTTTCGTTTTTTTTTTTTTTAAGCATAAATCAATTTCATTATAATATTTACTGTAGAAAGTTATATAAATGTGATTTGTAAAAATACCTCTCATAAAACTCAATGCAATGGTATTCTTTTGGATGGCCCTGCATACAAACCAGTCATGATGCCATTTTAAGTAGGGAATTTCCCATAGTAAACAGGAATAATATATATCATTTTGAAGAAATTCTGAAAACTTTACTGCCGATGAAAGCAGATATACGAAGTGTCAGACGAACAGAAAGACAGACAGATAGGTTATTTCCAATCATATTCATTCTTAACCATTGTAAGAAAGTGTTAGATGTTTACTAAAAATAAACAGGCAATTTCAGTAATTTCGAATTTTAGCCCTTAATCGGTTTCGAGAAATTCCATCAATATTTACGGGAGTTCGAGTGCGAAAGTCAGACAAATCGAAGTCATAAACACTATTTAACTTTGTTAAAAAAGTGTTAAAAAAAGATCAAAATGGTCAGAAATTTGAACTGAATATGCTCGAAGGGAAAAATGTTATTACCACATAATAAAAAATAAAAATATGTTCCAAATTTAATCAATCGATGGCGTTTTAAGCGCTTTTTATTTTCAGCTATTATGATGCTTAAAACAGCAACAATTGTTAAAATTTGGGACATTTTTTTTTTCCTTTTTCTTCTTAGAATTTCCCCTGTCCTCCTTTCTCGAAGTATATTTAGTTAAACTTACAGGTCATTCTGAGTATATAAACTCTTGAACAAACAAACAAACCAAAAAAAAAAAAAAAATACGCACCAAGAAGAAGTAAAGCAAATTGGACACAAATTGACATACATACAGGTTTCGATGGAAAGTGCAAAATTTTAAAGTTTGGCTGCCAATGAATGAGCATGTGACGCTGTGGCGCTTCTTAACTGCACAACTGGCAGAATATTAAAGAGGAGAAATTTTAATTCCTGGTCATAAATATTTTGAGAATTTTATTCATCTACTCAGACAGACAGTAGTTATGCCTCTCATACGGGTGCGCAAATATTAACATTTGAGAAAGGTGTGTTGTTGGGCTCAAAGATGCTGGTTGGTCTAATCTGCGAATTGTTTGACAATTGGATAAGAATTATGTCACTTAGATAATAATGGCAGGAATGGGTGAACCACGGCCGAACACAGCGTCAAAGAGGAAGCGGTCGGCCTAGAAAGGTGACAGAACGTCAGAACTGATCAATCATCAGAGAGGTATTCGAACCCCGAAATTCATCATTATCATCAATCCTACGTGCAACTTGTACTATAGTGACTTCAAAGACCATTAAATAGGCGGCTCAGAATAATAGGGTTGAGCTCACGGAGCTCCTTGTGCGGACTACTGTTAAACTTTGTGTACTGACAAGCACGTTCGATCTGGAATGTAAGTGAATGGAGTAGAATTGTCTTCAGTTGTAATTTGACAATTTATGTTGTAATTTGACAAGAAGGTCTAAAAGGAAATTGAATTTTGGAAAAATACTACCTAATATGTCTATGCCGTAAAAATTGTAACATTATGAATATTGTAGTTTGATTGTATATACCAGTTTATGGCTTCAACAATTGCGATTAACTCGGTTTAAAATATTGAATTTAGGATTTTAAGTTTTATTTGCCTTGTATAAATTTTATTATTATTAGAATAAACTATGAATGCGCATGAGGTCTCGACAGTCATTTTTGAGCCGTCTGTGTATATAGTTATAGGGGTTGTTATTGGATTGTCGGTGATGATAATATTTTTGGTGATATTGAAGTTAAGAAAGTTATAACTTGGTATTGTAAGCATTAAGTTATTTTTATTTATGAGAGTGTTATTAATATATATGAGCGGCCTTTTGAGATAACACATAAGGCGTCTGGCGTCTGTTGAAATTATTTTATAGGCTTTCACTATATTGAAAATTGCAAGTCTTTGTGCTGCATTAAAATTTCAGATCCCATGTGCATTAAGGTCCTTCCACTAAATCTCCAGGCCATATTCAATTTGTTTTAATACTACATACCAGTTTTTTAAGATATCTAGTTTCAGTCCTTTACCGCTAGTGTGAACAAATTGAAAGCTACTTGTAAAGACCGTCATTTTGTTTCAAAGGTTTTGGAAATGACCGAGCCATTTTAATTTAGAATCTATTTCTAAGCCTAAATATTTTATTATTTGCTTGACAGGATTGAAATATTGTTGATTCTTAGAAGTGGTGGTCTTTTTTTGAAATTATTAGTAGCTATGCATCCAAAAGTTACTGCAGATATTGCGTAGAATTCACTTATTAGTCTACTGCATTTTATTTCTAGTTCAACTCGCGAATTTTGTTCTACCAAAATTATAAAGTCATCTGCATATGCTTGATGTTATTATCTATTGTTTTATATGATTTTAAAATTTTATCTGCGAAAAATAGCCATAACATAGGACCAAGGCATGATTCCTGAGGACAGCCTCTGCCAACTGTTCGCCAATTGATTAAATTTGAGAAACGGGCTCTACAGGTTCTTTCTTGGATAAAGTTTTTAATAATGAATTTCAGATGATTTGGAATCGGTATATGTACCAGAATATCTGTGAGAAGACCCCAGTCAAGGGAATCAAAAGCACCTTGAATGTCAAATGAGACTGCACAACAGTATTTATATTGTTTGAGGATATTTGATTTAATTTGTTTGAACATTTCTATTGCCCATATGGTGCGTTTTACCTTCCCTAAATCCATATTGAGAATCATAAAAAAAATTATTATGTTCTAAGATAGTCATTGTTCTTTGTTTTGTGATTTTTTCCAATAGTTTCCCAAAAGATGGTAGAAGTGAGATGGGTCTATAAAAACTGGGATTATCGTGTGGTTTGTTCTTTTTACTGAAGAAAATGGCTGAACCTCTCTTCCATATTTTGGGAAATATTCATAATTTAATATATTTATTATAGGCTATTTTAAATAAATCTGGAAATTTTTTCACCAAGTTTTTTACCAATCTTGAATATATTAAATCAACTTTAGGGGCTTTATTAGAAGCTAGAAGTTTTGTGCAGTGGTTCAGTTCTTCTTGTGAAAGGTTGTCTTGTTGGTGGAAATCGTTATTGATGTTTGAGTCTGGCACAGAATTATTTACTGTTGGAAAATGTACATTCATCAGTGATTCTAGAACGTCGCTGTATGTGTCTGTGATATTGGAAGTAGTTAATTGTACGCGTACTAGGTCAGTATGTTTGAATTGTTTGTCTCGTTTATTGAATATTATACTAAATGTATTTAAGACAGTGACAGTGACACCAGATCATGCCTGCAGCTCAAGCCTTTTCGGGGTTTTACCATGGCCTGTCGATTTCTGTCCATTTTTTTAACTTGTTGAATTATTTTTACAATGTTCATTTGATTGCATTGATCTAATTACGTTCATCAACTAAATTACAATGCATTATATCGTATTGTAAGACCCCGTTTGGTCCAACTGGTACGACTTCTTTACTTTTATAAATATAATAGAAAGATGTAAAAGAGAAAACCAAAAAAGGAGGGAAAAAAGATACAGAAGACGAGAGAGTGACCATGAAGATAGAGGCCTGTCATTGTGTGTTAAATACTGGGAGGGCTGTTGATTGAAATTGAAATTCATTACATTCGACGTAACTCACGCATTGAATTATTTTATTCCTCAGACTGCAATGCTGCATCACATGTTTGAACCAATTTTTCAGTGTTTGTTGGTTATTCTTTTTGAGGTGAAAACTTGAGATAAGAGGGCAATCCAGGATATAGTGAAGTGAAGTTGAGAGTTCGCCACAGATACATTTTGGGGAAGATTTTTTACCAATTTTATATGGTAGGATTGGAATGCACCATGGTTTGTTAGAAATAAGAACCGAAATCTGTTATTTATATCAAAATCATGATTTACTTGAGGAATAAATTTATAGGTATACCTTCCTGTATCTATTGTATCCCCTGTCATTTGCCATGCTTCTGTTAGTTGAGTTTTTAATTTATATTTTAGAGAAGATAAAGGGAATGGGACGAAAAAATGTTTTGCGTTTACATCCTGAACTGCTCTTTTCGCTAGATTATCTGCCAGCTCATTACCGTGTTCTCTCGCATGACCCCTTAACCACTCATACTGGAAGCACATCAGCGGATGCACATTGCACTTGAAATCTGCACTACTACAGCCAACATTGAGTCTCCTCCTTCCAGTCAACTTCGCCATCGTATCCTTGTACACCGTAACGATCACGTAATTTACACGCTCGCCATGGAAGAGCTTTATAAGCCTTATTCTGCCAAAACCTATGGTAGTATTTTGAAGCTTTAATGCTTTTGTGATCTGCTCATTGAACATGGTTTTATCGACGCCGAAAATTATGATCTCCAGATCGCGAGGACTAGGTTTAGAGAGCTCGTGATCATTTGCAAGACCAGTTTCAACCATGTTAGCCTCAAGTCTTTGAAGGGCTGCAGCGCTGTTCATGGAGATCAGCATACTTCGGACTGTTAACTTGGCTTCGATAGGGTTTATTTTGGCTGCAATCTCTGCCATAAGGGTCTCGGAAGTCATATACGTGCGTGGATGGACGATCATTAATAACTTTTCTTGACCTCTACGCTTTGGGCCTGTGCTCCTGGATGAGCATTTTTGTCCTAGGAGGGGGGGCCATTCCTTGACTGTGTATCACCAGTATGGTGCTTTCGTTCCTTCCTTGACCCCTTCCGGTCCACGAAGGACTCTGACATTACGTTCCAAACTGTGTCCGAAAACTTTCCGTCTGGTACCATCTCTTCACTAGTGTCGCCGAACTCGAGGGGACATTTGAGGAAGTGTTCATCTTGTTCTGTTTCCTTACCCCTTTAGGTTCCTGCTCTGTATTCATAGCTACGGCAAGCGGTTTTTTACCAACCTGTCTTGTGCTATCTGGTGAAAACTTCGCGAACCCTGTTGACGAAGTTGTGAAACTGCGCCAACTTAGACCAATCTACAGTTCTCGAGACTACAGCACACCAACGGTGTCTCTCGGCTACGAGGGTCTGAGACGTGTTGACTATCTCTTCATGAGAGTTATAGGTCAACTCCTCGTAGTGAACTTGGCAACCTATATGTGCGGCGACAACGGTGGTCTCTAGTACTTTAAAATCGTTATGTGAGCCGTTGGAGTTAGGAGCCTCTAAGTTCTTAGAGGGTGCATCAGAATTACTACCTTAACTCACAGCAATTAGGTAGATGCTTGAGGGGCCAACAACCACTTCTATGATCTTGCCTTCTTCATCCGTCGAACTCTGCCATGACACTATGGACGAGCTGTCGCTCTCATCCTCCACAGGAGCCGGTGGTCTTCTCTCTTTCCACGATTTTCTTCGTCTTACCTTTGCGTTAATTTTACCTACCGCCTCTGCCTGGCAGGGTGTTGGTTCAGTCTCAATGGCGACCTATCCAGGCTGGGCGTGCTCAAATTCAATGAGATCGCAGCTTCGTGCACACCCCCGACAAGAGAGTCAGTTACAGAGTCAGTTTGTCTAATTTTGGGTGGAACAGCATTTTTATCAAAACACGGGAACAAATGCTCCACCTTTATCAAAAGAAAAGAAAGAAAAAGAAAAAATGAATAAACGCAAGATGATCCCAGCCCGTCGACAACGTAAGGTACTTTGGAAAAGTACTGCGTGCTTTTATTTATGAAGAACCGAAAGAAATTGTCTTTTTTTGCTTCAGTATGAACTTTCAAATAAGACTCCTCAGAAACGTCCTACTTTTTCGAAAACAGTTTTCATATTTTTAGTGCATGGATATTACTGTTCGTGCAGATTGGAGTCTAGTTAATACATTTTATAAATTAATGGAAAACACAAGAAATTTCTCGAAGAAGAATAAGAATTTCTTCTTTATAGTTAACTTTTATGCACCTCATAATCCCCCGCCTCACTTCCATATAATTTTAAAATCTTGTTTGAAAATTCTAACTAGATAGTTGTAAATGCAAAAATGTGACAATGAGCACTGCAGTTATATAATATCAAACAAATATTTTGTATTTTTCTTTCATTTTTTTTTCGTTTGCTTGAACCATTTATTAAATAAATATGTAGCAATACACACTTTTTTCGTGAAATCGTTTATCAGCGGAATGCTTTTACTTATTTTATTTTTTTAAACAGCTAATTTTCTTATGACAAATAAGGGTACAGTCGGTAACAAAAGTGTCCGAACACTTGCAAAAATTCCTATGCAAAAAAAGTACACTTCATACGATTTTGTTAAATAAATCCTTATCGAATCGTGTTCTTAGATTGACTAAGAACAGGATTCGACAAGGACGTATTTAACAAAACCGTATGAAGTATACCTTTTTCACATAGGAATTTTTGCTAGTGTTCGGACACTTTTGTTACCGACTGTAATTTATTTATTCTGGTCCTATAACAAGCAGCTAAAAGAATTAATCTTTTTTACTACGTATTCCACCGAAGCATTTAGTTTCCTTTATTTTAATAGTTAATGCTTTCAAACGCAAAGAGGCTTCATTGGTATTGAAAATATCTGTTGGAGTATATTTGTAAAATGGATTCTAATTTGTTTATTGGAAAACATTTACATGGCCTTTAACCAATCTTTTAAAGCAAACTCTTCAAAACAACTTTTCTTCAAAAAAAAAAAAAAAAAAAAGAAGAAGAAGAAGAAGATTATAAAAATATTATTTAATTTCCATATCTATCTTAAAAAAAACTACAGCCATCCTAAAGAACACAAGAATTTGTTAATGATTAAAGCGCTGGTGAAAAGACGAGCTACTTCTTGTAAAGTCGCACGAAAATTGGAAGATTCTAACTTCATATTCATTCACCTAATTAATGCTTTCTTGGGAATTTCGTATTTACACCCTATTTTCATCTTTTAAACTCTTCCCGATATAGATCATTTACATATTTACAATACCAAACATTTTTTGCATCCACGAAATTGCTAAAAGTTTCCCAGTAACCAGGGGCGCGCCGACCCGGTGTGCGAAGTGTGCGGCGCACACAGGCGCCAGGTAAAGAAAGGCGCCAGCCGAAAATAAATTATTTGGAAAAATAAATAAATAAATAAAAGAAAAATATATATGTATTGCTTTATTAAATCTGATTTTATAATGCCGGTCTGAAGCCATGCGACTAGTGTGGCTAAATGAGGCGCCTTAAAATATATACTGGCAAAACTAGTGGTCCTCAATAGTTTAGGTGTTTTTTGTGAAAGGTCACATTAAAAGTGGAATAACTTTGTAAAGATGCGCCTACCTTCAGCAAAATTCTCTTTGACTTTTTTAACACATCAAAGCATTCTATTAAAATTTAAAAGGGCGCCTTAATTTCTCTCTCTCTCCCCTCCCCCCCCCCCCCCTCTTCTGTCGGAAAAAGGCCACTTAGATTAGTAAAATGACAACATAACTGGATTGCAAAAGGGAAAATTTTATGGAATTGGAGATTTTATTAAGAGTAGTTTTTTACCTTTTGCATTATCGATGTAAAATCAGATTTTTGTGTATAAATGTCTCAAATTCGAAAAATTTGCGATATCTTCACGTTTCACACATCGTGAAAGCCAAATCTGATTTCAGAAAATTTTCTCAAACATCTTTGTCTGGGTATCACGTGAAAACAGCTGGACAGAATACAACAACACTTGGCAGGAATTCCCAAACTTAAAATTATATCTATCAACTTTTGTAGATCCCCCCCCCCCCAATCAGGAGACAAAAACACGTTAATATGCATAACTAGGTTTCAAATTACTTCCCAGTGAAGAAATTGCATATGAGTCTAGATTTGAGTACAAATAAATAATTAAATATAATCATTGTCTACGTTTTTGGAAATTTTTAATTTTTAAGAAGTGAGAAAGAATTTTTGAGCGGAAATTTACCAAAAATGTTGAAAACGGCCATGCATCTCTTTTAGGATATTTCCATAAACCCATTTTTGGTGTTTGTAAATTTCGATCTTTGGGGGGGGGGGGGGGGGTTACGAGAGAGCAAATTCGAGACCACTCTTTTAGCGCTAAATTGGTGCTGGAAAATTTATGGGAGCTCCGGTCACGAATTTTGGTGCGTGCATTATTTAGATGCATTCGATGCCTATACTGACGGGATTTTACGAAATTCTCTTTCATCCTTTCCAAAGGAGAAAGGAAGCAAAAAACACTCTTATAAGCATAACTCGGCTCCAAGTTACTTCACGCTGGGGAAATTGCATGTGGGGAGACTAGACTAAAGTACAAAAAAATATAAATAAATAAATAAATAAAAATAAAAAAATTGGAATTTTTGATTTTTAAGGGGGAAACCGGTTTTTGTGTGTGTGTGTGTGTGGGGGGGTTATTTTGCAAATTCCGGATTTTATCGAAAGAATTCTACTAAAAATGGTACAGATATGTTGAAAACAAGTATGCGTCTTCTTTAGGATAGTTCCAAAAACCCTTTTTTTTTTTTTTTTTTTTTTTTTTTTGTAATTTTCGATTTGGGGGGGGGGCGTAAAGAGGGGGTGAATTTGAGACAACTCCCCCTTTTAGCGCTAAATTTGACGTGTAAGATCTACGGGAACTGCAATCCCAGATTTTGGTGCGCAAATTGTTTCTATGTATCTAACACCTATTGACTTTACGAAATCCCCCCTTTTCTTCCTTGATCTCAAACACGTACGTGTTTAAGATCAAGTTTCTAAACGTAACCTTACCTTACTCCAAATTATCTCAGCAAAAATAAATTTTATGTATGGATTAATTATTTTCGATATTATTCTGTCACTGATGCTACTGATTACCAGTAGCATCAGTGGAACAACCTTTTTCTAAATTTAAAATGATCAAAAAATACTTACGCTCTACAACGGTATCAGACAGAATTTTAAATTTTGCAATTACATCGATAGCATAAGATACTTTGGATCAAATGGATATTATTCCAGAATTCATAAAAATTTAATCAAATGAATTAAATTTCACTAAATAATATTATCTGTTTAAATGTTCATATAATCTACTTTAAAACTTAATAATTTTTATTATATATTCTTATTTTATCTACTTATAAATTTATCTATTATTTATATATGTGCAGCGTACAAACGTCAGCGTACAAACGCAAAATAGTTTAAAACAGAATTTTGTATCTTACTACTAGTTATATGTAAAACACATATAAATTTATATACAAATTACATAAAAAGTTTAGATAATGAAAATGGGCAAAATTCCTTTCATTAGATGTTTTCTTTCCCTATTAAGTATTTTTTTTTTTATCCATATTTACCAAGTAATATTTATTATATACTCCTATTTTATGTATTTATAAATTTATTTGTTCCTTTAAAAAAAAAAAAAAAAAACTTCCATAATTAACCAAGTCAAATCGTGTCGTTATTTCGATAGTCTTATATTAATTTGATGTTAAGAGGATTTTGAGAGTTTTAAACAACGAAATTGAGAAAAACAGAACTCACTACGTGATTATTATTATTATTATTATTATGAGTTCTAATTTTATATAATTATAAATTCCCATTATCTGTACTTGTGCAAAATGTCAAACTCATTTATATGTGCAAACGTACTGCAATAGTACGACTAATCAAAACATTTGTTCATTGTAGTATTGCAAAGAGTTAAACCACTTTCCTAAATTAAAAGTGTTGTTGTAATAAAAGCAGATTTACAATTAAAGTGCAAATAAAGAGCAGTTCATTCAATTTGAATGGGAGTGGGCTAGGAGGTGACTGTCAGCCTTGGATACAGACCTAGCAACTTAGCGATGAATTTAGCGACATGGCGACCAAACTTGGAGAAAAGTAATAATTTAGTGTTTCCAAAGTTTAGAAGCTCTATCTTCAATAAGATCCGATTTCTGGAATTTTCTGGGTTCATCAACTGGCTTCTGGCGCAGAATAATCTCGAAAGTTCCCCAAATCACGACAGAAATTATTTAAACAGAAGAGTCACTCCCAAAGATCATTTGCATTCGGACATCGGTTCTGAACATTCGTTTCCTTTTAAATGGTTTATATTTATTCTTAAATGAGTGAAATTCTACTGTGTGCTGTTTTTAACGTTGTTTTACGACCTTTTTGAGGTATGAATTTGAGTATGATAATTTACTGTTTTTTTTTCGAGAACAGTCTTTGAATAAAGAGTATCTTTCGGCAAGAAACTGCCTGTTTCTTTACAATTACTTTTTTCATATAAGAAAATCGACATTTTGGTAACAATATGGATAGGGACAGATATTTTGGATCAGTATGATATGCGTAATACTCGCAAAAGGTGTAATGAAGTGAAGGAAAATTTAGTTCAGTAAGATTGCTTTTTTTTTTTTTTTTTTTTGGCGTGTGTGTGTTTAAATATTTACTTAAAAATTAGACCCAAACAAATCGAAACGTTTACACTTACAACTTTCATCTAAGCGATCTACTGTAATGCCTCAACGCGGCATTTTTGCACCCACATTAACACTAAATCTGCCTATCTTAGTTTCCTCTGTTTACCTTCACAATTGTACCTCGTATTTTTACAACTCCTTGTATAAAGGAGCATTTCTCTTTCTGCAAGATGCACTTTTTATTTGTTTCTTTTTAAATTTCATTTTATTTGATACATTTCTTTTTTTACTTGCCATTCAATAAACTTATTACTATTAAGGTTCGAGATTCAATTGACTTGCTAAATAATAACATTTTATAAACTGATTTTTATTATTATTATTATTTTTTTTAAAGGTAATATAGGGCGCCAACTGAAACTCTGCACACAGGCGCCTGACAATGCTGGCGCGCCCCTGCCAGTAACTACATCATTGACCTCTATAAGAATTAACAAGAATGAACTAAGAAAAACCAAAAAATATTACAATATGGGAGGTGTCAGCTGATGTGGAATGGTGAAAGTGATTTATCATAACAGGAAGGGCTGATAATGAAATAAGGCACGCTTTAGTCTTGATTTCTTTAAGCTTGTAGCGATAACTCTTCATTCAAAGAAAATAATAATAATAATAGAAAATTAATTCCTTAGGAAATTTGTCCAAGACCCAATTTTCAAAACATTACTAAGCCGTTGACACATTTTGTATTCACAAAAAATAGCAGTACTATTTACAGAGAACTTATGTTTGAAATGCTTGAAATACTATGAAATAAAAAAAATTTCATAGTTTTTAGTGAAGCGACGCATTCACACTTTTTTAGGAATTTTTGTTCAAGTTAAGAGTTGAAATCTCTCTCTAAGGAACTCCAAAAATGTTCGTCTTAAGCAAAATTTCATGTTAAAAAAAATTCACGTTAAAAGATGAAAACACATTATGGTTCATATTCGTTTTGTCGGGGATTGTGGACACAGTTCATGTTAAAAGTAATTCACTTTAAAGGGACTTGGAACCACTGAAGATCTCATATGTATGTTTATATTTTCATATTTGATATTTATCAACTGAATTATATTAGGTTTTTTAAATAAAATACATATTCAGGCAACAATTATTATGGTTTTTGATATATTTTTTACAGATTTGAAATCTTTAAATTGCATTTTTTGAGTTTGCAATTTTTTATGAATTCATGATCTTAAAAATGCTAAAACGTTTACGGATATTTAATAAAAGTCTTTATATATATATTTTTTAGATGTTTAATAGAACCTACTTAAAAGAATTAGTGGTGTTTTTTTCCAATATCTTTAAACTTAAAAATATTAAAAATAAAAATTTTATAAAAGTTATATATTTTAAAAAAATTTTACAAATACTTGTACTTTTTTAATATTTGAAATTAATTAATAAATTTTTGAAATTCATAATGAGAAAGCGAAATTTAAAGGTTTCAAATCAGTAAAAAATATATCAAAATCCATAATAACTGTTGTCTGGATATATATTTTATTGAACAAACCTAATATATTCAATTTATAAATATTAAATAGAAATAGAAATATAAGCTTTTATATAAAACCTTCAGTTGTGCCAAGTGAAATGTGCCAAGCCAAGTCCCCTTAATGGGGTTCGACTATGTATATATATACGCATAGATTAACTTTTAATTATGTGATATGTTTCTTCATGAGAGGATCTTCATAACCTTCGATTCCCATTGAATATTTTCTTCCTTAACACAACAGAAATCTCACATACAGTAATTACCGTATTGCGTAACGTACCCTAATTATTTTCAGAGTCCCTATAAACTAAATATTAATTGTATGCGCAACATTATTATAGAAAGCATGTTAATATTGTATGTTAATTTTATTATGTTAAAAAATATATATAAACAGATTAAAATGCACTAAAAAAAAAAAAAAAAAAAAACGCTGTCCATAAACTGTAATATATTGAAATTATTTCGTGTGCTTGCACACATACTATCTACACCAAAAAATACACGAATAATTCTCTTGAATTTTAAAATGTTTGTATCAAATTTCAAGTTAATTAGGCTTTTCAAATATTTGTCCTACATTTCAAGTTAACCAAGTTTTCTAACCGATATCGAGGTAGAAATATTTTACGAAAATATTGTGATGTTGGGCAGGTATTTGATTTGTTAATCTCAGTTCAAAATAAAACATCAAAAAGGAAAATGTACTAATTGCGACGACCAGTGTTTAAGTGTTTCAGTGAGAATTCAATTCTTTCTTTTTATGATTTTTCTGCAAAATGTTCGAAGTTTTGGTGATGTCATTTCCTTGTTATCTGGTCTGAGCTGCGACAGTCTGACACGACATTGCATACAGGTCAACGGGCTAAACGAAGAAATCATCTCATCTGTAAAGGAGTAAAGGAGTTGTATTCGCGTTTCTGTCCACTACTCTCAGCAGAATCTCCCAGACCAACGTTGCCAGATTTGGGAACTCTTCAACAATCACCACTAAATTTTTATTGCAACGGTTACTTAATCACTTCGAATAATAGTTGACTATTATGCATATCAAATTCCACTTCTAAAAATTATTGGTGATAGTTGAATAAAAAATTCCCCAAGTCTGGCAACACTGTCCCAGACCGTCACCAATAATCTATTGCTACAGCGCCTAGAATGCATAGTGTGAAAAGCGACCAGCAAATCAGTGCTTTAAAAACTAAGCCGTTCACTAGTGGTCAGTGCGATCGAGTTTATTGCTTGAAAAACCCCTATTGGTTTTTTATTTGCTTAGATCATGTGACTGAGCAAACGAAACTGGGAAAAGCCAAGCAGCTCTTATGCAGTGTTTACGATTTGAGCAAAAATTTCGATCGCAACGCTCTCTGGGATGCTTAATTTGTTTTAGCAGTATTTTAAGTATTCGGTTATAAGCGCATGCCTTGCCACATTGTGTATTCTAGGCACTGTACTGTTGCATATTTAATGATACATTAACTACACTTAATCTCAACTTCAGTTGTTTTGAGGATAAAAATGTGTGTTTTACAGACGTTTCATGAGGTATTCCGTTTTAAAAATCTGACATCTTGAAAATATGAAACTTAATTTATTTTTTGTAGCCAGAATTACGTTTGCTTTGCTTAAAAAATGTAAAGGATTTATATAATGCAATTAATGTAAAAGAAAATGAGAAATGATACCAGGCAATGAAAGAAAGTGACGAAGTTTCAAAATAAAAAGGAATTAATTAACGGAAATGTATTATTACCACTTTAATGCTTGTCATCCAAAATGACACCTCTGAGGGTTACCGAAACAGGAAAGCCACCCCCTCTATGGAGGATCAAAATTGTAATGGCATGTCTTTGGACAACCCTTAGGAGGGATCCCAGATCGTATTTAATTGTCCATAGCTTAGCACTATTGCGAGTAAAACTCACTCAAGCCTCAACCCTAAATGTGGTCTCCAATGGGGATTTATATATTTGGAGACAAACTGCTAAAAGTGGGGAGTGTAAGTGTCTCCAAAATATGGGAACATTTGGTCACCTTACTTTAAAGCAAAACTTCAAAGGTGTCCAATATCGCCTAAGTGGAGGATCAAAATTGTGATGGCATGTCTTCAAACCACCCTTAGGGATTGAATCCCAGACCATTTCCAATGGCCCATAGTGTAGCACTAGTGTAACTTAAAAACCACTCAACCGATTTTCGTCAAAAGTGTCCACTGCTGGGTTTTAGTGTGTCCACTAATCAGTGCCCGCAGCGGTCCTATATTTTCACGTGTGTTTTATTATTTTAATACCACTATTTTTTTATACATTTTCTATCAAGATTTAAAGCTAAATCAATAGGTAATAGTATACTGATTGATTAAAGTGGAGGGAAAACAATAAAATGCACGTAATAATATAGGACTGCTGCGGGCACTGACTAATGCTCATATTAAGCTCTCAGAAATCTTTTTTTTTTTTTTTTTTTTTTTTTTTTTTTTTCCATATAAAATTGCTACAATTATCAATTTCCGTAATACAGTCACGTAAAGAAAGAGAGTGAAACATTAATAATTTTTCGAGCACCTAAATTAAGAAAATTACACACTGGTGTTGTTATTGGTACTGGTTACACTATTGGTGCAGTTATCTTAATATGAATTCTGATAAATTTAGTGTCAATTTGCAATAAAATTCAAGACATTAAAAACATAATTTTTAATAATAATGTGATAAATGCATCATTATTAACTTATACAAAAAGGAAGTTCAACACATTGGTTAATTATTTTGTATAATAAAAAACATTTACTTTAAACAGATCAATGTATTTAATGATCAATTAATGTTTCAGGCAGAGTTTTTTGAAAAAAAAAAAAAAAAATCAAGTAAATAATTTCACTTTTGTTTTAATCTAGATTTCATACTTGCATTTGATATTTAATTAGTTTTTAATTAGAAGTATAAATTTACAATTTTGTTATTACAATCCGCAATTATCCAATTACTTCTATAATCATGTTTGGAGGGTCTCAAAAAAATTTATGATCTTCTTTGGTGTGTCACTTTGATGCATCACATGACTTATTTCTCTTATTCGTTAATGGCTTTTTAGTTATCTTTCCTTTTGCTGAAAATCCAGTTATTCTGCAAGATTATAAAAAAAGAAATATTAGGATATGTAATGCAATTAAAATTACTTTAAATTATCATTAAATTCTACGATAAAGCGTGTGAACTCAAACCTTTCTCAATTGAATTATATCTTGTAACATTAATCTGACTTCTGCATTAGTGAGGTTTTTATCAACTATATTTTGTATTTGCACAAAATACGAATCCACCTGAAAAAAAGAAAGGTAAAGTTTTTTTATACCCAAGAACATCTAAGAACAAGAAATTTATAATCAATTGTGAGGGTTGGGGCAAGAAAGTGCCAAACCACATTTGGTTAAGTTTTAGCATAAGTCACTCATTGTGAAAAGTATCGATTCTTGACGCGATTCGAAGGTATTGACACTTTTTTTGGTAACTTATGCGTATCGGAACACCGTTTTCACGCCAACCTCTCGTGTGTGAATATTTTGTTTGATTAGCATATCGTATTGGGGAGAAATGTTTTTTGATTTTTTGAAATAATGTGGTTTTGTGACCATTCTCGAATATCGTATTTCATGCATAAAAAATAGATGCGTCTTTTTTTTTTTCTTGGCATCAACTTGTTTTTCCTTAAAATAATTTAAAAGTTAAAATGGAGTTTTTATTTAATAGCTTTTGAACTAATCATTAAATTAAACAACAGGATAATTGGTTCAAAAAATATTAAAAAAATACCCCAAAAACAAAATCACTGGATGCAGCCATCTCCTCATACATGAATCTTAAAATGCATGAAATATGATATTCGAAAATGGTCGCAAAACCACATTCTTTCAAAAAATCAAAAAGCATTGCTTCCTCTCCAATACGATATACCAGTCGAATATAACATACACACACGAACGGTCGGCAGCGTGAAAAATTTCGATACAAATAGGTTACCAAAAAAAAAGAAAGAAAGAAACTCGATAACCTTGAATCTCATCACGAAACTATACTTTTCACAATGGGTGACCTATACTAAAGTTAAATCAAATGTGGTTTGTCATTTTCATACCCCCAACTCCCACAATTATGAATTAAAGAAGAAAAACTAACCGTATTATTCCATCCATGTTCATTTGTATCTAACTTTTTGCCAACAATTTTCATTAAACAACAAAAACATTCTAGAGATTCTTCATCGCTTTCTGATAGAAACTTCTTAATACAGTGATGTATTATGGGATTTATTAACATATTTGCCATAAAAAGTTCACCAATAAATCTAAAATAAAAATTTTGAAAAAATTTCAAGTTTATTGTGACAACGTGAATATGTTTACAGTGGTGGACATAATTATAAGACACCTATCTAATTTGACAAATAGTGAAAGAAAAGATTCAGAGCTTAAAAATGTTTATCAAATATATCAAAAACATAAATTTATTCTGTTATCATATATAATTATTTTATAATAATGATATTTTTGTACAATTTAATGAAAGAACTTAAAAACATAATGGACAAAATTATAAGACACCAACCGTTTTTTCCAAATACAGTGGACATGGTCAACATAATTAGCGGACACTAATGGTCTAAAAGAAAATCCTCTAACATGGTTATTCAATATTTGGTGGTGCCGCCATTGTTTTTTATAACATGAAAGATGCGATTCGGCATCAAATCCATCAATTCTAACAAAATATCGCAAAACAGTTCTTCCCAAGCACATTTTACAGCATTCTTTAGGTCTTCGACACATATAAACTGCCTCTCATTTCGGTAAACCGCACGAGCTAAGATCCCCCACAAGTTTTCGATGGGATTTAAGTCTGGGGAGCGAGAACATTGATACTTTGCTCTGAAAGCCACATTTTTGTTTCGTGTGATGTATGAATCGGCGCGTTATCGTGCTGGAAAGTGTAGTTTTTGCCACAAAGAAGTTCACCGTACATGGCTAGTTGATCTTTAAGAAGATTCTTATACTTTTCGGAATTCATTCTTGAATGCACAAAAACAATATCCATTTTCCCTTGAGCCGAAAAACCAGCCCAAACCATTACTGAGCCTCCACCCATTTGGCGGCTCATTATTACATGAGTAGACTTTCGTAAATCATGCCAATAATATTGAAACCCGTCAGGAGCATCCAGGTTAAACTTTTTTTCATCAGAAAATAACACAGAGTACCATTTGGAGGTCCAGGCCATAGTTTGTTTAGCGAAGTTTAGACGCTCCATTTTGTGCCTGCTTAGAAGCGGTGGTTTTTTCTTCAATTTTTTATATTTCACATAGGAAGCATTATGCAACACCCTGCGAATGGTTCTCCTTGAACAATTCAGTTTCAAAGCATTTTTAATGCCTGTAGTGGTCATCTTATTCTGTGTAGCGAGCGAAAGCACGTGGCGTCTGTCTTTCGAGGACAAGCAAGGAGTACGTCCAGATCTTTTAATCACCGATCCATTAATTCCTCTTTTCAAAACATTTCTAATTGCACATCTAGAGCGTTTAATAACTTTTGAAATATTATTAATTGAAGCACCAGTTCCATTTAATCTCCAAATTTCGCGAATTCCACTTTCTTTTAATTCTGTACCTCGTGGCATGTTTGTAAATGCGTGAAGTCGGTTATCGTCTGCTTTAGTTAACTGCTGACGTCATAACAACGTGCAGAAAATTTGCATATTGCACATTATTTTCGAAAAAAAAAAGCAGGTGTTTTAATTAAAATGTAGGGTGTCTTATAATTTTGTCCATAGTATTTTTAATTTTTTTTTATTAAACTCTATAAAAATATCATTTCTGTAAAACAATTACGTGTGATAACAGAATAAATTTATGTTTTAGACGTATTTGATAAAATATTTTTAAGCTCTGAATCTTTTCTTTCACTATTTGTCAAATTAGTTAGGTGTCTTATAATTATGTCCACCACTGTACATATATACTGTTTATTTGCTAAAGGTGCAGTACAAAAGTTAAAAAGTTGAAATTACGTGCATGTGTACCAAAAGGTATCTTTTTCAAGCCTGATAACGGATAAAAAATAATGAAACTTCGACTTTTTATAGTTTCCCCTCTTGAGCCATCTATAGATTTTCGGTAAATTCAACTCTCTCGATTATATTTCTTACGTAGCTCTAACCATATTTTAAGTAAATTAAGGGGCCTTGGCATCACTGAAGGTTTCATAGAAAAGCTTATATTTCCATTTGTTATTTATAAGTTGAACTATATTATGTTTGCTCAATAAAATATATATTTAGGCAACAATTCTTATGTTTTTTTCATACAATTTTTACAGAACTAAAATCTTTAAATAGCGTTTTTCCAGTTTGCCTTTTATCATGAATTTATGATCTTCAATATGCTAAAACTTCTACAAATATTTAAGAAAAGACTTATTTTTATATACTTATTTATTTTTATTATTATTATTATTATTATTTTATATTTGATAGAACCTACTGAAAAGAATTAGGGATAGATTTTGAAATTTATTATTATTACTATCCTTTTCTTATATTTACCTTTAAATTTTGAAACTTATATATATTATACGAATTTCACCACCTAATTGAAATTTTAATTTATCAGAAGCCAAATTATTATTAGATCCAAAATAAATACTGTGCAATAGTGAAACCAGAATTATTCAAAGAAAAGTTTCAAAATAAAATTCATGGTTCATGACTCAGTTTTCATACTTCCACAGGCAGTACGGTTATAGTAAAGGACCCCCGTGACGCCTTTTAAATTTTAATCGCCGAGAATGCAATAACATTTTATTTATTTTGGCGTAATTTTTTGATTAAAAAAAAAAAAAAAAAAATCCTATTTTGATTATACTTTTTATGATTGCGTTTTTTAGTCAATTTATGATAATAATTCATCTTCTGTTTATATCTTTAAAATATTGCTACGTTTAAAATGACGCTTGCAAAGATTCTGATGAAATAACTTTTAAAAATATATTTCCCATAAAATAATAACGTCATGTTTTCTTATTAGATCATTGAGTTTAGTCCACGAGCTTAAATATTGTTCATTTTTAAATATTATTTTTTATCCTCCCGTATTTTATTAATTTCACCACTATCCTATCGTTTCAACTAAAATTAATTGAAATTGGTCCACGTTAGAAAGATATTATATAGATTTCTTTTTTCTTTTTATTTATTTTATTTATTTATTTATTTATTTTTATTTTTATTTTTTATTTTTATTTTATTTTTATTATATATATATATATATATATATATATATTATTTTATTTTATTTTTATTTTTTTTTGGGGGGGGGGGATTTAAAAAATGTAAGTCTATGTAAAAAATTTAAATTAAAAAAAAAAAAAAAAAAAAGGATTTTATTATATTTTCATTTTTAATGTTTGCTCTTTTAAAGATATTCCAAAATCCATTCCTATTTGCCATGCCTATATAATATGCTTCTTTGTCATCTTATTTCATAAACACCTGAATAATGTCCACTGATGTTTACTGAACCAATTTTATCGGAAATACATTTATACATTACCTACCAATAAGTATTTGGAACTTTCGAATTTAGACGTTTTGTTAAATATCCAGAAAAGTTCTTTAGGAATCATCCTGAAAGTTTGGTAGAGTAATTTAATTTTTTTTATTTGGTAGAGCATGTTATACCTCAAATATTTCATCAAAAGTTGTGGAAAAGAGGAAAAGGGGACCAGTAAAAAATTAAACAAACGTCAAACTGTTTTGGATCGCCCGCTTGTAAAAAGTAATGCTTTAAGTACGTTTTGGCTTGTAGCATGTGATTATGAGGATTTTTCTTATTATTTGTATAAATTTTTATGAGGCTACCACACATATATATATATATATATTCTTTGCTAAAAAAAATTTTTTACATTTTTAATTATAACACGCTGGGTATATTAGACCCAGTGCAAGGACATTTTTAGACAATTTGTTATACTATATTAGATGCAGCATACTGCAATTAGAATGCAAAAACTTTAAATATCTTAAGAAATAAGAGCATTTTTACTAAATAATTTAAATATTTTTTAACTACGAATGCGCCAGTTTTCAAAATATTTCCTTCGAATAATTTAACAGGCAAAAGTATTGAGAAACGAATGTTAAAATACAAACAAATATAGCGTAAATTCAGAAATTTATGAAAGATAGAGTGAACAGTTGTCTCAAAATAAGAGGCAAACCATAAGAGTTTTACTCACATTTTTATCTCGACTAATTCAATCAATACCCAGTGGTAATACTTCGCTGATTGTAAATAAATATAAATAAAACCACCTATCATCATCTTTTTTTTTTTTTTTTTTAAGAACTGAAATTATGTTCATTCTATCTCTCATAACTTTTTGAATTTACACGATATTTGTTTGGGTTTCCATATAAGTTGCTCAATACATTTAGCTATGATATTATGCAAACGAAATTTTTAAAAAGCTAGCGCATGCGTAGTTAAAGTTTTAAGAAAAAATGCTCCTATCTCGTAAAATATTCAACATTTTTGCATTCTGATTGCAGTATACTGTATCTAATGTAATATGCCAAATTTCCTAAAAATGGCTTTGCGCTGGGTCTAATACCCTACACTTTATAAATAAAAAAAAGTTTCTTTCCTTTTTTTCAATTTTCTAAAAAAAACTATTATATCTTCATGAATATAGGTGGTAGCCTCATAAAAATGCATACATATAAAGAGTAAAATCCTCGTAATCTCATCACATGCTAAAGTTAAAACGCATTTAAAGCATTTCTTTTTACAGGGTGATCCAAAACATTTCGATTTTCGTTTAATTTTTTACTGGTCCTCATTTCCTTTTCAGGACACAATTTTTACTGAAATATATGAGGTATGTATAACATGTTCTTTAGTCGAAAGTGTCCAAATACTTATTGGTAGATAGTGTATGTATATATATATATATATATATATATATATATTAATTAATTTTAAAAAGGGGCCTGGGTATTAAACTGACATTGAATTTTTTTAAACTATATTTCAATCGCTCAAAAGTGTCTGGAAAATATTGTATAGTGGCTAAGTTTGCATTTTTGTCAATTAAATTTCATTTCAGGTACTTTTTCATTTGCTATTTTTATAAATAATTTATTAATGATTTCAACATTAAAACTATTACTTAAACCAATTTTTCTAATGTCTTCCAATTCTGCAACCAAGTTAATCTATATAAATAAAGAGAAGTGTCTGTGTGTGTGTGACTGTCTGCGCTCTGGTGCTCACACTACTGATCGCAGAGCTTCCAAATTTGGCATATAGGTACCTGGGACCCTGCAGATGTGCACCTCGTCGAGATTTTTTCGAATTTCGAATTTGAATTTTTTAAATTAATGTTTTTCCGATTTTAAATATTGGCTTCTTTGTTTCATTTTTCATAGATTTATTCTTTTGCTTCAACCGTCTGCGTATCTTGGCAACGGCAATTACGCAACTTATTTTTATTTAATAAGTTCATTTAAAGGCGAAAATTTTTTTTTTTTTTTTGTTATATTTATTGATAATAAAATTGTAATGCAGTAGAAAAAATTAAGTATAATGGGTTTTAAATTTAAAAACGTATTTATAACAGTTATGTTTAATTTTTTATAGTAGAACTTCTTATTTTTCATTTTTTAATTAATTCCTTTAAAAGAAAAAACTTTTATTTATTCATTTTTTTTTTATTTATTTACTGTATTTATCAGTGAAAATGGTATATGATACATAGTAAAAAGTATTAAATTGCTTAAAATTTATTTGTTTATATATATATATATTAATCTACTTTTTATTTTATTTTATTACATTGCTCGGAATCAAATCGTAATATAGTGTAAATAGCATGGGCTTATAAAATACATGGTTCAAAACTAAAATATATAATAGATGCTGAGATACAGTCATCTTTAAAATCGTAGTTCTTAAATAGTAGTAGATCCCCCCTGTCGTCGATAAATATCCAGATTGAAGTGCCCGGGAAAGATCTCCCTGCAGGCATAGGAGACCTAGACCTGATGCAGTGCGGGCGGGAAAAGAGCTGCCGTAGACAGCGGGTACCCGAAGCAAGCTTTGGTGCAATTTCAGTTTCTTTCTTTCTTTTTTTTTTTTTTTTTGGTCTATAATGCGGCGTAAAAAAATAAATATTCATTCAATTCTTTCGAAAATTCATTTAAATATAGTGACCAGCGAAGCGGGCGTAGCCTGCTAGTCTATATAAATAAAGAGAAGTGTCTGCGTGTGTCTGTCTGCGCTCTGGTGCTCACACTACTCATCGCAGAGTTTCCAAATTTGGCATATAGGTACCTGGAACCCTGCAGGTGTGCACCTCATCGAGATTTTTTCGAATTTCGAATTTGAATTTTTAAATTAATGTTTTTTCGATTTTAAACATTGGCTTTTATGTTTCATTTTTCATGAATTTATTCTTCGATTGTAATCGTCTGCGTATCTTAGCAACGGCTATTACGGAATTCATTTTTATTTAATACATTCATTTAAGGGCGATTTTCTTTTTTTCTTTTTCTTTTTTTTTTTTTTTATTATTATTATTATTATTATTATTATATTTATTGAAATCAAATGGTAATGCAATAGAAATAAATTGTTACGTTTATGTATAAATTTTATAGTATAGCAACTTTTTATTTTTCCTTTTTTTAATTAATTCCTTTAAAAGAAAAATCTTCTTTTTTTTTTTTTTTTTTTTTTAAATAATACTTATTAGGTGAAATAAAAAATAGTAGTTTTAGAAAGGATTAAACTGATTAAAATTCATTTGTTTTTCATGTACTTAATTCCTTTTAAAAGAAAATCTACTTTTTTATTTTATTTTATTGCACTGGTCGGAATCAAATCGTGATATAGTGTAAATAACGGGGGCTATAAAATACATGGTTCAAAAACTAAAATATATAATAGATGCTGAGATACAGTCATCTTTAAAATCGTAGTTCTTAAATAACAGAAAATCCACAAGTCGCCGATAAATACCCAGACTGAAATGCCCGTTAAAGACTTTTCTGTAGACAGTGGGAAACTGGATCCGATGCAGTACGGGTAGAAAAAAGAACTGCCTTAGGCAACGGGTACCCGAAGAAGCGAGATCTAAAGCGATTTCAGTTTTTTTTTTTTTTTTTTTAGTTTTTTTTTTTTTTTTTTGTAATGTGATGTAAAAAATAAATACTGATCCAATTCTTTTGGAAATTCATTTAAACTAGTATCGGCCAGTGGTCGAGACTCGACCATTTTTTTTTTTTTTTTTTTTTTTTGCAAAGCGAGGCAAAGCAAAGTTATTGCCTTGTCCTAAACGGAATGCAATTGCAACACAGCTGCGGCAATTGCTTGCCGATATTCACTCTAACTGAATCAGCAGAGTTTTACTTAATATAACTATTTCTCTCTGTAGATGTTAGCCTTTCCTGAAATGAGAGAAAATCGCAACGTGAAAACGCCCCTTGTTGTGTGATACAGCCCAGAAGCTAATAGGTACCATGTCAAACCAAGGCCCAACCAAGTATCAAATTCTATTAAATTAATTCGATTGGTTGATAAAGTGCAGTGTTTGAAAAAAAAAAAAAAAAAAAAAAAAAAAAAAAGATATTTTTCAAAAATGGTCGAATTGAGTTCGGGAAATTTCAAAACGTGTAACTTTATCGAAAACCGAAAATCTAAAACTTTTCTGAATCTTATATTTTCTACTTATATATGCAGAGGAAAGAATAATAAATCCACTTTTTAAAAAATAAAAATAAGTAGTCAATTTCACTTAATTAAAATGCAAGGAAATCTCAAAACGTGTAAATTCATCGAAAACCGGAAATCAAAAGTTTTTATGTATCTTCTACTTGCTTCTTCTACCCACAAAAGCTAGCAATAAAGACACTTTTTTAAGAAATAAGTAGCCAATTTCAGTTAATTGAAACGTAAAGAAAGCTCAAAACATGTAAATTCAGTAAAAAACGGGAATCGGGATTTTTTCCGTATCGTCTACTTATACATGCAGCAGTTAGTAACAAATCCATTTTCCTTTTATTTAGTATATTAGTTGAATATTTATTGTTTAAATATCACCCTTTGAAATGAAATGTTTATGTTTACATTCGAAACTGGAAGTTTGCCATTTTTTTTCTGGAGTTTTGTGATTTTAAATTAATATTTTATCAATTTTACAGAAAAAATAACTCAGTCAAACACATGTAGACAGTAACTTATATATAACTATACCCAAATATCGGAATTAAAATCGGCAGATAATTTCCGTTATTTTTTAATAATTTTTTACAAAAATCCAATGGACGATTAACATAGAAAATCTTTTTCATGGCTCCATGGACAGACAGTGACGTCATCACTTCGCTTGAGTATAGTGATGCAACATTATACAAATTACTGTGTCTATGGTTTTATTTGAGCTTTATGAAATTGCCAGATTTAACAACTTTCTACTTTTAGGTATTTTTTAATGTAAAGGAATACGTGTATAAAAGGGAAAAATGGGCGAAAATGCATAAAAAATAAATGTATTTTAAAATACCTTCTTGACATCGTAAGAAAATAATATTTGTATTCGCACCTTCCGGCTAACCATACCTTTCGAATGATACCATTTTCAACCCTCTACTCCCATAATTAATATGTTAAAAAGGGACTACAAATTTTATGCTTGCCTATTAATATATAGATTTCAACCCTCTACTCCCATAATTAATATGTTAAAAAGGGACTACAAATTTTATGCTTGCCTATTAATATATAGATATAGTGACCTGCGAAGCGGGCGTAGCCTGCTAGTCTATATAAATAAAGAGAAGTGTCTGTGTGTGTGTTTGTCTGTCTGCGCCCTGGTGCTCACACTATTGATCGTAGAGCTTCCAAATTTGGCATATAGGTACCTGGGACCCTGCAGGTGTGCACCTTATCGAGATTTTTTCGAATTTCGAATTTGAATTTTTTAAATTAATGTTTTTCCGATTTTAAATATTGGCTTCTTTGTTTCATTTTTCCTAGATTTATTATTTTGCTTCAATCGTCTGCGTATCATAGCTACGGCTATCCGCGATTGTAATGAAATGCTCGCCCTCTGGTGGGCTAAGGTGAAATTATCACACCACTGCATATCATCATATTATGCAATCGATTCTCCATGATGTAATGGCGGAGAAAGAACAATAATAAATACACGTGGCTATTATATTTACTAACAACTGCAGTTCAGAGAGCGCCATCTATCGATCATTACAAACGCGGATTACGCAACTTATTTTTATCTAATACATTCATTTGAAGGCGAATATATTTTTTTTTTTATTAATTTGTTATATTTTTTGAAAATAAAATTGTAATGCAGTAGAAAAAATTAAGTATAATTAGTTTTAAATTTTAAAATGTATTTATAACAGTTATGCTTAATTTTTTATAGTAGAACAACTTATTTTTCATTTTTTACTTAATTCCTTTAAAAGAAAAAACTTTTATTTATTAATTTTTTTTATTTACAGTATTTATCGGAAAAAATGGTAGTATATACATAGTAAAAAGGATTAAATTTATTAAAATTTATTTGTTTATATATATATATACTACATATTTATTTATTTTTTAATCTACTTTTATTTTATTTTATTACATTGGTCGGAATCAAATCGTAGTATAGTGTAAATAGCATGGGCTATAAAATACATGGTTCAAAACTAAAATATTTAATAGATGCTGAGATACAGTCATCTTTAAAATCGTAGTTCTTGAATAGTAGCAGATCCCCCCCCCCCCCTGTCGGCGATAAATATCCAGATTGAAGTGCCCGGGAAAGATCTTTCTGCAGGCATGGGAAACCTAGACCTGATGCAGTGCGGGCGGGAAAACAGCTGCCGTAGACAGCTGGTACCCGCAGCGAGGTTTGGAGCAATTTCAGTTACTTTTTTATTTTTTAGTTTTTGTCTATAATGTGGTGTAAAAAAATAAATATTAATTAAATTCTTTCGAAAATTCATTTAAATATAGTGAGCAGCGAAGCGGGCGTAGCCTGCTAGTTTCTGAATAAAGAACGCGCGTTTTATGAAAAATCTTATACACTGAGATTTTACGTAAAGAAGAAGAACTTGATCTAAAAGAAATTGTAGCTTGATTAGCTATAGGCTTACACGCTTACAATAGATTGACTTATCGATGGTTAGGCTATTTCATGTTCGTAGTGCATCAAATAAAAAAAAGTTTCAGTGTAAATGTAAGACTATTATTAATTAAGTTAAGCCGTTTAACAAAACTATTATGCTCACCATCAAAGTTATGGCGAACATACCACCACCATTATGTTACGTCATCAATGCTGTAGCTCTAAAAAAACTTTTATTTATTTATTTATTTATTTATTTATTATTATTAATATTATTACTATTCTTATTTTAAATTACTTTTTAATATATCTCTACATACATAAAATAATGAGATGAAATTACAAAAAGTATAGTTTCAAAAGTAAGATATTTTAAAATAGTTCCTCGAAATTACTGCCTTAGATTTGTAAAAGTTTACGCTCTAACTCCCGTTAATATTCATGAAATTTCTTGAAACTGATATATGTTATTCGTGTTCAGTATTTTATGTTCCCTATTAAAAATGAAGTGAATATCTCTACTGGTTTGTGTACAGGAACACCCGAAAGTATTTCAGACATACATAAGCACTAAAATGTGTTGATATTAAATACATTAAAATTTTTCGAAAATTATGAAAATTTAAAAAAAAAAAAAAAAGAAAAATTAAATTAAAAATTTGAATTTTTCTCAAATTTCTTAAAATGCTCCATGCGACTCAGTTTTTAAAATTTCCTCCCGATTTCACATTAATATACTTTATTAATAAATTCTATACATATTTGTGCATTACTTTGTGAATTGATTGATAAGTTAATTAAAAAAAATATTTTTATGTTTGAATGCCGAAATTTCATGTAAATTTTTAGCATTCAAACATAAAAATATTTTTAAAAAATTATCTTATCAATCAATCCACAAAGTAATGCACACAAATATGCTTAGAATTTATTAATAAACTATAATAACATAAAATCGAGACAATAAATTGAAAACTTAGTCGCATGGAACATTTACAATTTTTCAAAAAAAAAAAATTAAATTGAGAATTTGAGCTTTTTAAATTTTGATAGCTTTTTATAAATTTTAATATATTTAATACTGATACATTTTATTGCAGTCCTTCATATCTCTAAGACAATAATTTCAAAAAACTATTTCTCCAACGTCCACCGCATTCCCTATGTTCTTTAGATAAAGTACACATGATTTTCACTGTTGAAAACAAACTACCTTTTTTTTAAAACGTCTTACCATCCAACGGTAATTTTATTTCATGAATTTTATTTGCGTTTTATTATTTTACGGAGATCTTTCCATTTTCTACTGGATAATGCCAATCAATGTTAATAATTTTAATATAAAGGGTGCAAACTGCGCGTTAGATAGCCTTTATTTTCCCAGCCATTAATCAAAAGAATATATATGAAATTAAAAAATGTTTTATGTGAAATAAGTATTAATCTTATACCACGAAAAAATTCACAAATTCAGTTTTGTACAAGTTACAAAAATCTAAATTTTTATTTGTTTACCCAAGTCCCTGCAGTTATATTTAGTTTAAAAAAAAAAAAAAAAAAAAAAAAAAGATACTTTAGCATGAGAAACAAAACAAAAATACATATACAAAAAGTTAAAGTAGCAATAGATTTAATCAAACTATATCTAATAGACTACTAACTTTATATTTCCAAGCTTTCTCATTTTTCTCTCTTCCTCTAATTTTAATACGGATTCATTGTATTTTTCCTCCTGAAATAATAAATAATATACAGACACGACATTATTTCATTATTTAAAACACTATTAGCACATATTAGCACACTATTAGCACATTATATACACACACTATATATACACACACTATTAGCACATTAGCGACATATTTAGCACTATTAAGAGCGACGTATAAAAATTCGACAACGCTGTACCGACTGAAATAGGCCTCTAGCGGGGGGACTCATGTCAAAGTTGGGCCTGGGGGGGGGGACTCATGTCAAAGTTGTGCCTTGGGGGGACTTCATTCAATAAATCCCCATTCAATAAACCGACTGAAATAGGCCCTTAGCACTATTAAGAGTGACGTATAAAACTTCGACAACGATGTACCGACTGAAATAGGCCTCTAGCGTGGGGACTCATGTCAAAGTTGGGCCTTGGGGGGACTTCATTCAATAAATCCCCATTCAATAAACCGACTGAAATAGGCCCTTAGCACTATTAAGAGTGACGTATAAAAATTCGACAACGCTGTACCGACTGAAATAGGCCTCTAGCACTAATAAAAATTATATGATACTTTTATGGTGGATTACTTCGATAAATTAAATAATCTGGTGTGCCACTCAAACGACTTTCTCTTACCCATGCATACTATAATGATAGATTGCACATTAAGTTTATAATCAATAGCATAAGATAATAAAGTTCAACGTACTTTTAAAATAATCTAATATAGGTTTAGGAACAGTTTTATTTGAGATGTAATTCTGCATGAAGGGGGCTACCACCCCCCTCAATCACCGTTCAATTACAGTACATAAAATTATTATTATTATTATTTTATTTATTTTTTAAATACAGGCTGTTATTAATTTACCTTCAAACTTGCCAGTCTTGATCAAATTTTCAATTGGCAATCTAATACGAAATCGGAATGCCAAATTTGAATTTTCTGCAGTTATTTGTTTTTAAGTTATGCTGATAACAGATCAACCGCTATAAACTGGACTTTCGTAATCGAGGCACCTCAAAACATAATATTATACAAAAAAATAAAAAAACAGTTGAAAATAGAACTTAAAAAAAAATACTTTGTTTACAGTATGGGTATGAAAAATTAATTTTGTAATATTCGTCGACATAGTAAAATGTACAAAACACTTCCATCAATTACATTCAATATAAAAGAACGCTTTGCTTAATTCTGGGTAGCCCTGTATATTGTCTGTAATCAGTATATGCACTATAAACAATATTGTGTACTTAAAATTAGTCTTACTTTAAAACATCTAACACAAAAGGAATTACGTTTCATGCAATTTCCAAGTATAGCCCCAATATGTCCAAATACTCAAGGGAACCCTTTAAACGAATGATGAATGATTTCCATACCACAATCTAAACAAAACTTTTATAAATATAATAAATTTTGTTCATTCCGTTTCGTTTAAGTCAGCCTATGGATGTTACGCTGTACTTACCAGAAATTTCATCATAGACATGATGTATTTCAATTCTCTTGGATGTCCCTGTACATGAGCCATTTGCTTGATCTCATCGAAAAGTTTACTGTAGTATCCCTACATAAATATGATACACATCTAGTGTACCAAGTTTGGACTTTCTGCTATAATTTGTTCTTGAAATATGCTAATAACGGATATACACACTCACAGATAGACACACAGAACAACTAAAAACATAATTTTTGGATTCAACGGACCTCAAAATGTGTAAATATAACAAAAACTAGATTTCGAAAATTTGACCCAAAAACAATATTTTCTCTGCCATATTATATTAGGGTAAGAGAAAGGTGTCCCTTCTTCTTTTCCGAAAATAGAATTTTAATGACTCATTTCCTTTTAAAATATTTCAAACTTTGTGATTTTGTCAGATGATTCTAAGAATACTACAAAATAAATAAATAAACAAATAATTGAATGAGGGCTATTTTAAGCTGTATTATACGTCTTACTTAAACAAAATTTAAATAAAGTATGTTATGCGTATACAATTTATAGACAATAAACAGGGCTACCCAAAATTAGCAGAATAAATTTAAAAGAGAAGTGTGGGCGAAGATTGTTTGAATAACTGCAAAACTTAATAGCAGCTTTTTATCCCTTACCGACCCGAAACATTCCCCCACTTAAAACATTACATTCTTCTGTTTTTGCAAACTGAAAGAAAAATATGGTCTATAGCCGACATTTGTTGATTGAAAATTATACTTTACACTTTTTGCTAATTAGCTCGATCATTCATTTTCTGATTTTATTACATACGACTGTTCCAGATGCAAAAATGTAAGTGGATGTCGTGGATGTCTGACCCACACGACCGTACGGCCTGGGTCGGAAAGGGTTATATATGTAACTATTTAAATGAAGGGATCGAGAAGGGCGACATTCCAACGCATCCCACAATGTTAAAAATTTCTGTAAATTTAATGTAAATATTTATGCAGGGTCTCTGTAAATTTACAGTAATTCTTAGTTAAAAGTGAATAATTGAGAATCTCGATCTTTATTCTGTGTTTTTACGTAATTTTATTATTTAATTTTTTAATTAAAATTAAAAATGACTGTTTCTACTTTAGAAAAAACATTCCAAGTCCGAAATATATTCTCACCAATAATTAATTAAATTAATATTAGTTATTAAAATGAATGTATAAAATAAGTTTTTTAACATCTCCGTTTATTTTTCTCTGTAATTTTACGTAAGACTTAAGATAATAGATTACACAGAGTTTTCTGTTGAAATTTTTAACAGTGCACACTATTGTATACCAAACAAATCTTGTTTCTAAAATAACTTTCAAATATTTTAAAAGCAATTTGGAAATGTCCTAATATCTCTTATCGTACTCCTGAAACTTAGAAATTTTCTTTTTCCTTTTCTTTTTTTATAGAAATGCAGAATAACAGAAAATTGTAGAAGTGTCACACCAGTTTTTTTAATATGCAAGATTCTTCTTTAAAAAAATCAATTGAATGCATAATTTATTTATATATTTAACATTCGATTTTTATCTGTTTATATAAATAATATTTTCATAAGTAACATGCAGGAACAGCATATTAGGATTTAGAAAAAAGAAAAAATATATAAAAGACAAATATGAAAAGAAAAAGGGGGAAAAAATGTCTAAATGCTAAAAAACACTTTATAAGAAATTAAAAAAAATATTATTATTATTTAATATGAATTTTCAGTTCATAACATATAAAGAAAAGAACTTGCATTGTCATTTACTGTCTTGATAGCTTTTAGTTTATCTTCACATTTATCTTCATATTCTTTCTGACACTTCGTAAGTAAAATTTTCCTGAAGTTAACTGTACCTTGACTATCCCCAAACGGTACTTTAAACTAAATAAATAAAATAAATGAATATTATTTTACAAAATTAATAATAACTATATATATGAGGAAAATCTTAAAATTCTCATACTTACTAATGCTACTTGCTTGCAGATTTTGACATAAAGAGGAATTAAGTTAGGCTTCTCAATACCATTTTCATAAATTAAATCAACAACTCCTTGTAATTCCTCGGAAGTGTGAACACTGTCAAACAATAACTCTTTAATCTGCTCTGCCAATGTTGCAGAATTCTGATTTTTCACTTCATTCAGAATACCTTGGATCTTACTAAGCTGTTCCTGAAAGTTTTTTTTTTTTTTTTTTTTTTTTTAATAAAAAGTCAGATTAATCATTGTGTAGTATACATTTAAAACGATTAATAAGAACATAACTAAGCATGTCTTTTTCGACTCGGCATTTTAATGAATTTAGAGTTTTCAATAGCTCTCAAAAAATTAAGTTAACAGTTAGTTTTAGTTTTTAATGCTTAGCATCCTCATTTGAGGACAGCTAATAAAATAACGCATAGAATCATTGCGGTTTCTTGGAATTATTTCTTTATTTTCTTTCACTCTCTCTTTACTTGTATCTATTTTTTTTTTTTTTTTTTTTTTTTTTTTTAATGATAGTTGATGTGGCATCACTATAAACAATCTCACAAGGTTTTATTTATTTTCGATTAAGGGGACTTGGCATCAATGAAGGTTTCATATAAAATCTTATATTTCCATTTAATATTTATAAAGAACTATATTACGTTTGTTCAATCTATATCTATAAAAATGTTATGTTGGTTTGTGTACGGCTCAAAAACTCAAAATGTTCTGCACCGATTGATCTCAAGTTTTGACACGATATACAACCCGCTTCAAAGATTGTTTTTATCTGTTTTTCGTGTCAGTAACATATCCGCGACCGCGAGAAAACAGCTTTTTTAACGGTCAGAAGTGTACCAGCAAACCCGCCATACTGGCACTGCAAATTTGCTTTATGTTTACCATTTATTTTATACAGCGCGTGCTCAGTAAACTAGACATCATGACAGTCACACACGTATAAATTGGCAGCATTCAGCGATCATTCGTTTTCGAGCAATGTGAAATATAAAATCTATTTCGCAAATCAAGATTACTATAGTAAAAATGAAATCGAAAATAATGTTGATGCTTCAGTTTTTTATTTTCGTGAATGTTTGAGCACACGGTAGTTAAAAATGTTTGATTTCGATTAATTTTATATTACAGCGCGTGCTCAGTAAAAAATGAAAATAAAAATAATGTTGATGTTTCAATTTTTTATTTTTGTGAATGTATGAGCACGCGATAGTTAAAAATGTTTGATTTTCGATGAATGGCATCTGTATAAAATGTTTAGTTTTTACTTTCTTCTATATGTAATATAGAGAAAGTATTGGATTCGTAAAAATTTTCGACCTCGGGTTTTTGATGGATTTACACGTTTTGAGAGCTGTAGAACACGATTTGACTATTTTTAGAAAATGTCTGTCTGTCTGTCTGTCTGTCTGTCTGTCTGTGTGTGTGTGTGACAAAATTTTGTGGCAACTGCATCTCAGAAACTACTGCACAGAATTTCATACAAATTGGTATGTAGTTGCACCTTGACATAAATTAGTGCCTATCAACTTTTGGTAAAAATTGTCTTACAGGTTGCGTTGCCATCCCGCTTTTTCTAAATTTTTAACATGGTGATATAGGACAAAATTTTGTATAAATGTGCATAAAGAGAATTATTTTTTAGTAATCATTATGAAATTTACAAGAATTATTTAAAATAGAGATAGTCAACTGGGAAAAAAATTTTGTATGCGTAGGAGCCTCGCCACCCCCCGTGGGGGGGAGTAAATTTTCAAGATGGGTATCTTTCGAAAGGTCTCGTCAATACCTTTAAAACGAATGGTTGAACTATAAATCTGTGATAATTTAAAACAAAGTTATCGATTTTTTTTTACTTTTAACGAAAAAAAACTTAGAAAAAAATCTTTTTTTTTTAACGAAATTTAACCAGACTTGGTATTTAGTTGGCCTCTGACATAAACTGAGGCTGATTAGATTTGGGGATCAATCGCTCAACAGGTGGCGCTGTGATCGTATTTTTTTCTAAATTTTTAACATGGCAGTATAGGAAAAAATTTCGTATAAATGTACATAATGAGAGTTATTCTTAACCTGTGATTGTGAAATTAATATGAATTATTGATAATAGTAGTAGTTAATTAGGGAAAAAATTTGGGGCATCGCTTCCCCCCCCCCCCCCCACCGGGGAGGGTGTAAATTTTCAAGATCAGTATCTTTCGAAAGGTCTCGTCAATACCTTTAAAACGAATGGTTGAACTATAAATATGTGGTAATTTAAAACAAAGTTTAAACAAAGTTTAAACAAAGTTTAAAACAAAGTTACAAAGTTTTTTACTTTTAACAAAAAAAAAAAAAAAAAAGAAAAAAATCGTTTTTTTTTTTTTTTTTTTTTTTTTTTTTTTAAATATTGTTACTGTGTGAATTTGTATAGGAAAATATAGAAGAAAGTCTTGTGGTGGCCACAACATACTAGTTTTGAAAAGGAAATAACTTTCCCATTTTTGCTCCGAAATGCCCTGTTGCGATTAATGTTTATGTAGTCGAATTCTTCTCATGTTACGCTTTGTGATTTCGTGTCGCAATTATTATTATTTTTTTTTTTCTGAAATTTTCGTATCTCGGACTATACTTAATTTTTTCAATGGAAATACTTTTCAACTGTTTCTCTTTCCATCAGTAATGTTAACATCGTAAGAAACGAAAATGTGTATGCTCTATTAACAAAATAAATGCTTGCCTGAAATGCAATGAATTTTTTTTTTTTTTTACCATTTCAAAATGAAAATTTTTCGTTATTATTATTTATTTTTTATTTTATTTTATTTTATTTATTTATTTATTTATTTTTTTTTTTGGTCCTATCTCTCTCATTTTTTTTTTTTTTTTTTTTCAACCTAGAGCTGTGAGAGCCATAAGAGTAAGCTGACCAGATGTTTACAAGCGAAATTAAGAACAAATGACGCAGTGTACTCAGTTTTGGTCAAAAGATGAGAACATGTTCAGATTAAAAATGAGGACAGTTCTGAGGACAAAAATTCAAGCACATTTAAGCTATTATATTAGAACAAATATGCATTTCTGTATCGGAAAGAATATAACTTATTTTAAATTACCTCTGTTGAAATCACAAATTTAAAAAAAAAAAAAAGTTAATAATTTTCAATATTAACATTATAATAATTATTGTTAAAACTCATTTTTCTCAAGGATTTAAGCTAATATACGACTTCGACTACGGTTAATGATAGTGTGCGAAGAAAAATAAAAAATAATGTGTTTCCACAGCAGTAATAATATTTCATACATACTGAAAAGAACATGAAAAGAAATTTATAAATTTTGCTTCTGATATCACAAAAAAAGAGAAAAGAAAAAGAAAGAAAGAATAAGAAAAAAAGAAAATCCAAATGTAATTGAAATTTAGGAAATAAAAAGGCACTATAAAAAAATAATTTAAAAATTTCTAAATTATAAGCATATAAGATAAATAATAACTACATATATCAGTAAATTTGCTGATCAAAAGTTAAGTTACAAGAAACTTTCTTATTTAGATCATATCAGTAAATTTGCTAATCAAAAGCTAAGTTACAAGAAACTTTCTTTAGATCTCATTTAAAATCTTAAATCCTACCACACAAACATGCCAACATTTTAATTTTTTCCGCAACATTGATTGTGCCTGTCCTTTTTCCACACTACTTTTCTTGGAGGGTATTTTTGTTCTTGTAAAATATATAATAAAACAACAATTCTTATGGTTTTTGATACATTTTTTACAGATTTGAAATCTTTAAATTTTGTTTCTAAATTTGCATTTTTTCATGAATTCATGATCTTTAAAATGCTTAAACTTCTACAGATATTTAAAAAAAGATTTGATTATTATTATTATTATTTATTTTTTTCAAAAACTAGTCAATAAATTTCAAAATACACCCCTAATTCTTTTTAAGTAGGTTCTGTTAAACAACCAAAATAATTATTAAATATTTTATTAAATATCTGTCGAAGTTTTAGTATTTTGAAAATCACGAATTCATTTTTACTTTCTTCTATCTTCAATAGAAGAAAGTATTGGATTCGTAAAAATTTTCGATTTCGGGTTTTTGATGGATTTACATGTTTTGAGAGCTGTAGAACACGATTTGACTATTTTTAGAAAATGTCTGTCTGTCTGTCTGTGTGTGTGTGTGACAAAATTTTGTGGCAACTGTACCTCAGGAACTACTGGACAGAATTTCATACAAATTGGTATGTAGTTGCACCTTGACATAAATTAGTGCCTATCAACTTTTGGTAAAAATCGTCTTACAGGTTGCGTTGCCATCCCGCTTTTTCTAAATTTTTAACAAGATGATATAGGGCAAAATTTGTATAAATGTGCATAAAGATAATTATTTTTTAATAATCATTATGAAATTTACAGGAATTATTTATAATAGAGATAACCAACTGGGAAAAAATTTTTGCATGTGTAGGAGCCTCGTGAACCCCCCTGGGGGTGAACTCCCCCCTCGAAGGGAGTAAATTTTCAAGATAGGTATCTTTCGAAAGATCTCGTCAGTACCTTTAAAACGAATGATTGAACTGTAAATCTGTGATAATTTAAAACAGAGTTAGCGATTTTTTTTTTACTTTTTACGAAAAAAAACTTACAAAAAAAATCTTTTTTTTTTTTTTTTTTTTTTAACGAAATTTAAACAAAACTTGGTATTTAGTTGGCTCCTGACATAAACTGGTGCTGATTAGATTTGGGGATCAATCGCACAACAGGAGGCGCTGTGATCGTATTTCTTCTAAATTTTTAACATGGTAGTATAGGACAAAATTTCGTATAAATGTACATAATGAGAGTTATTCTTAACCTGTGATTGTAAAATTAATATGAATTATTGCTAATAGTAGTAGTTAATTAGTAAAAAAAAATTGTGCATGTGGTTCCCCCCCCCCCTGGGAGGAAGTACCCTCTGGGGTGGGGTAAATTTTCAAGATGGGTATCTTTCGAAAGGTCTCGTCACTACCTTTAAAACGAATGGTTGAACTATAAATATGTGGTAATTTAAAACAAAGTTATCGATTTTTTTTTTACTTTTAATGGAAAAAAAAAAAAAAAAAAAAAAAACTTGGATATTTTTTTTTTTTTTTCTTTTTTGTAATATTGTTACTGAGTGAATTTGTATAGAAAAATATAGAAGAAAGTCTTGTGGTGGCCACAACATACTAGTTTAAAAATGCAAACCTAAAAAGCACAATTTAAATATTTCATATCTGTAAAAAATATATCAAAATCCATAAGAGTTGTCTGAATATATATTTTACTGAACAAACCTAAAGTAGTTCAATTTATAAATATTAAATGGAAATATAAGCCTTTATGTGAAACGCTCAGTGGTGCAAAATGAAAGGTGCCAAGTACCCTTACTTATAATTTCGTAATTTTTGGATAGCCATTTTATGATTTTTCATTCATCGCACGTGTATTTGCTTTTTGCGGCAGTATATAAAATAAGTCGATTTGAATAATAATTTACAGCCGACTTTGTGAAATTTGCAATGATCAAGGTTTCTGTTGATTATAGAATTTTGGGGATATATCATTGCTTCATTTACATACTTTTTTTTTCCTCATTAGTGCATAAATTTGTAATGTTAATGTAAAAATTAAAATACAAATTATATTAAATAAGTAATTTCAGTATTCAAAAGATACTTAAAACTGAATTATACATATATATTAATAAATCAAATTAATAATAAATAGAATAAGAAAAAATACAGATTCATCAGCAATCATTTTAAATGCAAAAGTAAAGGTAAAATATAAAAGTTAGCAATTGATTATGAAAATTGAAATTAAAGAAACTATAGTATAGAAAACAACTTAGATTGAGTATACATATTAATCTACTGGCTATGAATTCGCGAACTTTAAAGGATAAATAGTCGAAGATTTTTTGAAATTTAAAAAATAAATAATTAATTAAAAATTTGTATTTTGCAAAATAGTTACTAAAAATAGATGTTTTTCATACAATTTCAAACAATTTGCAAAACTTCAAGTTACAGTTTTTACTTTCTCTTACCCATACTAGTATACTCTGTTCCATGCTCATTTCGCTCATCAAACCCACGGCAGCTTACCTAACAGGCTTTGCCCGTTACTCTGGTTACAATAAAGGCTCAGCATTTACAGTGTACCAAACTAATTAAAGAAATATATTGAGTAAAACTCTGCTGATTCTTCTGATTCAACACAGACAATTGGCGCAGCTATGTTGCAATTTAATTCCGTTTATGAGAACGCAGTTAATTTGCTTTTTGCTATGCAAAAAAGTGGTCGCATTTCGACTACTGGACGATACTAGTTTAAATGAATCTTCCAAAAAAAAAAAAAAAAATGAATAATTCAAACGTTTAAATAAATATATTTCGAATGGCGACTATTTTCAACAATTCAAAAACATGGCCAAATCTTGCTATATACACACGTTAATGATATGTAAATGACATTTAATTATTTTTGTTTGATTATATTGATTAGAAAGAACGGAAAACCCACTCAACCTCAACCCAAAACTCTTTTTAATTAACCGGATTCAGTCATAAAATCGAACTTAAATGCCTAAAACTTTCTTAAACTTCAAGCTTTCCTACGAAAGTTAACGAAGCGTTTCGCATGTTATCTATATATATAAACGGCTAAGAGATTTCCTTGGACTGTTTGTCTGTGTGGATGCAAGTTTACACCTAATTTTCATAACTTTAGTTAATTAAAAAAAATCTAACTGCCCGATCGATAAGCTGTTTAATCCGACGGATTCGGAAAAATCGCCCCTTTCATTTGGTACCTTATTTGTAAAGAATTTTTGATTAGATTTTTAAAAATTAATTATAATATGAAAATAATAACCTGGTAATAGCTTTAAAATTGGACATTTAAATTTTTCATTGTTGCCAAAAAAAAAAAAAAAAAAAAAAATTACGAGTTATTATTATTATTATTATTTTATTTATTTATTATTTTTTTCAGCATAAAATTAAATATTCTTTCACGCGAAAAATAAAAATTAAAAAATATTAAATTTGCTCATGAATATGAAAATGGAGTAAAAAGAACAACTATAACCTTTTTTAATATACCTCAATTTTAGATTTTTTTGTTGTTGTTGTTTGTTTGTTTAAATAGTATGTTTTTGGTACGGATAAATCGCGCTTGGCATAAAAGCTAATTCAGCATTATATTAAAGAGCTTTACTTATTGATAATCCTGGGTAATTTTTAAAATTTTGATGCTGAAATAATCGGACATTTTTCGCCAAGGGCTCTACTTTCGCGAAAGCCACTTTAAGCCAAGTAGTGCATTAAAAATACAAATAAATTATAAAATAATGAAAAACAGAAAAGAAAAAAAGAAAAAAGAAAAGAAAAGGAAGAAACGGAAAAAATAATCGCATAAATTATGTAATTTTTGTCTAAAAAGACGATAAAAATTCAAAAGTCATCATATTAAGGCTGTACCATGATTTACATATTTAATCATTTATTTATTTTTCTATATACCATCTACTATTAACTAGCTCAACTGCTATTATAACCACAAAAATTTGTCTCATGCGGTAGATGTAGCCGATCATAGCATATTGTAATATTATATTTGGCGTAAAATTGTTGTCATTTTACGGTTGATCGAATAAATCAAATAAATATAGAAAATAACGTGAAAGAAAATATTATGTACACCACGTATAGTGTTGTAATGTATTTGAATTCTTTTGGGTGTCCCTGTACACAAACCATTTACTTCATTTCAACGAAAAGCTTAGTGTAGAACCGCTATATCATACACATTTAGAATACCAAGTTTGGAGTTTCTGCTATAATTTGTTTTTGAGATATGCTGATAACAGACAGACACACACACACACAGACTAACCGCTATAAACATGATGTTTTGATTCTGGGGACCTCAAAAAGTGTAAATATAACAAAAACTCAATTTTAAAAATTTGGCCCAAAAACAGTGCCTTATGGGTAAGAGAAAGGAGAACAACAAAAAATCCCTTTCAAAGGAAAAGGAATCAATTAAAAATAATTACAAGAAAGAAAAGTTACTATATTAGTGGCATCCTTAAATTACCAACTCAAATGCAAAATTATCTTGTTTCCTTTTTTTTTTTTTTTTTTTTTTCATTTTGCACGCACGCCTTTTATTTTCTAATTCAAAATTATTTAAAAAAAAAAAAAAAACTTTTTCGATACTGTTTGTTTCGAGACTGATTATTATTAATTTTCTTTTCTTTCAAAAAAAAAAAAAAGAAAAAGAAAAAAAGATGAAATTCTAACAAAAGCAGAATTTAGTTTAGTACGGAGGACTATTAGTTTCTTCTTCTTCTTCTTTTTTTTATTTATTTATTTTTTTTTTTTTTTTTTTTTTTTTTTCAAATTGTAACATCGCTTTTAAATTATTCAATTATATTTTCGATAAATTTTCGATTTCGATAAATGTCCAACTATCGTAAAACTGTTATCGTAAAAGTCCGTAGATTGAGACTAATAGTCCTTCGTCCTAAAAAGAAAATGAATAATAATCAGTTTCGAAACAAACAGTATCGAAAGAGTTTTTTTTTTTTTTTTTTTTTATGATTTTGAATTAGGAAATAAAAAGCGCGCGTGCAAAATGAAATAACAAAATAAAACAAGATAACTAAATTTGAGTTTGAGTTGGTATTTTTTTTTTTTTTTTTTTTTTTTTTTTAAGTTTGCTTGCACTGTTATATATTTTTTACGGGACGTGAATAGTCTAATGATAAATCATACTCTTGCCAATAGTCTATAGTCCTTTGTCTACTTTCTTGGTTCGGTTTGTCACTCTACGGACATTTTTGGGTTTGTCACTCTATGGACATTTTTGGCACATTAAAGCTCATACTCATTAGACCAGAACTTGTGGCTTAAAGTGGATGGATTCGAACCTGACACCTAGAAACTGAAGACTAGAGGGCTAATCATTCGACAATCAGATACAGGGTGTCCACTAATCGGCCCTCTCAATTTTAAAGTTAAATTACTCCTAAACAAAGGTAGGTAGAGGAATGAAACAAATGGAACGTTTATTTTAAAAGTTGTAAAAATCGTTTACATGAGAATCGAAATTTGTTACAAGTATTGTCAAAAGGTGGTGCTGTCGGCAGTTCACGTTGCCATTCACATGTGATTCATCGTCAATATGATTCGTCTGTGAACCCTATGCATCCAAAGTCGAATCCATTTTCATAAATCATTTTTAGCATGATCTGTGTGAAATTGTTTCCATGTTGCACAGTTCAAGTTGGAAGAGTGTGGTGACAATGAATCTTAAACGGAAAAAATCTGGAGTGACTCCACTCGACTTTCCGAACATTGACTAATTAATAGTTTTGTAGAAAAGTAAAGAAAGAGGAGTTGTTAAACAAACAAAAGATATAAAACCATAATAGAGTGTTTGAGTATTTTTCTCCATATATTACACGATGTTTTAAACGCTACTGAACTTGAGCCCATAGGTCATAATGATAAAGAATTTTTCGTTGTGTCCCGTAAAAACCTATAAATGCTAGATTCACCAAAATGCTTATTGTTAGTGCAACAGTGATTTATAATAGTCATATAAATTTTCAGCTCAACTGAATAAGGCGTTTAGATGCTATCGCACTTTTAAAAATTTGGTCCCATAGGCCATAATGATAAAGAATTTTTCTTTGTGCCCTGTAAAAAAACTGTAAGTGCTAAATTCACCAAAATCTATATACAGTTCGTGCACCTGTGGCCTATAATATGTGTACAATTTTTTTGCTCAGATTAATAAAGCGTCTAGACGCTATCGCACTTTTAAAAATTTGGCTCCATAGGCCATAATGATAAAGAATTTTTCCTGGTGTCCCTGTTAAAAAACTATAAGCTCTAGATTCGCCAAAATCAATAGGGTTCGTACTATGGTGACTTACCATATATGTACCAACTTTCAGCTTATTCGAACAAAGCGTTTACACGCTAGCGTGTTCACTCAGAGACACACACACTCTCATACATACACACATACATACATACATCATCGTAAAAATAGTGAAAACGGACTCAGGGGACCTCGAAACGTTTAGAAACATCAAAATCTCAAATTCGGATTTTTGACATGATTACAATACTTTCCTCCCTATAGTGTTCGGAAAGTAACAAGTGTAGATTATTTCTCAGAAGTGCTGGGTGGCTTCAATCCCGATTTGCTGCAATTCTTTCTATTGATTTTCTTTCTTGCTGCAATTCTTTCTATGGATTCTCAATTCTTTCTATGGATACTTGTGCAGAAGATTTTTACGACTTTCAAAATAAACATGCCGTTTGACATTCATTCTTCTATCTATCTTTGTTTAAAAATAATTTAATTTTAATATCGGGGCCCATTAGTGGACATGCTGTAGGTGTGTATCGGTAGGGACCAGGAAAGGAGTTTAGTGTAGTCAGGATTTTCACAGGGTTTCATAAACATGTAACATCCAATTGCAAAATTGTTTTAAATTAAATATTAAAATCTTTTAGCTTACAAATAGTTTAAGTAAATGGATCCATTACTACAAAAATTACTAACTTATAATGTTTATACGTTCCCAACCCGCCCGTTTTAAAAGTTTTATTACTTACCAAACATATACTACGTACAAAAAAGTAATCATGAAAAAATCCGGCATTGAAATTTTGGTACATATGTACATTTTGTGGTTTCCTGAATTCATTTTTGTTATTTTTACGGTAATGTATGGCTAGTGTATGTGTGTGAGTGAACACGATAGTCTAAATGCTTTACTTAGCTGAGTTTAAATTATGGGAAGTGTAATATAAGTCATAACTATCATGACACAAACAATATAGATTTTTCTGTGTGTATGAACTAATAGTTCTTTTACAGGAACATAAAGAAGAATTTTTATTCATCGTGGTTAATAGAATAAAATTATTTTGAAGTGCACTAGGAGTTACATTAAATTAAGATAGAACTTTTAGGTAGGCATGTTATAGGTCATTCTTAAAAAATCTAAATTTTTCATGAAAGTACGACTTTTACAAGACATACAGGGTAAAATTCTTATACATTACAGCCTATGGGCTTAAATATTGAAAGTCCGATTCAGTAATGTTAAATTATTTAAAACACTTAGCGAGAGTATGATCAGTTTGAGAAATGATGTGCGTATTACAAGATTTTTTAACGGGAAAGTTTGTAACAATTTATACATACTATATCCTATGGGAGCTAATTATCTGAAGTGCATTAAATTATTAAAAACAGAATAAAACTGACATATGCATCAGAATTTCATTACAATATGATGGTTACAGAAATCTGAGTGCTTGCCATTTAATAGTTCTTAGGGACGTACCAAAGAATTAGGACGAGAACCGGTACATTCAGCATAGTATGGTCGTCGGCAACCAAAAAATTAGGATACATTATCATCCTGTCCATTGTGAAAATACGAACTTAGTGAGAAATATTCAAACACGCAAATATAACAATCACTTTTGTTTTTTTTTTTTTATTGTAAGTTTCCGTGATTCATATTTATTTAAACACCTGTTTAAATACTAAATGTTCAAAAAGTCGAACGGTCTCACTTCAAATTTTTTTATGAAATCGTTATGCAATTTCAAATAAAATAATACATATATATATCTTTTTTTTTTTTTTTTTTTTTTTTTTTTTTTTCGGCTAAAATTCACTGAGTTAAACTAGTGGATCTGCAGATCAAGAGCCTGAACGTCCTATTTGCATCAGACAATATTCAATAGGTTACTTTTATTTATTCCTTATTATATAATAATATATATTGATTCGATCGACTTGTTACCATAATCAGATACATTTCTGAGGGGGGCTCCCCCCACTATATCTTTCTTTGTATACCTATCTGTATATCATATATATGCATTCTTAATAAACGACGGTCTTGTATTATTTCCCTGAAATTCATAAATACCAAATTTCATGCAAAAAAAATTACATAGCATATCGGAAGTATTTTGCGTAATCTTTAAACTAATTACCAATTTTTGCCCACAATTTTCAACAGGAAAACATGCTTTTAAAATTCTAATAAAATTTCATTATATTTGATGGGATGTAACCATGTTAAAATACACTTTTAAGAAATAACGACTATAGACCGTAATAGTACGACAGTCTTTTATGTATCCCGGAAAAAGCCACAGTCATTATAAACGCCAATAATAAGAGTAAACCTAATTAATTATAACTCATTAAATTTTCAGACTAATTTGACATCATTTGGATGATTATAGTACATACTCGGAATTACTTTGTGTGGTCCCATAAATTGCTTATTCTATACATACCCTTTTTTAAGAGTAAACAAGATTTTAAGCCTCTTTATAATGCACATTAATTCTATTAAGTTCAATTCAGCATAAACGCATAAGTGCGCGCTTAAATAAAAATTTGTCCATGGGCTCTAATGTTACAAAATTCTTTTGTGTGTCTCTGTAAACGAACCATAAACATTGTATACACCAGTAAAAACTATTCAACTTATTTTGCGTTTTAAATTAATAATTGTTCCAAATTTAACACCGTTTGGATGACTACGTGACATTGTCAGAACAATTTTGTAAGGTCCTGTACATTAATTAGAAAGCTTAAAAGCACATATTTTCTTTAAACAACATATGTTTAAGCATCTTACTCACGCACGCTAGTTTCATTTTCTTGATTGCAAAGTAATGATGTTAAAATGCGTTTAAACGAAATTCACCCCATACGCCGTAATGTTAAGAATTTTGGTGTGTCCCTGTACACAGTTTATAAACAATATAGCAATAAAAATTATACAGCTACTTACATGAAAAGCTGAAACGTGTGCACCAATTTGCAAGTCATTCGAAGGATTTTTGCGGCGCTATTGCGGTACATACAAATTCTTCCCATAGGTCGTAATGATAAGAAACACTTTGGCGTGTCCCTGTACACGAACGGCAAATAGGAATACACACCTAACACTATACAGCTATTTCTGTTGAACTCATGAACATGTGTACCAAATTTCCAGTGAATAGTCTGATTTTTGGGGTCGCTATCGCGGTACATACAAATTCTTCCCAAATGCCGTAATGATAAGAAAAACTTTGGCGTGTCCCTGTACACGAACTACAAATGGAATGCACACTCAAAACTATTCAGCTAATTTTGTGGGGATCATGAACATGTGTACCAAATTTCAAGTCAATAGCGGGATTTTTGCGGCCGCTATCGCATGACAAACACACAGACAAACAGACGGAACCCAAAACCGTTTTGAGTCTCAACAGAGGGCCTCCACTGACGTTTCGGCAAAAACTATAATATTTTTAATAATAAGTCGTTTTTTCGTGCAAGAAAATAGTTCGTTTGAGCTGACCTTTAAACTTAAAGGGACATCGTATGAACAGACAAAATATTCTTTTTTCTGTTTCATTTACTGGTATAAATGAAAAAAAAAAAAAAGAAGCAAAGCTTTCTTTATATGGAAAACTTTATTGAATTTATTTAATTACCTAACTTATTGCAAAAATTTAATAAAATTTCTGAGAAGTATTTGTCTTTTTAATTTTTTTTAAACATAATAACTATTTCCCAGTGCAAAAAGTGCGGCCAATTTAAGCAGTTACGAGTCATGCAAATTTTATATAAGGAACCATTGTTTATAACTATAACCATTGTAATACTGAACACCACAGAGCTGGCATTTAAAAATAATAAGTACAAAACTTTGAATAAACACCATAAAATGCAATAACTCGCAACAATTGTTTCGGGTTGAAAGAAAACACGACCCTTTGTCAGGTGAACGAAGTAGGCTCAAGTGCTGCTATTTAAACATACGTACATTGTCGCTTCATTTGCATTGAAGTACGCGTGTCTACTTTGTTCGTCTGACGAAGGGTCGCATTTTCTTTCGACCCGATATAATTGTTGCGAGTTCTTGTATTTTATGGTGTTTATTCAAAGTACTTACTACTGAACACCGTTGTATAAAAATTAAAGAAGATGAGATTTGTGAAAATGTATAAGCACTTTGTAAACAAAATTCATACAATGAATTAACAATCAATGATTGTTTCGTGAAATAGTTAAACACAATCCTTCATTTGGTGAAAATGGAGGCACGACTGCAGCGAGAAAGCAGATAAATTCTGGATAAAAATAAATAAATAAATAATACTCTGATTGCCTTTAGAAACAAATATTCAACGCTTCACTTTTTATAGCCCTACTAGCAGGCTTTGCCCGCTTCGCTGGACATTAAACTTAAATGAGTTGTCAAAATGCCATATCTTTATTAATAACCTAAGTTCTCGCTGTGATTGGTAGAGGTTTTCTTGCTCCCAATGTGAGGAGTCTAGGTCCCCACTGTCTTCGGCACAACTTACCCACTTCTTACTTCCCACCCTCAGCGGGTGAGTTCGAAGCTTTGCAGAATCCTACTAATGTACATAATGCGTACACTTAATCAATATCCACACACCAAAATTCGCCATTCTAAGATAATTCAAAGCGAATTGAAACGGAAAACATGTTTTTACACATGTTTATTGCCCTCCGACTCCGAGAAGGGGGGGGGGGGGATTTCGAATTTCGTGAAATCCAGTTACAATAAGTGCCGGATGCATACAAACAATTTACGCACCAAATTTTGTGACCAAAGAAGTCTTTAATAGACAATATTATAAATAAATAAATACAAAAAGCACAGCTTAAGTATGGGCACCCTTTGGTGACTTTAAATATTTTAAGCCATTTTTACGATGAACTGAATTTGCTATCTCAATTGTGCAAATAAAGATCTTGGCGAGAAACGCCCGAGGTACGTCGGTGCCGAATTTCAAATTTTGCCAAAGGGATCCAATACTAAAGCTGTTCCATACCGAATCTGGGTTGAAAACGGAAAAAGGGTAAAATAAATTAGAAATATCAGACCTATATTTATAAATTTGATACCTAATGAAAGGGGAGATTTCGCTGAATCTACGGGTGCAAACAGTTTTTCGATGCGACAATTAGATTTTTAAAAAATAACTAAAGTATGAAATTTAAGTGGCAACGGAAAAACGGAAAAAGAGAAAAATAAATTAGAAATATCAGACCCATCGTTACAAATTTAGTACCAAATGAAAGAGGTGATTTTTCTGAATCCTGGGGTGTAAACAGTTTTTCGATACGACAATTAGATTTTTTAAAATTAACTAAAGTGTGAAACTTAGATGGCAACACTTCATTTCAATCTTTTCATAATTTGCAGTGCGAATCACGCGAATACAAAAGTCTTTAACTTAAAAATTTATTTGTATATTTTATTTTTCCATTCAAAGCATTTTAGTGAAAAAATATTTATGGCGCATGCGCAGGCGTTTTTTACCCACAATTTAAACACTAATCATAATTTTGAAAATTTCTATAGATATAATTTCAAGTTGGGTGAAGACCTAAGTTTCTGCCAAGCGCCGTTGAATTCCGTCCAGCCGTTCTCGAGTGATGCCCGGACAAACGTGTTTTAGTCTTTTACCCCCTAGGGGGGAACGGGGGGGAATTTCTGAAAAGTTAATAGATATAATTTTAAGATGGGTGAAGACCTAAATTCCTGCCAAGAGCCGTTGAATTCCGTCCAGCCGTTCTTGAATGATGCCCGGACAAAAAAAGCGACATTCGGACACGATGACACACACACAGACACACACACACACAGGCAAAATTTTCTGAAGCTATTTTCGGCTTTCATGGGGTGTGAAACGTGAAGATATCGCAAAATTTTTTGATTCCGACAAATTTACAGACAAAAGTCTGATTTTATTAATATAGAAGATGCAAGCTTAATTTAAGACTTTACTTTTTTCTCATTTAACTATTAATATATTTTTATCTGTTAGCTTTTATATCAAAGTATTCATTTGTAAACGTATTTTTTAATCATAGAGAAAGTATGATGATTCTGCAATTTAAATACAATTAAAGCAAAATAATTATTTCAAGTACTTTAATTAACTTTGTTTAATTAATTTTTCTTTCTTTTTAAAAGTTTTTATTCCTTCAATGAAACATGCAGACAATATCAAATATATATCCATTTACATACACGTTGTTATAAAAATATTAAAAACCATATAGATAAACAATTTTATCATATCAGTTTCGGTAAAAGATTTCTTTTTAAAACATCTTAAAGCAGATATTTTGATAAGAAATAGTTTAGAATTTATATATTTTTAACCCAAAATATAAATAAAAATACATAAAAAATATATTAAAGCTTATAAAATTGAAAATTTTAAAACTATTTATACCTTTTTATCTGGTGTAGCCATTAGCTCTCCTCTTCTCTTTCCGATGAAGAAATATATTCAGAAACAATTTATGACAAATAAAAACTGCACCAGGCTCAGACATTACACGTCGACGTGATCCAAAATATAAGAGATAACGCGAAGAATCAAAGGATGTTTTGATTCCTTTCAAGTGAATTAAGGGAGTCGTCACAGAGTTGTATTTCGGTACTTCTTCGACTCTTTCTTCGATACTTCGATGTAGCGACGCAGGCGCTATTTAGTTCAGTCAAAATAGGAGAAACAGAAAAAAAAAAAAAAAAAAAAATCGTGTAGTTTTGAAATTTTGCATACTCATAGCTAAGAGGGTCCTGAACAACATACTAAAACTCCCCGCCAGTGGTGGGTGAGCGGGGAGCATTAAGGGGGCACTTTTCAGTTTTTATTAAATATCATAAAAACTATCACATTTAGAGAAAAAATGTCAATTACAAAATTAATCTACGTAAAATTTTCTACAAAAATGTATATTACATTTTGTTTGTATGGTCAATAGTTTAGAAGCTATAGGGGGATGAAAGAACACATTTTCTTGAAAAATTCTTTTTTGCAATAGTAAAATCAACTAAAGTGTGCAATTAAAAGGGTTCTTGTCAAATATATTCTAATGTACAAAATTAATATATACATAGGGAATATGCAAGGATAATGCAGCATGTTTTGTAAGTTTTAAGTAATTTTAAGGCTAGTAGATGCAAGTGGCGGTTTGAGTAAAAATCCAGATAATGAAGACCCAAAACCGATCAGCATTAAAACAAAATCGTGCAGCTTTGAAATTGAGCACAGTTATAAATTTAAGTGTCCTGAACAACACACTAAAAGTCCCCAACCATGGGGGGTGAGCGGGGGGCAAGGGGGCATTTAAAGGGGGCACATTTCAGCTTTTATTAAGTATCTTGAAAACTATCGCATTTAGAGAAAAAATGTCAATTACAAAATTAATCTACGTGAAATTTCTTACAAAAATGTATATTACATATTGTTTGTATGATCAATAGTTTAGAAAATATAGGGGGATGAAATAACACATTTTCTTGAAAAATTCTTTTTTGCAATAGTAAAATCAACTAAAGAGCTTAATTAAAAGGGTTCTGGTCAAATATTTTCTAATGTACAAAACAAATATATGCATAGGGCATATGTAAGGATAATACAGCATGTTTTGTACGTTTTAAATAATTTTAAGGTTAGTAGGCGCAAGTGGTGGTTTAGGTAAATATCCAGATAACGAAGACCCAAAACTCGATCAACATAAAAAAAAAATATCGTATAGCTTTGAAACTGAGCACAGTTATAAGGTTAAGTGTCCTGTCCTGAACAACATACTAAAAGTCCCCAACCGTGGGGGGGACGGGGGCAGAGGGCATTTAAAGGAAGCACTTTCAGTTTTTATTAAATACCTTGAAAACTATGGCATTTAGATAAAAAATGTCAATTACAAAATTAATTTACGTAAAATTTCCCATGAAAATGCCTATTACATTTGTTTGTATGATCAATAGTTAAGAAAATATAAAGGTTTCTTTGTATCTTACGGATATCTTACAGAAAAGTGGAGTTTTTCGATTTGTATATTTTGACTTCCACTCTTTAAACTTCGCATTGCGCTCGCACACGCACATATAGATATTTATTTGTATGAGTAGAAAATATTTAACCCGAACCCTTTTAATCACAAACTATAGTTTGTGTTACTATTGTAAATAACATAAAAAATTAAATTAAAAAAACACATTTGCCTATAAAACGAGTAGTTATGATTTCAAAGACTGATTTGATATGACAATTTTTCTTTTTTATACATTGACATAGTTTTACGATATTTCATTTGCAGTGTTTTAAATATCTGAAAAAAAAATTCTTTTTTTTTTTTTTTTTTTATGAATCAAAAGCATTTTTCTTGCACTGCCTGAAATGACTCCCCAGAAAAAAAAAAAAATATTAAAATGAAATGACTACAAGTATAAAGACAAACAAAGGCTTCAAATTTATAACACCCCTCTTTTAAGTGTGGGATTAAAAGCAATTTTGCCTAAACCACAACTTGCGCCTACTAACCTTAAAATTATTTAACACGTACAAAACATGCTGTATTATCTTTACATATACCCTATGCATATATTTGTTTTGTACATTAGAAAATATTTAACCAGAACCCTTTTAATTACACACTTTAGTTGATTTTACTATTGCAAACTAGAATTTTTCAAGAAAATGTGTTATTTCGTTCCCCTATATCTTCTAAACTATTGATCATACAAACAAAATGTACTATACATTTTTGTAGGAAATTTCACGTAGATTAATTTTGTAATTGACAGTTTTCCTCTAAATGTGATAGTTTTCGAGATACTTAATAAGAGCTGAAATGTGCCCCCTTTAAATGTCCCCCTGCCCCCCGCTCACTGCCCATGGTTGGGGACTTTTAGTATGTTGTTCAGGACACTTAACTTTATAACTGTGCTCAATTTCAAAGCTACACGATTTTTTTAATGTTGATCGGTTTTGGGTCTTCGTTATCTGGATTTTTACTCAAACCGCCATTTGCGCCTACTAGCCATAAAATTATTTAAAACTTACAAAACATGCTGTGTTATCCTTGCATATTCCCTATGTATATATTTGTTTTGTACATTAGAAAATATTTGACAAGAACCCTTTTAATTGCACACTTTAGTTGATTTTACTATTACAAAAAAGAATTTTTCAAGAAAATGTGTTATTTCATCCCCCTATATCTTGTAAACTATTGATCATACAAACAAAATGTAATGTACATTTTTGTAGGAAATTTTAAGTAGACTAATTTTGTAATTGACATTTTTTCTCTAAATGCGATAGTTTTTAAGATATTTAATAAAAACTGAAAAGTGCCCCCTTAAATGCTGTCCCTGCCCTCCGCTCAACCACCACGGGCGGGGACTTTTAGTATGTTGTTCAGGACCCTCTCGGCTATGAGTATGCAAAATTTCAAAACTACGATTTTTTTTCTATTCGTCAAATTTTGGCCTTCGTTGCCTGGACTAATTCTGGCCAATTTCCTTTCATTAAACTCACGGATCGAGCTGAAGAGGACTCTCTACTTATCTTCACTGGAAACCAAAGCCAATGTAATTCTATGGAGAATTTCGCCCCATTATAATGCACTAACTAATACATATTTTTAAATTCTGTTAATTCACAACTGTTAGACAGATTATCTCTATAAAAACTGATTTTTTAAATTTTTACTGTTTTATTTTGAAGTTGTAAAATGCGAATTTTTACAATACGAAATTCTGCATTTTTAAACTTAAAAATCTAGAGTGACTCCACTCGACTTTCCGAACATTGAGTAATTAACAGTTTTGTAGATAAAGTAAGGAAGAGGAGTTGTTAAACAAACAAAAGAGAGAAAACCATAATAGAGTGTTTGAGTATTTTTCTCCATATATTACACGATGTTTTATTTAACGCTACTGAACTTTGAGCCCAATAGATCATAATGATAAAGAATTTTTCGTTGTGTCCCTGTAAAAACCTATAAATGCTAGATTCACCAAAATGCTTATAGTTAGTGCAACAGTGATTTATAATATTCATATAAATTTTCAGCTCAATTGAATAAGGCATTTAGCGCTATCGCACTTTTAAAAATTTGGTCCCATAGGCCATAATGATAAAGAATTTTTCTTTGTGTCCTTGTAAAAAAACTGTAAGTGCTAGATTCACCAAAATCTATGCAGTTGGTGCAACTGTGACCTATAACATGTGTACAATTTTTTTGCTCAGATTAATAAGGTGTTTAGACGCTATCACACTTTTAAGATTTTGGTCCCATAGGTCATAATGATAAAGAATTTTCTTTGTGTCCCTGTAAAAAAACTGTAAGTGCTAGATTCACCAAAATCTATAGGGTTCGTACTATGGTGACTTACAATATACGTACCAACTTTCAGCTTATTCGAACAAAGCGTTTAGACGCTAGCGTGTTCACTCACAGACATACACACATACATACACACACACATACATACGCACATACATACACACACACATACATACATCATCGCACAAATAGTGAAAACGGACTCATTGGACCTCGAAACGTATAGAAACATCAAAATCTCAAATTCGGATTTTTGACATGATTACAATACTTTTCTCACTATAGTGTTCAGAAAGTAAAAAAGAAATATTAAAAATCAAGAAAATCAATTTTTAGAAAGTGATAAACACAGTTATGAGATTTCTGAATATGAAAATGGGATTTAAAATATGCATTAATGAGTTATAATGGGGCAAATTTTTCCATAGATACTTAAAAGAAGCCGATGTAATTTATATACATCGGCTTTGGCTTACGGAAAAAATAAGTAGAGAGTCCCCTGAACGAGTGAATGCAATTGTTTCCCACCTAGAAATGAAATAAGAATTTGTGTTTTAAACTAGAAGTATACGAAATACAATATTCCATTCATATTTTACATCTTCAACCTTTCCATTTCACTCCCATCAAAATAACGGGCCGAAATTTTGCTCATTGTAAAAAAGATTTACTCAGGTATCAAAATAGCCATTTACTCCTTATTCTGAAGAAGCAACTTAAAATTTAGAAATATCATATTAAATTTTGCTTACAGCATGATAGTGGATTTTACTTGAAATCTCAGCTTGGGCTGGGCATACTTTTATTTCTAGAAATTTTTAGCAGGCCTGTATTGATTCTTGAGGCTACGTCCTGCTTTTTGACGGAATCTTTGACATTTGAATTCTTATAATGGACTGGGTGCTAAAAATTGAGGTACAAATTATATATGGTATAATCGCTTACGTTAATAATTGTTGGAGAGAATGCAAGTTCATGTATGATAAAATTATTAAAAAGTTTAAAGGTTTTTTTTCTTTTTTTTTTTTTGGTTGGGGGGGGGGGGGGTAAACTGATGAGTTTTGAAATATTGACATTGTTGGAGAGCATGATGAAGAAAATCATTTTTTATTTATATTTACAGGAAAGGATATATTTTCAGAAAGAATGTTATTTCTCTCTATTTCTTTCGTATTATTGTATTTTAGATCAGTATCTCAGCAAATTTGCACTCCACCTCATGTTTTCGAACATGCTCTTTAATTTAAGCTTGGTTTGGTTTCAGTAGAAATTTTACTGGTTCATGCTTCCCTTGTTAGCAACGGCTGTTATACTATTTTTTTTATTATTATTATTCATTCATTTGAAGGCAAATTCTTTTATCCTTCTTTTTTTAATTTATTATATTTATTAAAAATCAAATGATAAATGCAGTAGAAAAAATTAAGTATGTTAATTTTTTAATTTAAAAACGTATTTACAACAGTTATGTTTATGTATAATTTTTACAGTATAACAACCTTTTATTTTTCTTTTTTTTTAATTAATTCCTTTGAAAGAAAAATCTTTTTATTTATTTATTTATTTACCGTCTTTATCAGAAAAAAAATGTAGTATATAGTAGAAAGGATTAAATTTATTAAAATTTAAGTTTAATTAAAATTTATTTGCTTTTTATTAATTTAGTTCCTTTTATAAAAAAATCTACATTTTATTTTATTTATTATAGTGGTCGGAATCAAATCGTAATATAGCGTAAGGAGCGAGGGCAATACATGGTGGAAAAACTAAAATATTTAATAGATGCTGATATACAGAATCTTTAAAATCGTAGTTTTTAAATAATAGTAGATCCATATGCATTCCATAAATACCCAAATTCAAGTGTCCAGGAAAGACCTTTCTGCAGGCAGCGGGAACCTGCACTCGATGCAGTGCGGGCGGAAAAAGAGCTGCCGTAAGCAGCGTGTATCCAAAGTAAGATTTAGAGCAATTTCAATGTAGTTTATATATATATATATAATAAAATAATATATATATATATATATATAGTGATTCAATCCTTTTGAAAATTCATTTAAATATAGTAGCGGGTGTAGCTTGCTAGTCTATAGTCATAAAGAGAAGTATCTGTGTGTCTGTCTGCGCTCTGGTGCTCTGACCACTGATCGCAAAGCTACAAAACTTGGCAGAGAGGTAGCAAGGGCCTTATAGGTGTGCACCTCATCGAAATTTTTTGGATTTCGAATTTTTTAACTATTATTATTATTATTCGATTTCAAATAGTGGCTTCTGTGCTTTATTTTTCTAAAAATTTTTCTTCATTTCAGTCATCTGTGTATCTTAGCAACTGCTATTACGCTTTTTATTTTTTATTTATTTAATTCATTCATTTGAAGGCAAAATCTTTTTATTTATTCATTTATTTATTGAAAATCAAATTATAATGCAGTAGAAAATATTAAGTATATTAAACCTTAAATTAAAAAACTTATTTATAACAGTTATGTTTATGTATAATTTTCATGGTATAACAAAATGCGTTATGCGAGATGCGTTAACAAAATGCGTTATGGTTATGCGAGAAATGCCTAGCTGGTTGTCAGCCAGGGTAGCTCAGTGGTAGAGCATCCGTGCGTTAAGCGGAGGTGCCCGGGTTCGATTCCCGGCTCTGGTATTTTTCGCATAGTTAGTAATAAATAAAATATCAACCTTTACACTCCAATTTGATTTAAATAAAGAAAATCTACTTTTTCTTTTATTTATTATATTGGTAGGAATCATATTGTAATATAAATAGTGTAAAGAGTGGGGGTTATAAAATACAGGTTTCAAAAACTAAAATATTTGATAGATGCTGAGATACAGTCATTTTTAAAATTATAGTTCTTAAAATAATAGCAGATCCATCTGTCGATACCCAGAGTGAAGTGACCGGAAAAACATTATCTAAAGGCAATGGGAACATGGACCTGACACATTGTAGGTGGAAAAGGAGCTGCAGTAGGCAGCGGAAGCGGTGTTTAGAGCAATTTCAATGTAATTTTCTTAGTTTTTATTTATAATGTGATATAAAAAATAAATATTGATTCAATTCTTTTGAAAATTCATTTAAATATAGTGATAGTGAAGCAGGTTAAATCTGGTCAAGAACAAAAATAAGACATTTTGTGTAATGCACCTTTTTTACATCTTTTTAAACATAATCTATTGTCTGTGTGAGAATCTCGCATGCGTTTTATTTGCTTTTGGGATATAATTGTTGTGAGTTCTTGCATTTTAAGGTGTAATATATAGTAAGGATGAGTAAAAAGATTTCTATACATGAAGAAAAGTACTGTAGTTACGAACTTCAGGTCCTCGCAAAAATAGAGGCTCTGAAAAAATTTAGGAATTATTTGTTAGGCAGTAAGTTTAACGTTTACACTGACTAGGAAGCTTCACCATAACCTTGAATAAAAGAAAATTGACTCCTAAAGTAGACAGGTGGTCATTTCTTCTACAGGAATTTGATTATGAAGTGGTACATAAACACAGTAAACAGATGCAATATGTCGATGTGCTCATTAGACACCCCGTAGGTAATGACAGTGACTGCAGACGTACTCACCAATCAAATTAAGACTGCTACAGAAAATAATAAGTTGTTCATCAAAACAATAAAGAATCTTACACAACAAAATCTGAAGAATATGTTTTGAAGAATAATGTTCAAAACAAAGTATTAGATGACATAGTATTATTAGTTGTTCCTTAGACAATGCAAGTTGAAGTAGTAAAGAAATCTCATGCATTAGGACATTTTTTGATTGCTAAAACTGGAGAGTTAGTAAAGAGAGATTATTATTTTCCTAATATGAAGAAATGTATCAAAAATAAAGTAAATAGTTATATTAAAAGCATATTTGTGAAAAGAGGGAAAAGGGAAGGTTTTTTTTAATCCCATCCCAAAAGAAAATATACAGTTGTCAACTTATATTGATTTTGTCAGTCCTTTTGCCGACCACAAATAAAAAATACAATTAAATATTCTCCGTAATTGATGACTTTACCAAAAATCATGATTATATCCGATGAAATCTACTTCCTCGTAAGATACTATACAGAAATAGATATAACAACAAGCTGTTTTTGATACCATGCAAGGATAATATCTGAGTGCAGAGCTGCTTTCAACTCCAGAAAGTTCAAGAATTACTGTGAATCGAAAAGTTTTGAACATATCACCATCATATCTGAAATTCCAAGAGGGAATGGACAAATTGAGAGACTTCATGCTACTATTACACCACCAGTATTATCCAAATGGTCCATAGAGGAACCGAACAAGTCTTACAAATTTGTTGACGCTGTCCAGGAAACTGTACACTCCACCTCATCAAGAAGTAACAAAAGAACTCCCTTTGAGCTGCTTTCAGGTATCACCATGAGAAGACCAAGAGAGAAAAAGAGTACTAGAATTCTTAGAAGAAGAAAGAATAAATTCTATTTTAGATCACTTCAACACTGTTCGTGAAGAAGCACGAAAAAATATCCTCAAGATTCAGGAAGAGAATTGTAAATACTATAACAAGAAGAGAAAGAAAGCCCATGTTTACAAGCTCGGTGATCTAGTTTTCATACAGTTGACACCCTTACATCTTTTAATATATATATATAAATTAATAAAAACTGTAAATAAAAATTTATTTCAGTTTTATTTTTTACACATAAATAAATATATTTCATTTTATGTCAAAAAAAAAAAAAAAAAAAAAAAAAAAATTATAAGCATTTGTTTACGTCTGTTTAGTATAATACTTAATTAGTGATGTAAAATACCCAGGTAATTTATTTTAAAGGGTAAATACCCAAAATGGGTATTTATTTTTCAATGAACTCTATTGGAATAAAATATCTGTATTTGTGTATAGTATGACATTGCTATATAAAGAGAGAAAGGCAGAAAGAGACAAAGTATATAAAGAAAAGTCAGAAATATTTGAGACACATAATTTTTTTAATTTTTTTAAACTAAAAAATTTAACCAGAAAAAACAAATGCAATAAGACATATGCATTTGACTTAAATATTTGACTTAAGTATCAGCCCTTTTCGGTTGTAATGTATTTGCTAATTTAAACTGAAAAAAAAAAAAAAAAAAGGTAAGTTTGGTTTTAAAATGATAAGGAACATTGATAATAAAAAAAAGAAAGGAAGATAGCTACGTACAATTCCACAGGAAATTGTGATACTATTTAAAAAATCTTGAGAATTATTTCAGGGTTCTTTGCAACCCTGTTAAAATAATCTTAAAATAACATTTAAAAAAAGGTCTAAATGTAAAATGTTTATATATATACATAAGGCAATATCTGTGTGTGGACAGCATAGCGCAAAGACGGTAGCTCGAACAGTTTCATTTTCGACACGAAGGTGCCCCTCAAGGGGTTCTTGTGAACCTCAAAGCCCGATTTTTGATTAGTTTTCTTTTAATTAATTAAAATATGAAAAAATTAACCTCGTAAAAGCTTAAAACTAGTTGGCATAGGTGGACTCTGTTCAGTTCCCCATCATATGTATATTTTCATAAATTTTTAGTACAGGACATACTATACTCGTTATGAGAAATGAATTTGACCAAACGCTTGACACAGTAACAGAACAAATGCTCGCCTAATAGGCTACCCACCATTCAGTTCGATAAATTTATCTTATTCTAATTTATTAATTTATTTTATAGGGGTCAATTTCGTAGTTTATTCATGCTACTATTTCCAATGCAACAATCTCAAAAATGCATATTTATATGAAATATCGCCCCATTTTGCTATGTTGATAAAATCTTAAATTTCGAATAACTTACGAAATTTTCCTATTAGAATATTTGTAGTCAATCATGTTAATACAAGTATCATAAATGTTATTTTGAAATTGTCTGATATATTTATGATCCTCAAAATGGACATTTATGCTTGATTTTGCCTTATTCTGCCATTTTACGTAAATCGTCAATTCCAAATACCTTATGAATTTTTTCATTTGGAAAATTCATACTCTATGGTATTCATGTCAGTATCCTAAATAATATTTCAAAAGTGGCCTGACATCTTTATGGTGAAAATATCCCTCAAAATTGACATTTGTGTAAAATTTTGCCTTATTCTGTTATGATAAGACATTCGTAAAATTCTAGTAAGTTACGATATTGGAAAATTCATAGTCAGTAATATTCATGTCAGTATCCTAAATAATATTTCAAAAGTAGTCTGACATCTTTACAATGAAAATATCCCTAAAAATTGACGTTTATGTGAAATTTTGTCCTATTCTGCCAAGTTAAGAAATTCGTAAATATCCAATAACTTGCGAAATTTTTAAAGTAGCATGTTTATAGTAACTGATGTTCATTGCAGTATCAAAACTCATATTTTAAAACTGGTCTGACATTTTTACAGCAAAAATTTTTCATTTAATGCAAGTTTAAGTGAAATTTTGCCCTATTCTCCCATGTTAAGAAAATCGTAAATTTAAAATAACTTACGAAGTTTTTAAATTTGAATGTTGCAAATAAATAATGTTCTTGCCAGTGTCGCAAGTAATATTTTAAAACTGATTTGACCTCTCTGCAACAATTTGTTCTTGAGATATCGTGTACACACTTAAAGTTACATTAAATGAAAAATTTTTGCTGTAAAAATGTCAGACCAGTTTTAAAATATCAGTTTTGATGCCGGAGTGTACATCAGTTACTATAAACATGCTACTTTGAAAATTTGGCAAGCTATTGGATATTTACGAATTTCTTAACATGGCAGAATAGGATAAAATTTCACATAAACATCAATTTTGAGGGATATTTTCATCGTAAAGATGTCAGACTACTTTAGAAATATTATTTAGGATACTGGCATGAATATTATTAACTATGAATTTTCCAATATAAAAATTTCGTAAGTTATTAGAATTTTACAAATTTCTTATCAAAACAGAATAGGGCAAAATTTTATACAAATGTCAATCTTGAGGGATATTTTCATCATAAAGATGTCAGACCACTTTTGAAATATTATTTAGGATACTGACATGAATACCTGATCTTGAATAAGAAAAATGACAAATCAAGATTGATGAATTCATTTAATGATAAAAAAGAACCTAAATTAATTACAAAGAGATCAGTTCTTTCTGTGGTTAATGAAATATTTGATCCCATTGGTTATACAAGTCTAGCCACTTTGATGCAAAAACTGATTCTGCAAAAATGTTCGAAAGAAAAATTTAATTGGGATTCTTCGTTGACAGAAGAAATGACAAAATCCTTTAGAAAATGGGAAGAACAGCTAGAATTGTTAAGAAATTTAAAGATTCCTTGAAGAATTTCAAAATTCGACTTAAGTGACGTTCTTCCTAATGATGAAGTTATACACTCAGAAAAAAGAAAAACAGTTACGACAGATCTTGATGTTTCCTCTCAAGAATATGATCTTTACGAAAATTGTTCTTCATACCAAAAGATGCTAAACGTTACAGCTTGAATTCTTAGATTTTGCGAAAATGCAAAGAAAAAAGAAAACCTCTTATTATCTAACTTAACAGTCGAAGAACCTAATTAAGCTGAATATGCAGTGCTAAAATATGCACAAGAGAAATGTTTTTCTAATCAGTCTAGGAACAACTTTCCGACATTTATTGACGAGAAAGAATTAATTAGAGTCTGTACCAGAATTTCCATGAGAGAAGACTCTCATAATTTCAGCTATCCGGATGTCTTACCAGAAGATCATGATATAACATCCAGAATAACTGAAGAAAAGCACAAGGAATTAAGTTCTATACATTGGAAACAAAAAGAAATTACGCAGCTGTAATAAAAATTAACTGGAAGTTTAACCCCCCATCAGCTCCGTGGTGGAGAGGCTTTTGGAAACGTTTGAAAAGAATTGTCAAAGCTATTTTGAAGAGAATTCTTGGAAAAGCACAGCTTGACTACGAACAGCCATATACTCTGATTTGTGATACAGAAAGTATAGTAAACGCACGACCTCTTTCATACATGTCGGAAGATCTAAATGACTTAACACCTGTCACTCCCGAAATGATTTTAAAGGACATACGTGAAATAAGAGTCTCAGATTTAGGCTTAATTGATAAAACGAAGTTCCAGAAGAGATATGCCTATCGGCAAAAGTTAAGAGAAGACCTTCGACAAAGATTCCTTAATGAATATTTGGGAACACTTAGAGAATTTGCTTCGGTAAAAACATCCAGCACATTTAAAGGTGATTTAGTGCTAATTCCAGATGATAATCTAAAACGTCTTCAGTGGCCTATGGCTATAGTGCTGAAATTATATAAAGGCAGAGATGGACAGTTTCATGTAGCAAGATTGAAACTGTTACGTCGATGTCAACGTTCGTGTACCTTGAAATTTTGTGATGAAAGCTGCCCTAAACTTCAACAACAAATCCGATATGTTCACATACTGCAGCCAGTGCAGCGCTTTGGTCTGGACTATGACGATCCAGGTTGAGCATGTCGTATGTCCTTCCCTGCTCAAGGTGGGGAGGATGTTACGAAACCGAACTTTCTCAATTCATAAACTTCATGAACTGAAAGACTTTTTCGAACTCTTATTTTTATTGCTGTTTTTTTTTTGTTTTTATTGGCAACAGCCACGTTTTCGTTTTTACTTTTGATAAAGATTCAGAAGTGTGTTCGAAAAGATTGAACGCTGAAATGGCGTATGACAGAATTGTAATATGTTTTATAGTCAACTAAATTGTAAATATGTATATAAATTTATTAAATTATCATGTTTTTTCAAGAGTCGTGAAGTAATTTGAAAATTATCATAATTAAGCAAGAAATTAAACGAAGAAAATGAAAACATCTGACCCAAAAAGAAGCATTAAGTAAGAAGTTATTTTATGTATTCTATTCTTTTATTTGATGCTACGTTTTAAATATATTGTCATAATTTGATCAACCATTTCTAAATAATATTTTTTACATATAATAGCAAAATTGTTGACAGCTTTATCTACATATGTGATGATAAAGTTTTCTAGTAATTCTTTAATATCATCTTTTATATATCTGTTAACATAACCTTTCAGAACATCAAATTTTAATTTATCAATATCATTTTTTACATAGAAAACCCATTCATTAAAAGCCTCAATAGTTATATTTTATTGCAATACTTTTTATAAAATTACCAATATCTTTATTTAACTGATTTTTTTTATTTTTGATAAAATTAGTAACATTTAATCTATATCTAGTACCCATTTTCATGAAATTCGTAAGTGTATTATTATGTAAAACTAAATCTATAAAATCCATATTACCAGTTATATTACAATAAGATTATGATGTGTGTCAATAAATTGTTTAAAGTTTTCACAAATACATGTTTATGAATTTCTATCGCTCATTTTAATTTTATAATTAAATAGTAATCTGCCAATAGGGGTACTATATTTAAAAGCCTTTTTTATAATTATGTTTTTAATTGGGAAATATTTTTCATTTTTATTTATAATTTTATTAAAATTTATATTATCATAGGATTTATTCATAAATAAAATAACTAGATATTCCTTATTCTATGAGTCGATTTGAATATCTTTAATATGTTTTATACATCTATATTTTGTCAAATCTCTAATTAAATCAAAAGCATGTGTATTTACAAAAATATCTTTATCCATGAATGTTTTAATAATTCTAAGTTCAGCCTTATTTAAACTAAAAACATGGTTCTTTATCAAGTTAATTTTAAAACTTTTTTCAAAAGTATTGTTTATTTCTATTAACTGATCAGAAATTTCTTTTTCTAGAATTTTGACATCTTTACTTTTTTTCTTTTTCTTTTTAACAGCTCTATATTGTCTCAAGTTTGTATATTGTTTATTATAGTTATTATAAATGTATTTATCATTTTGTTTCATTACAGTAGATGTTATACGTTTTTTAAAGTGTTTTAGATTTAGACCATAAGGATATATAGTTAAATAGCTATTCATGTATAAACTTTCATACCATAGCCTTTGTTTATGATTTATTACAACTGTAATTATACCTATTTTAACATTTTGAAAACCCATGAAAGTGAAAATGCTTTATTTCAATTCTATCTCGATATTTGACATCATTAACTTTATAATGTTTTGAAATATATATATGTGTGTGTTTATATATATATATATATATATATATATATATATATATATAATAAAGATGATCTATTAAGAATAGTATATATAAATAACTACTTGAATTGGCTAGTACAATATTGAAATGTGCATATGCTTTGTGTATATAGTAGTAACGTATATCTTGAGGTTGATGAAAGTAAAAGTCATAGGCAGAGAGCCCATAGGTTGCACCTATATGGTGGGGCAACCTATAAAAGATGTACTGAGCAGCTGTCCAGTGATTACCAAGATCTTGAAAGTTGTAATGATGCTGTTCTGCCATCGTAAAATGGTCCATTTTGGTGACAGAACGATCCAGTTGATGATACCATGTGTGATAATTTTTTTTCAAAATACACAGTTTTGGGGTATTTACCCAGGTCTCGAGTAAATATCCAAAAAATATTTATTTACCCACTGGGTATTTACACACTCCTTATCACTATACTTAAGGTTTTCAATTAAGTACTGTTTTCTTTCTGCAGTAATATCCAAAATTTGTTTTATTTTAATTGATTGTTTTTGTATAGTTTATGAGGTTTGATTAAAATTCTCACATTCATATCAAATAGTTATAATTTAAATTTTACTGATACTCTAGATTTAGTGAATCATTTTACTGCTGCCTTCTTGTGTCCATAAGATATATTTTCTCAATTTTCATATTTATATAGTTTTGATAATAAAATTTAACAGTCATATAAATAATTTAATTTTGGAAGATTATCTCTTTTACTTAAATTAGGGCGATGAGGAGACATTTTACTGAATTTCTACAGAAAGCCTTTGTGATTGCCAATGTGCAAATCACAGGCACAACTGCTAGAAACATGTAACAATTGCTTATCTATAAAATTAACAAATACATGTGAACCATTGAACTTCACACATATGCTCAATAACTAGTATGACAGAGATGTGCTTTTCTTAAAGATAATCAAGTTTATGTACATTTTGGTGAGAAGTTGATAATATATATTTCATACCCTGATAAATTTTTCCACCTATCTGAGCTTCTCCTACAGAAAAAAAATCTTTTCATTCTTATTGGTCTCTGTGGTTTCAGTGATCTTGCATCTGTTGCTTGGCTTTTCTATGCTGAATAAATCATTATTTTATATATATAGGATTTTAATAAGTTGAATACCCTTCCAACGGGCGCGCGTATCTGAGAGATACACTTGTGGTAAATCTCGTTGTACATCTTAAAGTCAGAGAGCATTTGAAACACTTATCTTTGGCTATTCACTCAGTATATATTGATCTATTTTTAGTTATCTTTTGAACCTCGAGACAATGATATGAAGCTGAATATTTGCTATTTGTATTTGAAAAATACGCACGACCTTTCATGTAACATTTTGTTATATTTGATTTTTTTTTCACTGCTAAAAACGATTGTTTGTTGTTTTTGTTTTAAACATTATTATTTTAAATATTTTTAAAATTAATTAACTTATAATTCCGATGTTTCTTTGATTTTTTTATATTGATTTTGCACTTTCGTTTCATTCTTTCAGTTTTGTTTTAATGAATAAAAGTTCCAACTGAATGTTCTTATTAATCTTCAAATGGTTATAGTATAATTAAAATATTCAGATACTTTAAAATACATATTTTACAGTAGTGTATGCGAAAACCTTTCATGTTCGTATAAGCAGCGCGCCTGCTAGAAGGATACTAAAGGAAGAAAAAATACAAAATAAACCTAATTTTTAATGCCTTTTTTTAAACTTAGAATTAGTACATTACAAAAAGAATAACAATGTAAATGCAATACTGCAAAAATTTATTATTTTGGAAAATAATTCGAATAAATAAGTAATGCCTTGATGTGTAGTAAAGTAACATTATGACTATAATTTCTGCATATATTCATTGGAGAACATACTTCAGTTTTCAAACCATAAGTGACATGTAACATATTGCAGTCACAGGATAAAAAGAAAAGAAAAAAGAAAGCTTCCTAACAATACAAATTTGAAATTTTGCTCTTGCATTGCTTTTTCGTCAATAATTTCAGAACAGACTATATTAAAACTTTTATTTATTAAGTTGATTTCTTTAGAAATTGACCTAATGAAATCACTTAGTTTATCTATGTATATATATAATGGAAAATTTGCCCTCACGATAACTTCTGAAATAATCAGCCAAAAAGCCAAAGTTGGACAGTGGACTTGTACAAATATTTTGGTTAAGTCTTATCCAAATTGCTCTACCATTTTATTTTCAAATGGTGGCCACTTGAAAATTTTGAATTCACATCGTAAAAAGCATATTTAACATCAGATATACTTAAATATTGGTATATATAAAGACCCAATAAGAGAGTTCCTACCACGTTTATTAATGACATTGATCCACAATTTTGTTTCAAAAAGGTAGATACCTTAACACATTCGCTGCCGATGTCAC
>OZ005649.1:217722146-217824146 GCA_963930645.1 Salticus scenicus
GTGACTGCCATTTGAAACAATACTTCACATCACGCGCTGGTGCGTGATCGGCAGCGAATGTGATAAATTATGGGGGGCACTTGAAAATTCGTCATCTTGATAAATTTTGAAATGCTAAATTAACTCTCACCAAAGTTGGAGAGACTTATTTAGCATTAACAGCTTTAATGCTATACTGGATTTCATTAAATTTTATAATCAGGCATGAGAGTAGGAAAAGGACAAAAAGTCTGAAAATATGCGTAAACTTAAATTTCACCAAAAAAAAAGAAGGAAAACGATGTGACACCAACATATTTCGCATTAAAAAGAAAAAGAAATTAAGAACTATATCATTCGGGTAAATTACAAAGCAGTTTTAAGAGTAAAATAAAAATACAAATCATTTCTGATAACAATTCAACAATAATACATTAAAATAATGTTATTGCAACAATAAATTTATTTACTTACTTATTTAAAGTTTTCAAAATCATGTGTACAAGCTCAACTAACTGTAAAGACTCATTTATTGTCATGTAAATTTATACAAATAAGAATCTGATTATGAGAGAGAGAGAGAGAGAGAGAGAGAATCTCCCTTTCCCTTTTTTTTTTTTTTTTTTTTTTATTTTAATGCAATTTTAATATTATTTTAGTTCAAAATATTAGACAATGTTGATAGGTAAACTTCCAGTATTGGAAAAGGTATAAAATTGCATGAAAGCTAAAATATGAAACTGGCCTAAATAAAAATAATAAGCAAATTAGGATAAGGTAAATGGTTCAAATTTAATGGTGGATAGCCTACTAGGTGGAGCATTTCAGTCTACAATTATGTTGATTGATTTCCCAAATTCATTATCCTCTTTTCTTTATTTTTAAAAAGGTTTTTCCTTTTTTTTTAAACAATCAATGTAAGCCAGAGCAGGTAAATATATATATATATATATATATATAATAAAGATGATCTATTAAGCATAGTAGAAGCCAAGCAACAGATACAAGATCACTGAAACACCAATGACCAATAAGATAAAAAAAAATAAAAAAATAATAAAAATCATCAGTGGATGAAATACACTAATGTAAAGAAACCAGATCTATTAATTAACAGTCTGCAAAACAAACGAATCAATAAAGTAAAACAACAAATCTTAACTTAAAACCATAAACTTATCAAAATTAATGAAAAAGCAACCCAAGAAACACAAGATAGGAAGAAGGAGGCAGGCGGCAAGACTTGTGACTTGCCTGTGGGGTTACACTAGTTTTACGCCGGCAACACTCCCCCAGCCTGCCACAACCAGAACAGGAACCATATGGATTTAAAAATGCAAAATTTCAAAGCAGATGAACAACAATGAAACCACGAAGCCACAATGAAATTCACCGATTGATCACATTGTGTTTAACAGTATAATATATATATATACTAGCAGTCAACGCCCGCTTCGCTGGTCCCTATTTTTAAATGAATCACTATAATTACTGAATTCTCAAAATTGCATTAATTTTTATCACATGAAAAAAAAAAGAGATACAAAATCTGATTAGAAAAAATGTTGCACCGGGTTCTCACTGCATTCGGAAAAAATTCGCAAAATGCTCTAACTCTTATTTCTATTATTTTCCCCCTTCGCCCCCCCCCCTTCCCACCTATCCTAATATTTTTACATATTCGAAAATATCCGTAATCGATTTGTAAGCATCGAAAACCTCTATATACCAATTTTTAATGATCTAACTCTATTTTTATGTCCCCCCCCCCTCTTCCCGGCCCTCCTAATAACTTTACACTTTCGAAAATATCCCCATTCGACTTACAGGCCTTTAAAACCAATTTGTACCAATTTTGAACGGCCTAACTGTATTTCTATTTGTTTTTGCTCCATAGCCCCCCCCCCCTTGCTGCCCCACCTGAGGCTGAATTTCTAAAATTCCAGAAATTGGATTTTAGATAGTTGCATTAGCATTTTAGAGCAAAAATTTCACGTATATCTATTTTTTTGTTTGAGATGTATAGGATTATGCAAAATCACGTTTTGCCTTCCCCCCTCCCTTCCCCGCGGGGGCCAAATTTTGAAAATTCCAGAAATTGGTTTTTAGACATTTGTGTTAGCTATATTTTAAAGCAAAATCTTTACGGATATCTGTTTTTTTGTTTGAGATATGAAGGATTTGTGAAATCACGTTTTGCCCCCCTCCCCCCCTTGGGGGGCGAATTTTGTAAAATCGCTTCTTAGTGGATGCCTACGTCATAGAAAGAACATTGTCACAAAATTTCATGCTTCTATGATTGTCCTAGTTCAAAATACTGACCAATACTGGTAGGTAATAAAATAAAATTTAAATAAAAATTATCATTATTCAATTATCCTTTCAGTTTTTGGAACAGCTTCAATATAAGGCATCAATTGCTATTGTTGGTATATTGCTCGTGAAATTTTACGTTTGGGAATTTTTTACTTTTATTTATTTATTTTTTATGCTAAAAATCTGAAATTCTTGGAATTTTTTTTTAAAAAGTCGGAAATTCCGATGAAAGTCGAAAAAATCTCATCCCTGTATAATTGAAAATTCTCAATTCAAAATTAATTATTCTATAATGGAAGATTCAGTATATAAGAAGAATCTGTATGGTATCAGAGTTCAATAAAATTGGGCATATAGTTTGATTGAAGATGTTCTATTTCCACTCCTGTTAAACAAAACAAGATACTGATGTAGATGTCACATCATTCACTGCACAATCTATTGGTTCCGTTGAGGTACTATAGAGAAGGGGTGGACAACCTGTGGCACTCCATGTACTTTTTTGCAGCCTGCAAGGTGACTAGCGATATTTAAAGTTTGACAAATTTGGTTTACAATTTAAAAATTAATAATTCCGTTCTGATTTTTTTCACTGTTGTGATGAATTGGATCCATTATTCATTCTTTATTACAGTTATTAATATAAAGTCATATTTTTTTTATGAATCTAAATTTCATTTATTAGTGAAAATAATTTAAATTCACGTATTCTGCTTCAAGTCTTCACCCAGCCCTCTCTCGAAAAAAGTACATATGTACAGTCGGAGAAAAAAAAAACACAACACTTAACTTAACTTCATCACTAATCGATGTAGAAAAATGCAATAGGTATCATTTGACGGGGAATTGTTAGTAGTTTCAGAAAATGAACTGAAATTTTGAATTGGGGGTCATCTACATATTAAAACGTGAACCAACTTTGATTTTTTCAATGGCAATGCCCCATTTTTATTTTATATTTGAATTCCTGGGATCGCGACAACACGAAAATGTATACTGGTTGTATATTTTACTTATTTTTTCACAGAGTTATAAGCGTTCAAAGTTTGAAGGTGCTAATGTTAAATTCATATTTCAAACTTTTATTAATATCTTCACAAAAAATAACACGAACGACATAATTTCTTTTTACAAGATACAGTGAAGAAACCCAAACATAATCCATCATTACTTTTGATTCTGAAAAATACTTTTAATTCTGAAAAATATTAATAAATTCATATTCATAAAGATTATGAATTATGATCTATATTAATTTTTACATAAAATGAATCCTAATGCTGAAAAATATGGGTATGCAAATTTGCAGCTCATTCCAGTCATTAGTTTTCGAGATATAAATAAATATTTCTTTTGGAGTGATTTAGGGAGCCGTCTATTATAAAGTTTTGCATGAAAGTTAATTTATTAACTTTGTTAAGTCAGTTAAGTTAACTTTGTTAATTAAGTCATTAATTTTTTTCTTTTTTACCTGAAAAATTTCCGGTGTGAAACATTAAAATTTTATCTGTTTCTTACAGGATCTTAATTTTATTTTTCTACATTTACTGATAACCCCTAACACATTTTTGATTATAACTCTATAAATACTAAAGATAAAGTATAGAAACAGTATACTTTTCCGCACTGCCAGACTCTCAGAAATTTGAATATGAAGTCAAAATTGGGTGTTGCTATTGAAAAAATCAAAGTTGGCACTCATTTCAATATGTATATGACCCCTAATTCAAAATTCGACAACATTTTCAAAAAGTGCATTTAATTTCCTGTTGAATTATGCGTATTAGATGTTCCTGCGTTAATTAATAAGGAAATTACAGCGGGTGTTGCATTTTTCCTCCCAACTGTACATGATTCATACACTCACAAACATTTATACACATACATAGATATGGTGTGGCCTGTTACAATAAAATAAAAAGGGATATATTTAATTTTATTGGGTTCCAGAACATGTTGGGATCAAAGGTAATGAAGTTGCTGATAAAGCAGCAAAATAGGCTTTGATAACTCTTAATAGTCCAGTTCCTTACAAAGATCTAAAGCATGCTCTCAAACAGCCTCTTAGAAACATTTGGCTTGTATAGATATTATTTTAATTCATCATCACCAAATGTGACTAACATTTTGGGTATTAATCTTCATTATCAATCGACCAACTTTTGAACCCTTTAAAGTTCACTACATATTTCCTTTTGAAAATTGTGAAATTAATTTACAAAATGACTTGTAGACGCATCTCTTATCATAAATATGCAAATGAAAAAAAAAATAACATTTTTTATTTTCCAGAAATTTATGGTTTCACAGTGAAACCAATGAATGGTAATTGGCTATTTTTTCTCCTTAAACAAATTAATATAAAAGTTGCAGAGAATAAATCAGATACTTTAGAAATTTAAAACATTTATATTTTGATTTACTTATTAAGAAATTCAAATAATGATTTATTCAGAAAGAAGCAAGTGTGGTATAAGCAGTGCCACAGCACCAGGCATCTAGCCAAACATTGTTGCTACAGCTCTGGCTTTATTATTTATTTTTTTACTTTATTTAGAAATTTATGCATAAAATTAACTACTTACTAATTGTTTTACTAGAAAAAAAAAACTTTATATTCATAATTGCAAAATGTTTAATACATATAAATTATTTAAAAAGAAAAAAATTATATAAAGATATATACCCACATACATATTTATATAAACAAAGTAAAAACTTATTTACACATTTTAATTCCTGTCTGCATCTTTCGGTATTTAGAAACATCATCATTAACCATTTATTTCAAATTAATAATTTATGTTCTCCGAAGTTTAAAAACAAGAATATTAATAAATTGATCACAGCCACTGCTAAAATGGGTTTTCCTAAAAACTTTGTATTTTCTATTTTATATCCATAACCATGTTTCTGTCAGTACATTAAAAAAAAAAAAACTGTGTACACTTTAGTGTATATTAACAAAAAATTATAAAATAATAAAAGACAATAAAAAAGGTGGTGGTTGGGTGGGAAGATGTTTGATTATGGAGGTGGGATGGTGTTGTAAGGCTGGATGGTTGGGTGGGATTGTGAAATTAAAATTTTTAAAAAATGCAGAAGGCTTGTTGCATTTACTTTGAATTACTATGCAAACTTTCTTTTTCCATTAAAATTTCAGTTTCTTCTTTTTTGAGTTGTCAACTATTCTTAAAATTCTAATCATACTATTATGGGAATTTATATTTCCCGGCTATTACCTTTACTTCCATTGTGTGACGTCACTGCTATGTAGTTATGACGATATTACTACGTCACTGTTTGTATCATCCTTTCAATGTATGCGCACGCACCGAGAAGCGCACCTGTTTTATTCAGATGATGTTTAGTCGTTGTCGAGGGAAAGACGCTCCCGCTTGGATGTAAACCAATGTATAATTATGGAGTTGACGTGGAGTGGTTCTGTAAAACACAGACGGTGTTTGCCGCTCGTAAAATGCAGCAATTTAAGTGTTTATGTAATGTCCCCTTTTTGTTTTAAATAAATGTTGTTATGTTACGATGGTCTGTAGCCGTTACCCTATATTTTGGGGGCTCGACCTATCCGGAAATACCCCTAGCATCACGAAAGCCGCTACTTTTGTTTTAAAACAGTAGCGCGAAAATGCTATTCGTTCTCAAGAAAATTCTACTAAAAGTTCTGATCGTTGACGTTTATCTATTGTTTCGTCCTGTTCTTCGTATCTCCTGGATGTTTCTTTTGCTTTAGACGAAATTCATTTTTTTTTTCTGCAGACGATATTTTTTTTTAATTATTTCATTGAAATACATACTGAACACTGGACGTTGTTCAATACCAGAGCTGCAAGTAATATTATTAGATATGCCAACTTTCTGCCGATGTGGAGTATATCAGTATTAATGCTTTATTCTTCATGCTTGACGTATTCTTGTTCTCAGTGCTTCATTTCAAAAGCGAATCATTTCGACGTTTTTTTTCAAATAATAAGAGCATTCTACATGTAAGTCATGGATTCATCATCATCTAATTCTTCCTGCTAAATAAAATGTTTTAATCATCACGGCATAAAGGACTGCCCTTAATGTTAGGTAGGAGCATGCATTTTTTTTTTTTTTTCTCCTCTTTGTATGATAGTATATAAAGAAAATTTTTTTTTTTCATTTGTAATTAAAATTTGAAATTCATTCATTGCCGTTTTACGCCCTTTAAAATTATTTGTTTGTTCATTTTTATATAAATAAAGAATTTTTCCCCCATATTCAATTACTTTCCATGAATAAAGAAATATTCTGTTCCCCAATATTTATTTATTATTCCTAAAAATATATATGTTCTGGTTTTAATCCATTTTTTTTTTTCCCCAATATTTACTTAAAAAAAAAAAGAAAAAAAAAAGAGAACAATTTTTTTTTTTATTTATTTCAGTATCCTTATTTTATTTTTATTGCATCCTAAAAATGGCCCTTAAATTAGGCGACCTTCCGCTAGTTGCAAATTCTTTGAAATATTCTAAAACAAATACCATAAAATTGTTAAACACACTATTAGGATACCCAACATTTGATCATCAATCGCGTAAACGTATGCGAAATTTTAGCGGGTTTACTGCCGATTTCGACATTAATAAACATCAAGAACAAATTTTAAAATCATTTTCTTTGTCCGATTTTATATCAATCGCTAATTCGCTACATTTAGAACCAGTCGGTAGTAAGGAAAATTTATGCAAAGAAATTTTTAACGCACTTACTAATTTATCTGAATTTCAGAAAACATTAGATACTAGTTTTTTGTCAGACGAAGACGATCTCAGTGTAAATAATCATTCCGTTCATACCCCCTATTCGAATGTTCCCACTATTACTTCTGTTTTTGAATCTCAAACCCAAACAGAAAGCGTAACTTTCCCTTCCAGTGTTCAAAATATTTCTCCGAATGAAACTGCAGACGCAATGTCTGATTTGAGTAATCATTTCTGGTTCCTCCTTCGAGATTTAGCTAGCACATGTAGAACTTTTTCTGGAAATGATTCATATTCTATTCGTAATTTCTTTAATGACATTGAGGAACAATTCTGTTTATTTCCTAGTCTTACCGATCAACAAAAACTTATTTTTGCTAAACGTTTAATTAATGGTTCTGCTAAAACATTTTTATTTTCGCAACGAAATCTTAATACTTATGAGTCATTTAAAGCCGCGTTAATTTCTGAATTTTTGGATACCATACCATCCATCGAAATACATAAACAATTAGAAAACAGAAAAATGCGTTCTAATGAAACTGCTACGCAATATTTTTTAGCGATGCGCGAAATTGCTAACCGCGGTAACTCCATTATTGACGATTCTTCGGTAATTCAGTACACCATTCAAGGTATACAGGGCAACCCCTCTGAAAAAATTCTTCTCTGTGGAGCAAAATCTTTTTCAGAATTTAAGGAAAAATTGCGTATTTATGAAACTGCTGTTAATACAATACACTTAAATCAACGAAATTCATTTAATTATAAACAAACATATGACAATCGAAAACGCAGTACTGGTCACACACAACCAGCTTTCACTCGCGAATCCAAATTTAATATTGGTCCGGCATCTCAAAATAAAATACGTTGTTTCAATTGTAACGATATCGGTCACTTATCTAAATTTTGTCCTAACCGTTCTCATAGCCCTAGGTGCCTTGCATGTGGTCTTTTTGGACACAAGTCTACCGATTGCCGCCGAACCGCTGCAAATGAAGGACCTCCTTCCAGAGATAGAGTTAACACTGTACATGAATCGCATGCTTCTCACATGTGTAAACAAGTTAAAATTAGTGGTAATGAATTAACTGGTTTGGTTGATACTGGTAGTCAGTTAACCCTTTTGAAACATTCTGCATGGATAAAAATAGGTTCCCCATCGTTGTCAAAAATTAATAAATCCTTAACTGGTTTTGGCTTTGCGCGTATACATGTTATCGGTACTTTTAATTCTTTTATTACTATAGACGATCAAGAGTTTTCAGCAACTATTTCAGTTGTACCCGACGTGTCCACATTTTATGACCTTATAATTGGATGTGACGTCATCCAACAAGCGAACATTAGCATTTCACCCACCGGTGTTACTTTTTCTAGTTTTTCACAACAAAATGAGTGTACCGCAGATCCAAATTTTATCATGACGATCACTGACGATAATCCCAAATTTGATATTGGTCCTAATGTTTCACGATATATTCGTAACGACATTAACAAACTGTTGTCGGCCTATAAACCTAATAAAATCAAAACTGCGAACATTGAGCTTAACATCACTTTAACTGACGATACACCTATTTTTCACTCACCCCGACGTCTACCCTTTACCGAACGAGACATTGTAGACGCACAAGTCTCTGAATGGCTTAAAGATGGTATTATCGAACCAGTGTCCTCCCCATATGCCAGCCAAGTTGTAGTTGTTCGAAAAAAAGATGGTAAACACAGAGTTTGCATCGATTACAGGAAGCTGAATCGTAAGTTAGTTAAAGATCACTACCCCCTCCCCCTAATTGATGATATTTTAGATCGACTTCAACATGCAAAAATTTTTAGTACGATAGACCTACGTAATGGATTTTTTCATGTACCCGTAAACAAACAGAGCCGCCCTTTCACTAGTTTTGTAACCCATAACGGTCAATTTCAATTTCGCTACATGCCTTTCGGACTTAGTTCCTGCCCTTCAGTGTTCATGAGATATATAAATGCCGTTTTTAGAGACTTGATTGCTGCCGGCATAGTACTCCCTTATATGGATGATCTTGTAATTCCCGCGAGTAACGAACATGAGGCCGTAGAACGTCTAAAAACTGTTCTTCAAACAGCTAGCGAGTACGGACTCGACATAAATTTAAACAAATGCAAATTTTTACATACCAAAATAGATTTCCTCGGTCACATAATAGAAAATGGTAAACTTTTGCCATCCCCTTCCAAAACTAAAGCTGTTTTAAATTACCCAGACCTTAAAAATGTTAAAGACGTACGTAGATTTCTTGGCCTTACAGGATATTTTAGGAAATTTATCCCTCATTTTTCTACCATTGCAAAACCCTTAAGTGATCTTCTGCGCAAGGACACCCCTTTTCAATTTCAAAATGAACAAAGAGCCGCATTTCAAAAATTAAAATATTTACTTTCCCAAGAACCAGTCCTCAATATTTTTAATCAAAATTCCCCTATTGAGGTACACACAGACGCGTCTATAGATGGCTTGGGGGCAGTCCTGTTGCAGAAAAACATGCATGATAATCAATTCCATCCAGTCTTTTATTTTTCGAAGAAAACAAGTGATAACGAGAGAAAATATACTAGTTTTGAACTTGAAGTTCTGGCTGTGGTAGAAGCCCTTAAAAAGTTTAGAATCTATCTGCTCGGAACAAATTTCAAAATTATCACAGACTGCGATGCGTTCGTCAAGGCACTTAATAAAAAAGAAATAAACTCCCGCATTGCACGATGGGCTCTGTATCTTCAAGAATTTCAATACACAATTGAGCATCGAACAGGTTCCCGCATGGCGCATGTGGACGCTCTAAGTCGAGCTCCACAATGTTTCATCATCCAAGATAGCCTTCATCTAAAACTCTTGAAAGCTCAGCAATCTGATGAAGAAGTTCAAGCATTAAAAACGCTTTTGCAGTCCACACCCCATGATAATTACATTATAAAAAAAAACCTTGTGTATAAAACAGTGAACGGTGTCGATTTACTCGTCGTCCCTACAGACTTACAGCATAGTATAATTAAAGAAGCACACGAGCGTGGACATTTCGCAGCACTCCGTACCCAAGAATTAATCACTAAAGAGTTCCTCACCTCAAAGAAAAAATCGAAAGTTGCATTAGAAATTGTATTAAGTGCATACTCTATAATAGAAAACGAGGTAAACAAGATGGTTTCCTCCACCCAATTGATAAAGACGATGCACCCCTGCACACATACCATGTTGATCACCTTGGTCCCCTAGCTACTACATCAAAAAAATACAAGCATATATTGGTCATTGTTGATGCGTTCTCCAAGTTTACCTGGCTGTACCCTACAAAATCTACAGACGCCGCAGAAGTTATTAGCCGACTAGAAAGCCAACGATCCATCTTCGGTAACCCCGCCAGAATCATAACTGATCGAGGTCCAGCATTCACTTCCACTGCATTTGAAAACTATTGCCATGAGCAAAATATAACCCATTTACCAATTACCGCAGGTTTACCAAGATCGAATGGTCAAGTTGAAAATAAAAATTCTACTATCATCGCTGTACTATCTAAACTTTCATCCGACAACCCCGAAAAGTGGTTTTCCCATGTGCCTGCTCTTCAACAAATCCTCAACTCGACATTTCAAAGAAACATAAAGACGACACCATTTGAATTACTATTCGGTACCAAGATGAAAAATAAGGATGACATCAAGATCCTGGAGCTTCTCAACGTCGAATCTACAAACACATTCCAGAGGCAACGTGAAGAGAGACGTATCGACGCCAAAACACAGATTCGAATGGTGCAAGAAGAAAATCGCAAGCAGTATAACCTTCGAAGACGACCAGCTGCTAAATTCAAAATCAACGATTTAGTCACAGTTAAACGCACCCAGTTCGGGCCTGGTCTGAAACTAAAACAAAAATTTTTAGGTCCATACAAGATAACAAAACTGAAACCAAACGACACATATGACATCGTCAAGTGTGACTTCGTAGAAGGCCCATTCAAGACCAGCACATGCGCCGAATTCCTGAAACCTTGGACGGACACTTTTGCAACACTTACTTAACATATTTCTTCAGGACTTTTTATTTTTTTTTTAAACTTAATTGACATAGTTCTTCAAGACTTTCTATTTATTTTTTTTTAAGAACTCTTCCTTGGACATTTTTGTGTGCAACATTAAACTTTTTTTTTTAATTATATGTTGAACTTGAACTCACCAACATAAGAGAAACTCTATTTTTAATGAACAATTTTTTTTTTTTTTTCCATGAACATTCTTCAATACCTGATTTTTTTTTGGTGAAAATTATCTACCTATTTTTTTTCTACTTGTCTGTATGTATATTAACATCTTATTTTATTTTAGTATTTGATGATATGATTCAGGTTTTGAGTGTAATATTTACAATACTTTCCATTTGGTAATGTATACATTTTTTTTTTTATTTAGTTAATGCAGCTATATTATTACTGTATCTATAATTCTATTATGTAGTGTTGTATATTGTATATATTTTTTTTTATTTCTTTTGTTTTTGTATAATTTAATTTTTTTTTTCTTGTTGTTTAATAACCTTCAGGCGAGGCCGCCTGCTTGGTCATGATGGCCGATATGGGAATTTATATTTCCCGGCTATTACCTTTACTTCCATTGTGTGACGTCACTGCTATGTAGTTATGACGATATTACTACGTCACTGTTTGTATCATCCTTTCAATGTATGCGCACGCACCGAGAAGCGCACCTGTTTTATTCAGATGATGTTTAGTCGTTGTCGAGGGAAAGACGCTCCCGCTTGGATGTAAACCAATGTATAATTATGGAGTTGACGTGGAGTGGTTCTGTAAAACACAGACGGTGTTTGCCGCTCGTAAAATGCAGCAATTTAAGTGTTTATGTAATGTCCCCTTTTTGTTTTAAATAAATGTTGTTATGTTACGATGGTCTGTAGCCGTTACCCTATACTATTAAACACACTGTAATCAATCAATAAATTTCATTGTTGCTTCGTAGTTTCATTATTATTCATCTGTTTTGAAATTTTGCTTTTTTTAAATCCATATGACTCTTATTCTGGTCTTGGCAGGCTGGGGGAGTGTTGCCGGCATGAAACTAGTTTAACCCCACAGGCAAGTCACAAGTCCTGCCTCCTTCCTTCCTTTCTTAAGTTTCTTAAATTATTTATGGGACACCCAAGAGAATTCAAATACATTACGTCTATGAAGGAAATTGCAGGTAAGTAGAGTATAACATCTCTAGACTGCATTAAACCAAATGAAATGAATATATATTTTTGATATGCGTAAAAACATGTTTCATGTAGAATATGGTATAGAAATCATTCACTGTTCAATTACAGGGCTGCACAAAAGAACTAGATTGTAATGCGACAATACTTAAAAATTAATGGAAGTGTACTTTAGGTTATGACGCGTGTTATTAATATAGGATTATATTTATGTGCACCATATGATGTGTACATAACTTTCAGAATATATATATAGGGCTGTCAATATTTAAGCCATAACATTCTTTTTTATTTATTAGTGGAAGTGTTTTACTATAATATAATATTTTACCCTGTCCAGGAAAGTTGCTCAGGAATTGAAATTAAGTCCTCATAACCATATGATAAATAATGCATTTTTTAAAGATAAATATTCATCACTTGGTTTTTTGTATATTTACATGTTTTGTGGCTTCCTGAATAGCGAAGTCAAGTTTTATAGTGTGATCATTGACTGCATGTGTTAGAGTAAATTAAAAGCAAATAATTTCATGCAATCCAAATGATGTATTTTGAAGTTAATACATTTGTTACTATAAAAGTTTGTTCAAGATTAATAAGTTTCAAGGAATGTTGCGTGCAAAAGTTGTATGAATAATTTTAAATGAACTTTTGAATTTAATAGCAGATTTGAATTCTAAATAAATATATGTACAATAATGAAATGGGGGGTTGAGGGGGTGGCAGCCCCCCTTCACATAAAATTAATTGTCAAATAAAACTGTTCTGAAGTCTAATTTGAATTGTTTTAACATAGGTTTACATAACTGTACTCTTTATTTTAAACGCCTTAATCTCCAATCTATACTTACAGTATTAATTTTCAGGGTAAGAGAAAGTCATGTGAGTGACACACCATATTATTTTCTTTGTCAGGAGTTTAAGAGAACAACTGATAAATGAAATATCATTTTTAAATTCTGATTTACAATTTGATTTTCAATTTGAAATGCTTATTTTTATTTATTTACTGAAATTGGATTCATTTTTCAAACTTGCCTGTACATCAAAACCGAACTTAAAAAATAAATAAACAATAGAATAATTATTTTTTGATAAAATTTTATAATCCTTTTTTAATTACAGAAATGTTAACAAATAATACAGTCAGCCCTATGGAAAGAGTTTGTATAAAATATCTATTTATAAAATTCATGTTCAGATTCATCTTTCTTAATATTATTCTTGTAACCTTTTTCAAAATCTTTTGCAAGGACCACATATCTGTTTTCTCTAACAGCATGCATTCCAGCCTAAAATAAATAGTTTTAAAATTAAATTATAAAGTAATGGACATTATTATATATATATTTATTTAAAAACATTACAAATAAAAAATAAATAAAACTCTTAAAAATATATAAACTAAATGCAATTTAAAACTATTTCAACCAAATAAGCAGATAACCTATCATTTAAAGCTCTCTTTTACATCATATGATTAAAAAATACATAAAAAAAAAAAAAAAAAAAGATGCTGTAACAATATTGTAAGTATTTCATGAATAACATATGGTCTACGAAATCTTAAATATACTGTTAAAATCAAACTCTCTTTATTTCAGTGTAATACATTTAAAAGTTATTAAAATGAAGCATATTTAACTAAAATAAATTATAAGAAAAAACCTTGCATTATAGCTTCATAAAAGACTGTGTAGCTGCTTTCTCAAATCGCCTAATTTTTGAAAAGGTAATACAGAAGATACATCTTCATTTAAGATATGGAAGAAAATTCAAAGTGCCGCTTCTATAACTGAACAAGAATGAGGATTAAAATTCCTTTCTTCCTTTTATCCCACCATCACAGTAGGTGGTGAAAAAATTTATATAGAATTTACAGCTACAATTATTGGAAGATAATTCCTTACAAAAATACCACCGAAATCATCGAAAAGACATAAGTTTCACAAGAAACAATGAAAATTCAAAACAATAGAGCCTCATCTCTGGAGGCAGCAATTTCAAATAATTTGACTCAGGATATCTTGACAACATCAAAATAAGTTCTGCTAGTTCCCAAGCAAACCACCTCGCCTCTAACAACCTTCTAAATTTGTACCCTATCCTCCGTTACTAAGTCCTTTCAAAAATACCTTGTTTTTCCCTGCATCTAAATCTTCCAAAAAAAAAGAAAAAGCTAAGAAATTTTACCAAGCGTGATCACATCAAATTCATGGAGAGAGTATCACAAAAATGAGGCAAAAAAAAAAAAAATCAAAAGAAAGAAAGAAATCAAAAAATTAAAAAAAGCAAAAAAATTACTGAATTTTTCCATTTAAGAAAGTGGTATTTACTTAAAAGGGACTGCTAAATATCCTGTTTTTTAATACACCTAAGGGTAAATTTAGGTATTAAGTATGTGCCAAAGACACCTTTTTTGATAAAATTTTGTAAAAACACATTTAAAATCAAGTTATTTAACAAACTGTTACATTTTATTTATAAGACAATTACTGGTGCTTGCACATGGCGACTACTGGTGAAAGCTGTTTTTCGAATGGTGAACACTGGTGTATTTTTATAAGTTCAATTTTTAATTTTTTTTATAAAATTGGCTTAATGTATTGAAAGACTGGAAGTGCCTATCGACAACTAGAAGGATCAGTGTATGAAATAGATGGCAGTGTAATAATAACACATGAACACCACGGCAGTATAATTAATGACACACAAAATATTTTAAAAATAATTTGATATATAGCAACATAATAACAACATATAAAATATGCAAAAAAACCCCAAATATTTTGAAAATAAGGCCTTAAGGGCCACGAACACTGGTGTTTTTACCTTAAACATAATTCAGATATATTTTGGTTAGTGTGACTTATCAGTTCTGTGTATTAATCGCTGCACAAATTGAAATATTCATTTAACAGGAAAAACTACTAGACTCTAGTACTTTTTGTACTAGATTCCACAGCAAATTTCTTTAAAAACCAAATTATTAAAATACCAATTTCAAATAACCAAGTATTATTCAAATATCTTTCGATCAGTGTGATTTATCCATTGTAAGATATTACTGCACAAATTGAAACGGCATAAACTGAAACATGCACTTAATAGGAAAATCAGCAGTACATCCACAATCAATTTCTTTAAAAAAAACATAATTATTAAAATTAAAATTTAATATATAAATAAACAATATAAAAATATACTACAATATTTTTTATGTGTTATTATTAGAAACTTTGTGTTACAACTTGATTTGAAGCTTTGAAAATTTAATTTACATGATTATACTTCACTTAATCATGTGAGTTAAATTAATAAACAACAAGACAAAACAAAAACACAAAAAACGTTTTTAAGTTTAATTCTACATTACCACTACAATGTTTTAGGCTAATTATATCAACTTCCTTATAAATTAGTTTCATTACTATTAAAAACTAGCATATTACATTTGAAAAATTCTCACTTTATAGTCATACAGTGTAAATAATTATTAAAATAAAATACAATTTGAATAACTCTTTCAGCATTAGCAGTTTTTCAAATCTGTTTAATGATTCATAAATTTAATACTATACACTAGAGGTGCACAACCTGCGGCCCAGTGGGCATCAGTTTGTGGCCCGCTAAAGGACTGACATTTTAGGTCGCATAAATCTTTAGCAGGAGAAAAAAAAAACTGGCATTTACAAAAACTTTTTTTTTTTTTTGGAGGGGAGAAAGGATGAAAATGTTGGTTTTTATACAAATTTCTGTTTGAGAGCTAAGTTTTCCATTCTATTTCTCAATAATGTAACCCACAGTATGATCCTTAATTTTTTTATTGGAAAAATCATGGAATAATCTATTGGTAATTGGTTATTTTAGTACGCTCTATCAGGCTTTACATTTGTGCTTATTGTTTTTGTGACTCCCAATGTAACTTTTTTTTTTCTCTCTCTGCAAACCATACTTTTTATTTGTTTATTTTATTTATCATTTTGTATTTTATATGAAACATTTGTTTCATTCTTTTGCTTACTATTCAATAACTTTATAATTATTATGCTTCAAGATTCACTTAACTCGCTAATTAAAAAATTTTTATAATTTTTTTTTTTTTTTTTTTTTAAGCAACATATAATACAAACTGAAGTTTTGCACACAGGCACATGGCAATGATAGTGCATCTTTTTATACATGCATGTGTGTATATGTATATATTACACGGCAAATATATCTGTACAGTTTAATTCTTTCATATTATCTCGTCTGTGGCCCTTTGTATCCTACTGAACAGCGAGAGTGGCCCTCTAGCCAAAAAGGTTGTGCATCCCTACTATACACAGTATAAGTATGACAATGTGATATCACATATGCTACAAATATTTATTTTTTCAAGAAAATCATTTAAAATTTTAGTAATACCAGTTTTTTATTCCAATTATGCATGATGGAAATACTGCTGTGTTTATGAGATAAAAAGTTAAAAAAAAAAAAAAAAAAAAAAAAAGAAGAAGAAGAATCACATTGCAGCGCTTATGCCAAATGTGTAATTTAGGATTTTTCTTTTTTTCAGTGATTCCAAAATTAAAGTTTTGAATGTTAAAAAAAAAAATAGACCCAGAATTAGGAGGGGAAAAAAATTAAAACACACTAAAAGTAATAGAAAGTTCAAGACATTGATCATTAGTAGCAACCACAATTACCACATATCCAATTTCCTACCTATTTATTTATTATCATTGTTCGTTTTAATTATTATTTTTATCAAAAGAAGGTCACCATTAATACAATCAGAAATGCCAGTCAAAAAAGAAATATAAGTCATTTATGAAAGCATGTAATAAAATAAATAAGTCAAAAATAAATCAAACAGACAAAATTAATAACTACAGGAAATGTATGTAGCTATAATTTAACCCCCCCCCCTCCCAATACAACAATCACTGCAACATAAATATTGTCACAATATACTTCTAGGAAATACAGCTAACTATTTAACACTTAACACAATCATAACTCAAAAACTATCACTATTTCCACATTATTTACTTCTTTAATCTTGGCTTGTGGTATTTTATAAATCAATATTTTTGGTTAAGAATTTTTTGAGTTTTAAATTTTGAGATTTTTTTTCCCCCAAGGTTGCTGTTAGCCAACCTAATTATTAAAAAAAAAAAGGAGGAAGGGATCATCTAATCAAATATTCATTGATTAAAATTTTTATCCGCATTAATCGAGGAAGTGTCAGCAAAAATTTTATCACATTAATTAAAAACTGCATCAACAGAAACTGTACAAAGTAAAGAATACAGACACATAATATGTTGATTCAATTCTTACTTCTCAAAAATTTCATTATTTGCACAAATAGATAAAAATTTAGTTTATAAAAATTCTTTACAACTCACCTCTTGGCAAATGGCATTGATATCAGCACCAGATATTTTATCTGGACGTGCAACATAATCTTCTAAATCCACTTCATCACTTAAGTTCATTTTTGTTGTAATAGTTGAAAAAATTAAGCGTTTCTGACGTCTGTCAGGCAGTGGAAATTCAATTTTACGATCTAATCTTCCAGGTCTTAACAATGCAGGATCTAAGGTATCTGCTCTGTTAGTAGCCATAATCACCTTTAAAAAATTTACAGAGTTGAAATCATATAATGCCTACACAAAAGCATTAAGACATATATATACACACATATCAAGAGTAAGATAAAGAGAAAGGCTATTATACAGAAATAGAAGGCGCTGCACATTTTAATGGAAATTATTTTTAACATATAAAACACCAGATTTCTTGTAATGATTTGCTTCTACTTATAATAGTCTTGACTTTTTAATTATAAGTTCAAACTTGAAATCTCCATAAAAATAAATTTATTACATTATTATGATTAATTTAATTCCAGATCTATTGTTCTGTTTTTCAAAATTTGTCCAGTATTCTCAGAGGTGTAGGCAGAGGGTTCAACCTCCCCCCCCCCCCTTTCCCCTATTGGTTATTACGAAATTTCTTTTTAATGCTAAATGAAAGAATCCCCTATTTAAAATCAAAATTTAAATCTTATAAATGTTCACATTTAGTGATACTTTCTAATACGTACTAATAATTAGTGAATAGTAATTATCATTTAATAATTATTAATTGATTTTCTTAAGAATAAATTTGAATCATTTTTAAAATAAAATTTTTTTGAGCTGCTCCCATGATTTTTAAATTGCTATGTCCCTGAGTACGCTTGGATTTCATTTTATCTAAGGGTTGTTTTGACTAATCAAAAGGGAAATCTTAAGAGAAATGTCATAATTTTTAAAGTATTTTATTAAAAAAGATTTGATTTTTTCAACATTTTAATTAAAAGTCAGAATCTCAATTCTTTGCCAAAAGTATTTTTTCTCATGGGCTCAAAGCTTCATCATTCGTCAGGGATTTACTTTATTCCTGTTTCTAATTATAACCTATTTTAGTAAATTTAAATAAAAATATCTAGCTGTTTATAAAAAGAAATTTGTGCTAATAATTGATAAGATAAACCTGATAAAAAAATTAAAGTTACATGCCACTCACCAGTAGCTGGTAGTTTACTTTTTGCTTTCTCACTTTTTTAAATTTTTTTTCAGATGATTATCGAAATAACTGATATTCTTGTCTAATCTTTTTAAGAAACTTTTTTAAATCATGCGATTTTAATGAAGAGCCTGTTTTTAGTCTGCTCATATTTTGAAAAGTTTATTTTGCAAAAATATGCAAATTCTACAGATTGCCGTGGAAATGGCAACTCAATATGTACAAAACAAAGTCAGTTTGAGTCTAATATCAGGAGCGGTTCTACATTTTCATCTCCTTTAATGAAAGCTATTAAGAATGAAATTGTGCAATTTTATAATTCTAATGCTAAACGTAGCGAAATTGCTCTCTTTAAACATAAAATAGTCATATCTAAAATAGCAATTTTCCAACTGTTAAAACAATATAATGAACAGGGACATATACATACCAATCAAAATATTGGGAAAGAAGTCCAAAAAAGGAACAAAAAGTTTATGAAAATGGTTCAACGGAAATTTATTGCAACACTTGACATTTTTTTCCATCAAGTTGCTCAATAATGGGGTCTTCCCACCGTCGTCTGCTCAATCACGTGATAGAGGAAAACGAATAATCGAATTCTGATAATCGAATTCAATTAAATGTTGTTCTTAAGAACAAAAATTTTAATATTTAATATAAAATAAAATAAAAGTAATATTGTGCATTTGTAAACAGTAGAATAATTGTATTTGTAAATTTAATAATTTTTAAAAAACATTTTATGTGTTTATTTATTTTTACCTATAAGAATCGATTTTTGTATATTGTAGTATAACTGTAACATTAACTGATATAGCAATAAATAATAGCTTCTTGTGGAATGTTTACGGATTATAAATTGAAATTTTAAAATGTTTTCATTTAATTTAATTGCATAAAGGTGTTACAACAAGTTAATTAACTTAGTTACTGGTCTAAATGGATTTACATAGTACGATATTGCACTGTCACTGATTTAAGTACGAAAAATCAGAGTATTTAAACGTGGTCTTCATGAACATCAATAACAGGTATAAACTAAATGATGATTGTAAATGTATATAACAAACAAAAGATGATGAATACTGATATAAAATGGATTAAAAATGATGATTTATAAAAAATAACACAGACTAAATACGAATGATCAAAAATAAGAATAGAAAATATGTTATTTCAGCAATCGCTCTAGATAAACAAGACTTTGTCTGCTATTTGTTTTTCCTCTATCATGTGACCTCTGACGTCAGGTGGGAAGAGTCCATTGAATATATCTAAATCAACTGTTCGTCGAGTTAAGAGAGATCTGATATTAAGATCATACACAAAAAAGATAGCTTCAAAATATAAAACTGAAAAAGAACTTTGAGCAAAGAAAAATTGACTTAAAATTTATAAGAAATAGATTCCTTCTGGAGATGGATGGAAATTAATCATAGATAAGTCATATTTTATGTTTGACCCAAATCTCTATGTTGGTACTAAATACATTATGCTACTAGCCTTAACTCTGTTGCTATGCAATTCAGGGCAAAACTTAAGGAAAAATTCCCAGGAAAAATAACGGTATGGCACGCCATAAACAAATACAGTATTGTTTCTAACCCCGTTTTATTTATTTATTTATTTTTTTTTTTCAAAAACAGTGTTTATTTATATCAAGGTAGAAAAAAAGGTTTTGATTCCTTTGATCAAACAACATCAAAATGAAGATATTTTGTTTTGGCTGGACCTAGCTACCAGCCATTTTGCGAAAGGTGTTGTTGACTATCTGAACACCGAGAAAATTGAATTTATGTCTAAATTGGATAATGTTCCCAAATTGCTTCAAGCAAGGGGTACTGAATGAATTTGGAGCATAATTAAAAGCAAGTATTCCAATTAAAAAAAAAAAAAAAAAGGGAGTCTAAAAATTTGCCTCAGTTCAAGAGAATTTACCTTAAACAGGCCTTGTAATGTTCCTAAAATTTTATGCTCATTTTATTATATTGTCACCACAATTTTAAAACAATACTTTTTAACATAATATTTTAGCATTAAAACATTCAGAAAAATTCAAGAAAAATTCCTTAATGACAGTGATAGCATAATTAAAAAAAAAAAAAAAAAGGTACAATTTTAGAAATGCTGCGAGGCCTGCTTAAATTACTGAAAATAACTTCTAAAAATACAATACAAGCACATATGCAGAGAGCTAGAAAAAATAAACTAGGCTTCAAAAGAACTTACACAGTTATTTAAGCATGGAGAATGAAAAAAAACTCACAGCTAAATGCATTTTTTTTCTCCCTGGGCGATTGTAGAAATATGAAAGTATTTCAAAGTTAAAAGATAAAACTCATGTTTTTCTTACTGTTTATTTCCAAATAATGGCTATATTGTTGCTGTGGATTTCTGAAATGTGGAATCATTTCATTGCTCTTTCTCATTTAGTTGCCAAAATATACAATTTTTATGCAATCAATTAATGAAATTTGTACAAAAAGAAAACATGGTGAGATGTTTAATTTTTTCAAGTCACCACGTGACAAATAGTGAGTTAATTTTCAGGTCTACGGTGAGGTATAGATGAATGATTAAAGAAAACAGCAACTAATTTTCTTTTGATTATAGATTAAAAATGACCACATAAATAAGTCTATCATAGTACTTAAAAGTTCCCAAAAGAAATATCGCTATTGTAAGATTTGCTACAACAGTAAATAAATAAAAAAAAAGTTAAGTTAAAATTTATTTACTCGTTCTATGAGCTGAGTATTTTTTTTGGCATCAACTTTTGAAAAATAAATTCTATCTTTGTATGAAAAAGACATAAATAAAGTTGAGCTTCCTACAGATAAATTATTGAATTAAACATCTAAATCAACTGCTGCTAATTAAAACTAGGTTATAATTAGAAACAGGAATAAAATAAATCTCATTTAATAAAATACTTGTAAAATTTATATTACAATTCCCTTAAGGGTTTTATCATTATCAATATGCAAAAACAACCCTTAGATAAATTGTAATTCTAAACAGAATGAATTTTAGAAAATAAGACAACAATAAATATGGGATAAAATAACCATAACAATGTTAAGAAAAAATTATTTTTATCGAAAATTCAAGCTTGTTGCAAGAAATCTGCCCTTTATTTGTAAAAATTAATTACCAAAATTGTTTTCATAAACAGTAAAAGATTTACGAAAAGAAGTATTTAACATTTCATAAACACATTCTGATAGCAAAAATAAATTTAATGCACAAAATAATGAATGGTTTACAAATAGAAATAATAATAAACTCATGCATACATGCTACAACACTATGTGGAGAATTAATATTCAAATTTAGAAATTAAATCAATTGAAAACAACATAAAAATCAAATTTTAATAGTTTGCCCATAATGTAGTATCACTCATTCTTGGGGTTTTTGTAAATCATCTTAGCCCGTATTTATGTGGCCTGCAGATATGGGAAATTGTTCATAATTTATAAATAATACATGATTTTACTATGTGCATACTTGTGCCTGTATGCAACTGCATATGTTGGATGTGCATGAATGTGTATCAATTTCAAGTTTTAAAATCTCTATTTTATTTCATTTATTTTTTAACATTTATTTCAATATTTTAATGTCATTCTCATGGCATATAACTGTATTACTACAACTAGAGCTATTATTTAAGATGTAAAATATAACTAAAATTTATAAATAATACTGAAAAAAGCAAGAAGTTAAAGAGTGATAAAATAGAATGAATACCCATAATTATATAAATTTATATAAAAAGCAATAAAATATTTTATCAGTTAGCTTAATTACAGGAAATTTACAATTGTATATATGTATTAAGAACTTAAAAAAAAAAAAGTGGTAAATAAGAATTCCCAGGGAGCAGTATTATATAATGCTCACTAAAATCTTTTAAAGTGGTAAATAACAGGTTTTAACAAGTAGTATAAAAAATTTAAATACTAAGCATTAAAAAAATATATATATGAGTTTTAGAGAGCAGCATCCTACAATAATGCAGGGTTGGCAAACTGGGCCCAGCCCAGAAAAACCCGCCCGGGTTTTTCTGGGTGGGCCCACCAACAAAAACCCGCTGGGTTTTTGCAAATAAGTGGGTTTTTGTTTTAAATTATTTATAATTTACAAATCCCATCTATAAAGTATAGAAAACACCTTATCTTTTAAGAAAAAACTCTCATTTTTCTTTTCTAGAAATAGTATTATATTAAACATAAAAGTAACTACAGTTATAAGTATAATAAAAGCAAGTTTATCTTCTATAACTGGTTCAATATTCTTTTTCCTGTAAAACCGAACGATATTTTTGTTTAACAGCGGACATAAATGTTGTCCAGAATCAATATTTAACTACAGTGAAGCACCTTTTATACGTTTCTCGTTTATACGTTTTTCGACTTCGGTCCCAAATCATTCCATTGAATTCTAATGTTAAAATATTTTGTTTATACGACACAAGTAAATTCTTAATTTCACTTATACGTTTTTTCCCCCTTCCTTGTGGAATCCCAAGTTTGAGTTTCATTCCAGGATTTAAAAAAAAAAAAAAAACATGAATGCTCTTTATGTTTTATTCTTATTTTTTTTCGATTGTTTTTTCTTAGAACTATGGTAACAAAGTGCGGCTATGGAACAAAGTGCGGCTATGTAACAAAGTGCGACTTGCATCGATAGACTGGGGGGAAGGGGGGGTTAGAGAAATTTTCAGAGATAAGCCAAGTAGCCATTGACCACTTGAAGACCTCCCACTTTCTCTTTTAATTGATTCCAGGAATAGGGTATGAAAGGAAAAAAAGCCCACAACTTTATAGGCATTTTATAAACTTGAAGATTTATTACTCACTTCCGTTGGACAACTCGGAAGATTTTTTTTATCGTTTTATTTGGTTGGAGAAACATTTTTTTTTTTCTTTCTTTCCTTTTAATCGTTTGCAAAAATGTCATCTTCGTTTAGAGAAAAGGCTTTGTCTTTAAAAGTTAAAATCGAAATCTTGAAAATTTTTTCTGAATTTCTATATTTTTAATTAATATTTAATTATTATTTAACCATTTAAAAATATTTTAAATATAATTAAAATATATCTTATTCGAATAAATGTAAAGGAAATGATGAAAATTGATTAGACTTTTATTATTAATATGACACTTTATTGTGTATTAATGTTAAAACGAATTTTCAGTTGTACGTTTTCTTCAGTTATATGTTTTTTAGGAACGGTCCCTTGAAAAACGTATAAACGGTGCTCCACTGTAATTAAATTGTCTAGTTTTAAAACTTTATAATAATTTTCTTTTAATTTTAAAGCAACATAATTATAAAGCTAATAAAATTTTCTTCTATAACCGTTTCAACTATTAAAAAACTTTAAAAAAAGGGTAAAGCAGTGCAACTTATTTTTTTAATTAAAACTAGTTGACATAAGTGCACTGTGCTCAGTTCCCCATCATATGTATGTTTTCATTCTAGTACAGGACATTCTCTTAACATGATTATCAGGTTAAGAGAAATGAATTTGACCAAACGCTTGACACAGTGACAGAATGAAATCCCCACCTAACAGGATATCCACTGTTCACTTTGATATATTTATCTTTTATTTTAATCTATTACTTTATTTTATTAAGGTCAATTTTGTAGTTTCGTTTTCATGCTACTATTTCCAAAGCAACAATCCTCAAAATGCATATTTATATGGGATATCGCCCCTTTTTGCTATGTTGATAAAATCTTAAATTACGAAATTTTCCTATTAGAATATTTGTAGTCAATCATGTTCAAAAAAGTATCATAAATGTTATTTTGAAGTTGTCTGATATATTTATGATCCTCAAAATGGACGTTTATGCTCAATTTTGCCCTATTCTGCCATTTTAAGTAAATCGTAAATTCCAAATACTTTACGAATTTTTTAAATTGGAAAATTCATACTCTAGGATATTCATACCAGTATCCTAAATAATATTTCAAAAGTGGTCTGACATCTTTACGATGAAAATATCCCTCAAAATTGACGTTTATGTGAAATTTTGCCCTATTCTGCCATGTTAAGAAATTCGTAAATTTCCAATAACTTGCAAAATTTTCAAAGTAGCATGTTTCTAGTTATTGATGTTCATTCCGACATGAAAACTCATTTTAAAACTAGTCTCACATTTTTTCAGTAAAAATTTTCCATTTAATGCACGTTTAAGTGAAATTTTGCCCTATTCTCCCATGTTAAGAAAACTGTAAATTTTTAGTAACTTACAAAGTTTTTTAATTCGAATGTTGCAAATGAATAGGGTTCTTGCAAGTGTCAAAAGTAATATTTTAAAACTGATCTGACTGCTCTGCGACAATTTGTTCTTGAGATATCATGTACACAGACTAATATACAAACATACTACCGGACTAACAACTAACAGACACCACACAAATTTTGTCATTTTCAGCATTCCTCACACATGAAAACGTGTAAAAGGTTAAAAAAAAATTATGTTGAAAATTTTCACGATCACTTAAGTTCTCTATACCTATATATGATGGGGAACTAAAAAATTTAAATTATATGTATTGTACTTAAGAATTATTGTACTTTATCAGTTATTGTCATTAAGAATATTTATTTTGAATAAGCATACATTAAAATAAAATATAGCTTAATCTTACTAATTAACACTATCTTAATATTAGAATCAAACCAATTTTTATTTCTAAGATAAATATTAGATTAATTATTAATTAGTAGTTGAATATAAGTAAGTGTATTACAACTACTATGCTAAATAACATGTATCTAACATTGCAATGCAAATGTATTCAAACAAAAACCAACAAAAGGCCAGAAAAACCCGCAAAAACCCAGAAAAACCCAAGTGGGATGGGTTTTTCTAGAAAAACCCGGGTTTTTGCCAACCCTGCAATAATGCTCACAAAAAAACTTTTAGAGTAATAAAGTAACTGATTTTTAAATAGCCAATGCAAAAAAACTGATACCTACAAATTTAAAATGACAGTGCTGCTGAATTTAGTTGTCTTTACACAAGATATTAAACATTTAAAAAAAAATTACAATGTTTTATGAGGTGGGGAAATCTTTTTTTTTGTTAGGTAGTGGAAAAGTAATTTACAGTTGTTTCCAATTTATGTGATATTAATGTCATAATTTGCATGTTTTTTCCAGATGTGCAAAGAATGATATGCTTTTACTTCTTTCTGCTTGTTTGAGATAAAATGATTTTTAAAAAACCTCTAAATAGTGTTAGAGGTTAGTAGTGTTAGAGGTACTAGTTATAACCTCAAAAATCTATATAAAAATTTAATTCAATTTTCATATCCCACTGTAACAAACGAACAATTTCCTTTCAGATGAATACACCTAAATATAGACAAGAATCACACTTATCTAATTAGATGTTTTAAGGTTAGAAAATCATTTTTTAAAGGTCATAAAGAAGATTTCTTTTTTTAAATGTCTGTTTTTATTCTTGCACAAGCATACTTTGAGTAAACCCTGGTTTTTACTTCCATTTAATAATATGAATTTAAAATACATATTTTATAATCATTCATATTTATTTACTTTATGCCAATATTAAAAATCTCCATTTTACATTTAAAATTCCAAATACTTCATTCATTTCACATTTGCTATTTCTGAACTTCCAGATAAGTAATTTTACTCAATGAATGAAAAATAATTATTACTAATATCGCCCAATTGAAGAGTTTTGACCATTTTATTATTATTATTATTATTTATTTTAAATAAGCATTTAAATAATAAATGAAGAAATTCAAAATTTCTGTATAAACAATGTTCTTAGTAATTACTCTATCCTTACCAAAAAAAAAAAAAAAAATCTTTATTAGCATTGTTATTTACATGATGTTGCATATCCCTATGACTTTCTCTATTTCCTTTCAATCTGACCAATTAAAGTTCATCTTCTGGTCATTTTAATAGCAAAGAACACTATCAAAACATTAAGCTTAAACATAAAAGATGCATGTAAAAATGAAGATATCTTTATTTGCAACCCATATCAACCATACCTTTCAAACAATACTACTTCTAAATATCCCTACTTATTAAAAAATAGGCTATAAGAGTACCATAAATTTCATGTATGTGTATTAATATACAAACAGTCTTATTTTAATAGCTGTATAATAGTTCCAAGGGTGATTGTGACTCAAAGGTAAAAACCTTGAAAATTAGAGCCTCAAATTAGAAAAAACCCAAAATATCGAATAATACTCAAACTATTTAGGCCAGAAGCCTTCAATCATTTTACATTTCATTTACGTATCACCTGGATAACAAATGAATAACCAATGAAAGCAAAAAATAACTTTATACGAAATATGAAAATACAGATCGGTTAGAGTAAAAACCCTGATCACAAACACCCCTGTAGTTCTTGCATGGTTTCTGAAATTTTTTCATTAAACGTTCAATAGATTATACTTTATAGGATCATTTCTATAGTATGATTATCACACTGTAAACATACACGTTTTACAGCTAGTATTTAAAGGTGTTATTCAAGAGTGTTAAAATGTAAGAGTTAAATGGAGCATGATAAATAAAAATTAGATAAATAAATTAGGGCAAAAAAAAATTTCTTATTGGTTTGAAATACAAAAATTAAAAATCATTGATGCTAATAGTTTTATTCTCCAACATTTAAACTTCCCCTCTCCCTTTTCTGCCTACACAAATTCATACGAAAAGATAAAATTTTTTACCTTAACGTTTGTGGTTTGATCAAATCCATCCATTTGATTTAACAGCTCAAGCAAAATTCTCTGAACTTCTCTGTCAGCTGTATAGAGAAATAATAATATATAATAAATCATTTATTCAGTTTTAACATTTATTCAACTAAAGATATTAATTGTGAAAATACACTTCAAATATTACTGTAGTTACAGCTGAATCACTTTTTAAAAAGTGTTAAGATCAAAACATTCATCAGAATAAGTCACTATAAAAACAGGGGTTGCAGCATCCTATATTTTTTTCTCTGAATAAATTAAGCATAACAGGATTCCCATGCTATTTCAAATACAAAATTCTTTGACTATTCCAGGTTTTTCAAGGGGTTCTGGGGGTAAGACCGATTTGACTACTCTGGGGTTTTAGGCCTGAGGGAGAGTACCCTCCGTGGAAATCTTTCTAAGGGGTCCTAGCCTGTATTGACGCAGGTTTCAAAGACAATCACAAAAAACTCTGAAAGGATGGGCCGACGAGCATGACCTGGGATCGAACCTGGCACCTTACATCTACCAGCTTGAGTGCAGAACCACTCGGCTGCTGGTGGGCTTCCAGGTTTTTCAGATTCATTTTTATAATACAGGCTACAATGTTTGATTTGCGACATAAAAGGTAGCTAGTGTCTGTAAAAAATTTTATTAAATTTTGTGTTTGTTTAATTTTATTGATACTAAAACTTATTTATCATAACTGTTTTGTATATTGATAATAAATACTGCAAAATAAACTGAAATTATTCTTTTAAAATACAATGAAATATTTACTTTTTACTTAATAAAATGCAAAAAAGTGCAAAGACACATAGGATTATAGAGATCATTATAAAAATAGTTTGTGAGTAAATAAACATTTTCTGTGAACTAAATCCAAGTTTAACATTTTCCCAAGTAATGTAAAAGAAAAAGTTATTTCCATTTTAAGAATATAGAAAGCCCTTGGGGTATTCAAAAAGTTTTTCCAGTATCATATATTGTTCAACCCTTAAATGCATGATTTTTTATTTTGATCCAAAAAAATTATATTCATTCTAAGTAAGGTTTATAAAACAGGAAAAATAATGAAAAAAATCATAGATCTTCTTTCGGCTTATTTTTACAAACTTTTTCTTACGTTGCATAACTGCTACAATGCATGCAGAATTACAAATCTTACATTCTACCAAATAAATAAAAAAAATTACATTACAATGATTTTTATTATTTATTAGATATTACAAAAGAATAGGTATTTATAATATACTAAATGTATATTCTTTAATAAATGACAGTTGCCAAACTATGTGGCTTTATTTATGAAAAACTGTGTAGCAGTTTTTGTCTTTGTTAAAGCTCAGACATACAAGGCATTTTGTTTGACACATAGATGAATCCATTGCAACTAGGCATTTTGCACCTGTTTCTTTAGCATTCCAATTTGGCCAATGATCAACTGAGTCTTGTTGCAAATCATTTAATGGTACCACTGTCTTGGACATTTTTTTCTCTTTTGTTTCTAGTTGCCTTTAAATTTCATTGCTTGGTCTTCATTTTTTTTAGAGCCGACCTTTTTCCTACTTTGCAAAAAAGCTCAGCAACTTCAATTCTGAAATGTCTGATTCAACACATTAGCTTCGGTGTCTTTTATGAATGATATATACTTCTTTAAATAAGATCCAGGCATTTATTACCATCAGATTAATCATATGGTAAAAAAGCCTGAAGTACCACTTTTTAGTTTTTAGTGACAGTGTGATCCTATGGCAACGCAAATGATTGTCTAAAAAATCCACTCTAGATTGATACAACTTCTGGACAGTTAACTTCTTTATAACTTTTCGTAGATGGCTCAAAACGTTTCACTTCTAACAAAGCAATATAAAATTTATTACTAATCCAATTTTTAAATTTTATTAAATTCACTATAACATATAATTGATTCATACATTATAACATTGATAAATGTCTAAGCATGCTAAATTTGAAAAATTATTGTTTTAACTGCTGTAATAAAATCATATCATAACATAACCTAAATTTCACAAAAAATGCAATATTCACATAATGCTATACATCTGCAACATAACCAAAAAACACTGCCATTTCTTAAATAATGAAAATTATGTAAATTACAAATGGCTAATTGATGAGTTCAAAATGAATATGTCAATGTATTTTTCAGGTTTACAACATCATTTTTCCTAAGTCTTTTGGCAATATTTGTAATTTTGCTCGACATTTCTCTGATTTTTTGCATTAAATTCGAATCATTTGACTTTTATAGATTTTATCTGACCTATGGGAAATTTGTCATAGATTAAATAAAGAAAAAATTCAACAAGAAAATAATGGTCCTTTAAATATAAGATGCTGCAACCACAATAAATATATTTTTCTTTTTTTTTCTGCCACCAAATTGCTACTCAACATAACTAAAAATGATAATAAAAAAAATAATCGGGTGTGTCACCCACACGACTTTCTCTTACCCTGAAATTTAATACTATAAATACAGGTTGCAGATTAAAAGGTAAGATAACGAGTACTGTTATGTAAACCTGTGTTAAACAATTCATATTAGGCTTCTGAAGAGTTTTATATGATAATTAATTCTGTGTGAGGGGGGCTATCAACCCCCTCAACCCCCCCGTTTCATTTATGCACCTACATTTATAGAGAATTTAAATCGGTTATTAAAAAATAATTCTGTTTTTAAAAAATAATTTATTAAAATTATTATTTAAAAAATTTATCTTTTACGATAATGCAGACGATTTCCATATTAGAGAAGTAGTATAACACCAAATGTCCAAAAAAAGTCCATTTTATTCTCAATATTAAAAAAAAAAAAAAAAAAAAACCACAAAATGTATAATCGTTTCATTTGGTTTAGTGCAGTCTATAGACGTTAAACTCTACTTACCTGCAATTTCCCCCATAGACGTAATGTATTAGAATTCTCTTGATTGTCCCTGTACACGAAGCATTTGCTTGATCTTAACGAAAAGCTTTTTGAGATATGCTGATAACAGACACACAGACACACACACACACACACACATACCATTTGCTAAAAACATGATTTTCGTATTCAGGGGACCTCAAAACGTGTAAATATAACAAAATCTCGCGTTCGAAAATTTGACCCAAAAACAATACTTTCTCTACCTTATGGGTAAGAGAAAGTAAAAACCTTATCTTTTAAAGTTTTAAAACTGAAACATTCTTTAATGTAAGAAGCAAAGCTTTAATAGTGGCAGTATTTTTTGTTTTGCTACATGAATATTCAGCTGAAGATACCTGAAAATTGAAATATTAAATTACTGGCCAAAGGTAACAAATTTTTTTATAGCTTACTTGAAATACTTCGGATTTTTTTTTTTTTTTTTTTTTTTTCATTAAGTATGCTTACAAAAAAAAAAAAAAAAACATTTATGCATATTTAGAACAAATATGTTAATGCAAACAATACTTAAAGTAGGATATACCGGATGATTCAAAATATATGTTACAGCGATTATCTTGAAAAACTAAGAAAGATAGAAACATACATCTAATTATAAAATTGCTGAAAATTAAGAGTAGATTTCAGATATGGCATTATTTTCAACAAGGGGCTGTATGCATATTAAATACAAAATTTAATTTTTATATGGCCCCTCCTATCATATGACTTATATTTAGAAAAATATTCTCTTCAGTCTAAGGAGGAAAAAAAAAATCATGTTTCTAAGTGAAAATTTTGCTCAATTACTGCAATTTGAAAATTCTAGCATTTTTTGCCAAGTCTTAAGGGGATGTATCAAAAGTGAGACATTGCAATTACTGTAGCTTTTGTAATAAGGCATAGATTGATCAGCGTTTGGAGGGGGGTGTTTCTTTTTCCTCTAGTGAATACGCACAAGAATACTCATTGAAAATCTAACAAATAAAATTTATGAATAATTTATGCACTAAAAGAGAATTTTCAAATTCACTTTTCTTTCTTTTCCTTTATACATTCTCTTGTACATGGTATAGAGAAAGTATTGTTTTTGTGTCAAATTTCCAAAAATTAGCTTTTGATATTTTTACACGTTTTCAGATCTTCTAAATTCAAAAATCATGTTTTTAGCAGTTGGTATCTCTTACTCCCTCTCTCTTTGTGTATAGTGTTTTCATTAGCATATCTAAAGAACAAATAGTAGCAGGAAGTTCAAATTCGATATTCTGAATCCGTATAATATTGCAATGCTACACTAAGCTATTTGTTGCGATCAGACAAAAGGTTGTGTACAGGGTCATCCAAGAGAATTCAAATACATTACGTCTGTGAGCGAAATTTCTCATATGTACTGTGTGACATCTATAAGCTGCCCTAAACAAAATGAAAAGGACAGATATTTTTATACACATAAAAGCTGTGCTCCATTGGCGGCTTTTGAATTTTTTTCGCCATATTAGCAATGGATTTTTTTTTTTTTTTTTTTTTTTGTATGAAAAGGGGAAGACTATTTTGCTAATACTTTTAACAGACACCTTCTCGTTTATAGATAAGAATTTAATGATTTTTAGGTTTAAAATAGTGCTTGCTGAAATAAATTTGCTGTTTTTAAAACTGCATTTTTTCTATAAAAATAAATCATTTATCTGACTACTATTTAGGTTCAACATATATGTAATATTAAACGTTATGGGGTGCTGGGATTGCGCAGTCGTGGCTCTTCAAGAAAACAGACTTGATTTATGGAACTTCACTTTATTTATTTAATTATAGCGAGTAGGGCCTTAGAAGGCGATGGAGAGTTAGGACGTTATATCTAGTCGCGGTACTTTAAGGTTGCAGTCTCGGATCGCGGCACGGAATCACATTGGGGTTTCATGGTTAGACGTGGTCACCGGACGTACAGGCCACCGGGCCCGGGGCCCCCGGCCGCCGAATATTCTTTACCCCTCTCTAGGCAATGATAGTTCAAAGATCTCTAAAAAACTCTCTCTAATTTTTTCGAGTTTTGTGTTTTGTACCCGTAATTTTTGGTGTAATTTGGCGTTGTTCTAATTCCAGCCTCTTTTCTATAATTGGCTATCCTTTTATTAATAACAACTCTTATTGGTTTGTACTTTTGTTTTTCCCAGACAGTCTGGAGCCTTAACCCACCAAAGTTGCCACTTCGCCAAGTCATTAACATTTATTTATGGCTCTATTTTGACATAAAATACTCAAACCTTAATTAGGAATCATAACTCTTTTATTCTTTTAAATTGAATCTTTTCGGCGCCCAGATATTTTTTAATTGCTCATTAAATATTATTTATAGGATATTTCCAGATATCAAAGTACTTAAAATGATTAACTTGTTTATTTCAAATGATCGCGTTGCAATTTCCGTTCGTTATTTTTTATGCTTTTAATCTTACAGCCTAATATGAAATCTCCTTTACCCTGAAGCTATGAAAATGTTAATTTAATTATTACTTCTTTTTATCTCTTATATTTCATATGCAAGAATGTGGGATCTTACCTGGTAGGTAAACAAAATTTTCCAAGAATTATTAACTTGACTATTGAAGAAGAAAAAAAAATTTCATGAATTATCTCAAAAATCTCTCCATTGCCTTGGACTGATACAAAGGCTTTACAAACCTCACCATCATGTTGGTGGCCAATATGAAAACATTTTGAACATTTATTTTTAAATTTTCTAACTTAAGTGATACAAAACATAATATAATTATACTTAAGAAAATCTTATATAATATAATAAAAACACACAGTAATATGAATTATAAATGAACACTATATACTTAGTAAATATGAATAAAGAAATGGAATATAGTTGAACACAGAGCAGAAAATAAAATATACACTTGAATGATACTGAAAATAAATGTTGAATGCTAACTGGTCATTCCTGAAGTAATGTCCAATTTAACTACTACATAATTAAGTAAGTATAAGATTAACATAATATAAAGTATGGCCATGTGTAAAAGAGTTCCTCTTGAAAGAAAAGGCGCATGATCTTCAAAGTCATAATTTTAGACCAACATATGAGTCCTGTTGAATCTTTTTGTGCTATGAAGTTCTGCACGTTTAATAATTATGTACTTATAAAGAATTACACAGCATACTTGGCTTAGATGTTGTAGATTAAAAATATGATATAGTAAAGATACAAGATACATTATTCAATATTAATAGAGAATATTACTAAAATATTCATTATGCATGGGTATTTCAATGGGTAAAAATATATCATAAGCCTAAAATAATCCTTCAAGCTATTATATGTACACGCAGCAAGATATGAAAACAATAAAGAATATAATAATGATATAATATGATACTTATAGAATATTTTCAGAAAGATAAAATGTAATTATGTGTAAAACATATTATACCTAAAAATATCAAAAATATAGGGAAAAAAATTTATACTTGAAATAATTAATCCATGAAGCAATTTAATTAATAGAATTCTGAAAAATACAACCTTTTACTATCTTCACGTTCATGACTAGTTTCATCTGGGGCGCCCCAGCTTGGTCACTACCTTGTTGGTGTTCGAAACTGTAGTTTTCCTGTCTTCTTGTTCTTTTAAAGACTTTGCGCCATTGACGATTAATGGTAGCTCCATCGTTGCCATTACAACTGTCAGAATTTGCCAAAATTTCTACAGACTCCCTGATCGCTGCGTATCCGTGGTTGTGGTAGTTGGCCAACTTTCTTACTTCATCGAATTTAATATTAATTTCTTCTTTTTTGTTTACTTGGGTTAAGGCTGTGGTTAATTTACCTGTTTTTATATCATGTTTATGTTCTTTGATACGGGTCTTTATTTTTCTTCTTAAAAGAACAAGAAGACAGGAAAACTACAGTTTCGAACACCAACAAGGTAGTGACCAAGCTGGGGCGCCCCAGATGAAACTAGTCATGAACGTGAAGATAGTAAAAGGTTGTATTTTTCAAAATTCTATTAAAAAAATTTATGTTTAATCATAGGTAATTATTTAGTGAATCAGGTGAGTATCATCGTTGTAGCGACTACAGATTGTAAGATTTCTGCAGTGGCTTCCTTGATGACTGATTCACCCGCTTAAGAGATCAAGGTAAGTGTCATTATTGTAACGACTACAGATTTTAGAATTTCTGCAGTGGCTTTGAACACTTGCTCTGAACGAAAGATTAAAGTTTATCATTCAAGATAACTACCTAACAACAATTTATTGCCCGGTGGCTTTTGAAAGTTTTTAACTCTAACCCTTTAAAATTTTATAATCACCCTATGATTTTCATTAACTATATTTAAATATTAAAACAACATTAATAATACTTCTGTACATGATTAAGACTAAAAATCAAATATAGTTATAATTAATGCAAAAAAAAATAAGACTTATTCGTGTCAGTAGAAACGAGTAAGAAAATTAAGGCTGTTTTAAGTCACTAATTATTTAGATCTCATGGCTGTAAATGCATAAGAGGAAAAAAAATTTAAGGAGACTTCCTTTAACAATTACATCATCCTTAGGCTTTATGGCTAGCAAATTTGGTTCATAAATGCGATCATATGGTTGTATGTATTAGTGCCCGGACACAGCACACGTTGAGCCACGATTGAGCCGAAATGGATGGAGTTTTGTCAAGAATTTTCTCCACTTAAAATGGGATTTTTATTGGACATCCCTTTTTACAATTGGTTATAAGAAAATTTAACTGTAGTACCATCTACAGAAATTACAGTAATTTTTGGGAGATAAGCCGCGGCTTATATGTGTTTAAAAGTTTAAAATCGGCAACTGCGGCCTATCTAACAGTGCGGCCTATCTATTGGAGAGAAAAAAATATGGAAATATTTTTCCTTGCAAAAATATTTTTAGAAGCGATCTTTATCAAACAAAAGTATATTTCAAAATCAGAAAGAACAACTTATTGCTATTTTATTTGTTTATTTATTATTATTATTTTCTGTTCTTTTAATTTCAACCAGAACTCTTGATATTATTGCACAAAATCAAGCAAACAAGTTCAGTGATTGATTTTCATGGCTATTTTGATAGAGTCCGTAACATTAATTCATCAGCTAATATTTTATTTTGTTAAAATAATTTTTTTTTTAATACACATCGAGAAAGCAAAAATTTTTAATCTTATTAATTTCAAAAGTACAGAATGTGTAAAACCAAACGATTTTCTATTAAAACTATACCAAGTGATTTCTATTAAAACTTTTCTTATCTAATTAATCTTTAAACTTCTTTGAACAATTTGTTTTGTGAAATTTTCTAGTTTATAATTTTAACTTTTTACATATAAATTTTTTAGAAGAGGTAAAAAACAACAAGCATCTTAAATAATTCTGAATATCATTCATAATGATGGATTAAAACATTAAAAATGGGGAGGGGATCAGCTGAAAATGTAGTTGGGATGTTATATAAAGCTTATTTTTGACAAGTTTATCTAATATTTTAACTTAATTCATCTAATTAAAAATAGTTGAAAATAATAATAAGAAAAAAACGTTGTTGTGGAAAATTAATGCAATCGAACATGTCTGTTTTTTTTCAACTTTGTACTGTATAAGATTTTATCATTTCATTATTAATGCATTAATATTAATAAAGGAAAAGAAAAATTAAATGCTCAAAAAAAAATACATCGATATTTACGATATCGATGTATGTGCAAGGAATTGTTTTTGTAATAGATTAATCATGGTATAGGCCGCGACTTATTCGGCAATGCGGCTTATTTGATAAAAGTTAATTTAATTTTGCCGATTTTTCGTTGGTGCGGCCTATACAGTGGTGCGGCTTATCTCCCGAAAATTATGGATTTAAAAAATTAATTGCAAAAAAGAAAAAAACTTATTTACACTAATACACAAGATAATCTGTTTAGTTATCTACAATCATTTTTGTGAAAACAAACATTGAGCATTTTTCATAATTATTGAGGTTTCCTGGCTTTTACCCCCATTTTGCCTGAAAAACCCTCCACAATATGTAATACAACATTTGTGTTGCTTTCTCACCATGTCGAAATATGAGAGATAAAAAAAAAATTCAGGGAGCATTATTTTATGAGTATTAGTTTACTTTCCTATTCCTGAGGTCTCCAGGTTGTAGGATTGTTTAAATTCTGATCACAGTACCCATTTGATCAGAACAATTCCTTTTATCGCGGTCGGTCGCTCAATACCTCAGAAATACCTAGTACTCATATTTACCCAGCAAGATTGTTGATTTAATGTTAAATCGAGTTGTAATAAAAAAGAAAGATGTCTGTAGTACATGTAGTTCATAATGTTTATAAAAGTTTCAAGGTGGGCTTGGCCAACGGTTGATTTTCTAGATAAGGTTGGACTGGTACCAACTCATTATTCTGTGATTTTTAGAAATTTACATACCATAAAATTATAGAAAGAAATCAATCATTTTTAATTGGCTACAGTCTTTTCTGGTATTAATTCTACACAGGGACGAGTTTAAAAATATGAGTTAAAATCTCATATGACTTCATGGAGAAGATTTTGGGGAGTACTTAATTTGTTTTTCTATATATGAGGTCTTAACTTAAGGTTATTTATACTATGATCAAGGTTCTGCCTAAATCAAAGTATTTTATCCCAATTAGTCATTTTACCTCAGAAAATTTAAAGTACTCATAATTTCTCCAAGATTAAGGGTAGTGCACTACGATTATTTTATATTACTGTGGGGTAAAACCACATTTTAATTTTATTTTTTATTTAGTGGGGTAAGACCACTCTTTTTCTTTTTTATTTAGTGGGGTAAGACCACTCTTTAATTTTTCCCTGTGAGAATGATGAGTATTAATTGAATGTAGGTAGCCTCTTCATTCCTAGTGACGTAAAAGTATATAAGTAATATAATATAAGTGAAATTAACAAGATAAATATTCAAAATAAAAAGTGTATCTAAAATATACTGAGAATAACCACATAGAAAAAATCAATCTAAAAAATTTAAAACTCAATAAACACAAATAAATATAAATATGTAAATGTAATAAATATTTGAAAATATATATTGAGTAATTAACACATAATTCAGCAAAATAAAAAGAGCACACTAAAAAATATTTTTCCATAAGGGTTAAGATTTAACTTGATCTGTTTGTTAAAAAATTTAAACCAAAAGTTCTCTAATTGAGTAGGGCGGACCCATCATAATTCTAGGGAGTTGAAGTATAAATGATTAAGTATTTGAAATTAAGAACAACTGGAAGAATAACTATAATTATATAAGCATTGGAATTAATGAAAAATGATCATTATTCGGTAAACAAATTAAAATGTGAGATGTAGGTAAGGTTACTACATTAAAAGGAATTACCTCCAAAATGAATTTAAAATTAAACATTAATTCTTTTAACTCCATAGATTCAATGAAGGCTATTTCGAAATCCACCACCTCATACTCTTCCTTATAATTCGGTGCACCATCTTCATGCCTCTGAAGTGCTAGATCCCTTAACAGCCCAAAAATTAAATTTAAAAAAATTTATCATTTAACCTAACGTACTAGGAACTATATTAGGAACTATATATTCATTTTATTTATCATTATTTGTAAACCAAATGAAGTTTTAGTTCATTTCTATTTATTTTATTTTACTATTTACTGCGTTTAACTAAGTAATTTCAAAATTCTGTGACCTTAGAATGTCTAATACATCCCATCATAAATAACAATATTAATGCTTTCAAAATTATTTTAAAAAATCATAATAATTGAGGACGATTTTTTCAACTTTATGAAGAAAATAATTACTTCACAGTAATATCCTAATGTAATTTTTTTTTTTTTTTTATCAGCACATATTATACATTAAGAAATAATACGTTATGGGTGTACAAATATAATACAGTAATAAGCGCAAATAGTATAATGATTGAACAAATTCTATACCATTTATTCATTTTAATTATTTAATCTTTAAAAAGAAATCAACTGAAAACGATGTTATGATTTATAAACATAATAAAGAATAATATCAGTAATAAATACCCATGCATACTTATTAAAAATAATGAGAAATATCAATACTAAAATAATACTTTTAAATATCATTAGAAAAAATTCTTTCTTCTTTTTTTTTTTTTTTTTAATGTCCTTTTTAATTATTTTTCTTGACATCAAAAAAGAATAAATTGTAAAATGTACTTACAGTCTGTCAATGTCCAAAAAACAATATTTATTTTTATTACGGAAGTCAAGTCTATTTTTATGAACTAAAGCTGAGGAGAAAAATTTCCTTCATCCTTCGCTCATTTCACTTACTACTAGAACACCGATAATCCAATAGGAAGGAGAGACAGAAGAGAACATTATCGGCGCTTTTGAGTTTCTCTCTTTATTCATTCGATGACTCACTCACTTCTGGTTACGAAGAGATACGAAAGACGGCGACGCAATATTCTCCTTCTCGGCTCGCGGTAATCATCCGTCAAGGTAGCCGGAGGCCTGCTCCTTTTTTCGCCGTAGCTGAAGAGTGGAAACGGACCTCTATCAAATTGACTTAGGCGCAGGGGGGAAGGAAGTCCCAGAGATAACCAAGTGTTCTTCCAAATGCGCTCCTCTGTTGAAAGAAGTTCTCTCCCGCCGTGCAACAAATCACATATCCGTAGATCACTCTTTTCATTTCATTGGTGCTGGGTATAAAAATGAGGCAAAACGTAGTTTGTTTTCCAGTCCTCAAATCAGTTGAGAAAAAAAAAAAATCCCGTTGTTAGCTCTTGCGCATTACTTCCATGAAAATTCAGAGTATGAGGCCGCTTCTCATCTTCAAACTATTAGATTGGCAAAACAGCGTCCCGATCCAAGAGGAATTAAAAAACGAAGTTTAGTTGCTCTTTATTGTCCTGTGAGATAATCCTACCGGCTTCTGTAATATTAAACGTTATGGGGTGCTGGGATTGCACAGTCGTGGATCTTCAAGAAAACAGACTTGATTTATGGAACTTCACTTTATTTATTTAATTATAGCGAGTAGGGCCTTAGAAGGCGATGGAGAGTTAGGACGTTATATCTAGTCGCAGTACTTTAAGGTTGCAGTCTCGGATCGCGGCACAGAATCATATTGGGGTTTCATGGTTAGACGCGGTTACCGGACGTACAGGCCGCCGGGCCTGGGGCCCACGGCCGCCGAATATTCTTTACCCCTCTCTAGGCGATGACAGTTCAAAGATCTCTAGAAAACTCTCTCTAATTTTTTCGAGTTTCGTGATTTGTACCCGTAATTTTTGGTGTAATTTGGCGTTGTTCTAATTCCAGCCTCTTTTCTATAATTGGCTATCCTTTTAATAATAACAACTCTTATTGGTTTGTACTTTTGTTTTTCCCAGACAGTCTGGAGCCTTAACCCGCTAAAGTTGCCACTTTGCCAAGTCATTAACATTTATTTATAGCTCTATTTTGACATAAAATACTCAAACCTTAATTAGGAATTATAACTCTTTTATTCTTTTAAATTGAATCTTTTTGGCCCCCAGATATTTTTTAATTGCTCATTAAATATTATTTATAGGATATTTCCAGATATCAAAGTACTTAAAATGATTAACTTGTTTATTTCAAATGATCGTGTTGCAATTTCCGTTCGTTATTTTTTATGCTTTTAATCTTACAGCCTAATATGAAATCTCCTTTACCCTGAAACTATGAAAATGTTAATTTAATTATTACTTCTTTTTATCTCTTATATTTCATATATATATATATATATATATTAAAAAAAAAAAAAAACACAGTAGTTAAAAAAAAAAATATATTTTTTTTTTTTTTTTTTAATATTTTATCACTTTATCAATGTGTGTAAAATTTTTAAAGTGATAATGACGTCAATTTTTTGTGAGATGCATAATATAAATTTTTATTGTTCACGTTTAAGTAAATGTACTTTTTTTTTTCTGTTGAAAAAAATGAGCTTGTAATTTTTTTTGGAAACAATTAAATTATGGATAAAATTTAAATGGCTAATTTATCAGAAATTAGGAGGTTATTATTTTCACATTTTAATTAAATAAAAGAAAACTAATTAAAAGTTCAAAAATCGGGCTTTGAGGTGCATCAGGTGAGATCATTACGAACCTCCATGCAAATTTGTGTAGCGATCAGCCGTTTACCTAAAAAGCTCTGGACATACATACACAATGACACACAGACAAACATCTTATTTTATTATATGTATAGATTGGTTTCTTTGTACTTTGTAAGATGGTATTGGTTTACTTTGTGTATTGGTTTCTTTGTAAGAATAATTATGGAAAAAGAAACTGATGGAAGAAGAAAAAATATGAGTTATGGAGCTACATGGCATGAAATGGTCACAAAAAAGAATTTCTTTGGAAATTGGAAGATCCAGATGTGTAATTCAGAACTTTCTAAAACTTCAAGAAAATTATAGCAAAAAAAAAAAATCTTTGTGGGCGACCTCGAATTCGCAAGCCTTGTCATCTGAGAACAATATTTCAATGCGTCACCAGACGTAAAATGTCGTGTTCTGAAATTGCAAGACGTGACGATATTCCTGGATCCAAAACTATGGTTTATAGAGCTTCACAATAGCAAAAACATAAAATATGTCAAAATGGCAAGGAAACCAAAGCTGAAAAAACATCATCGAGACACCTGCTTAAAATTTACAAAAGACCACCAAACTTGTGATAAAAAATAGTATGAAGTTTAGTAGTCAGATAAAAAAAAATTCAATTTAGATGGACCAGATGGGCACAAAAGTTATTCGCATCATCTACAACAACAACAACAGGAAATCAAATGGAGCCGGCATATCGGTGGAGGAAGTGTTATGATTTGGGCCGCTTTTTCATCGTATGCAAAATCAGATATCGCTTTTGTTAAAGGAAACCAAAAGGCAGTAAATTATGGCCAAACGTTAGAAAATTACTTCCTTACGACGACTGATAACTTCCAGACAGGTCAATACTTTTTCAACACGATAATGCAACCATTCACAAGGCAAATATAACAACGCAATTCTTGAACTCCAAAAATATCCATACACTGGCTTGGCCAAGACGGTCTCCGGACCTTAACCCTATAGAAAATCTTTGGGCCGACATAGCAAGGAAAGTGTATGGAGGAGGAAAGCAATATAATTGCGTTAATGACCTCAAAAGTGCCATTCTCACAACTTGGACACAAATCCCCTTAACCACTACACATAAACTTGTTGCAAGCATGAAGGACCGTATATATGAAGTAACATAGAAAAACGGAGGTCACACCCACTATTAAAGCACAAATCATGTGCAATTCTTATATTTTATTATTGGTTACTATGATTAGGGTGCCTTAAAGATATGAAACGGTACCAAATTTGTTACATTTTATATCTTTCTTAATTTACTATCTTTCTACATTTAGTTTTGTAGTTTATCAATAAATTAAAGCCATTTTGCGATGTTTTTATGGTGTGCCTTAAAGTTTTGAAATGCAGCGTATTTTGTAGAAACGATACAATAGTGGCAATAAAATATGCAAGGATAAAAAATAATATACAAGTAATATTTAAGCACACGGACTCAGTTCAGTGATATAATAAAATTAAATTAAAAAAGAAAAAAAAAAAAAAAAAAAGACTATGAAATTTGCCTGATTAGATCATTTTATAGAAAATATTATTTTTGAAGGTTGCATCTTTACAATCCTTGCAAGTGTCACTTTAAACCCAGCAATACTTTAAAGATATAAACGAAATATGAACTTTTTCATACATTAACTGAAAAACGCAATAATAAAAAGTGTAATCAAAATAGATACTAAGTGTATTTAACAAAAAATTATGCCAAAATGAATAAATAATAACAATAAATAAAAAATAAATAAAAGGGATCTCGCCAACATGGTGGCAAAAATTTAAAGTTATCATAGGGGCCCTTTAATAAAGCTATCTTGCCTGGGAAAGTATGAAAACTGGGCCGTCAAACATGAATTTTATTCTGAAACTTTTCTTTGAATGATGTGGTCTAATTATCATTAGTGCTTCATCCCACAAAAACTAATAATAATTTTGCTAATAATAATTTGGTTTCTGGTGAATTAAAATTTTAATTGGGTAGTGAAAATAGTATAAGACTTATAAGTTTCAAATTTTAAAAGGTAAATTAAAAAAAAAAAAAAAAGAAAGAAATTGTGAAAATTTCGCATAGGTTTGCTAATCTAAAATAATTTGTTTATGTGTAGTGCTCCTACCACTACTTATTATTGCACTATACGGAAATAAAAATGAATCAATAAATAAAATGCTAAATTACATATGTTTTGAGTCTGAAAAATTGCAAATTATTAATACTTCACTGTGTTTCATTAAATATCAATGAAGCTATTGGAATATTTTATCTCATCTTCTTATTTGAAACATAAGCATCAATTAAAAACACTTCAGTATTAAAAAAAGAGTAATAATTGAACATAAAGAAAAATAGTTTTTAAAATAGATATGTAAATTATTAGCAATATTAAAAATTCTACTTTGAATTACTTTTTGGAAAATAATAAATAAGTAAAATTATACTATAGTCAAAATATTTTCTAATTAAATAAGAAAAGTTTTTAAAATTACCTCCAGTTTGAGCATCAAATCTTTTGGTAGCAATGGCATCAATTTCATCAATGAAAATAATAGCAGGTGCATTTTCTCTAGCCAATCGAAATACATCCCTCACCATTCTAGGCCCTTCACCAAGGTATTTCTGAACAAATTCAGATCCAACAACTCGAATAAATGCAGCTAAGTAAGAAGTATTTAAAATCATTATTGAATTATTTATTCTTTTATACTTATGATAATGCATATTTTATAGGTATATTACATGTTTATATACACTTTCAAATTAATAGTTTTATACTTTAGATTTTTTGCATATTTAAACACTTAAAAAAAAAAGATCAAACAAATACATAAAAGAAAATAAATTTAAAAATAAATACAGATCGATATGCATAAAGAATATTTTACAAACTTTTTCTGAACAGTTAATAAATAAGAAGGGCACATGATAACGTTTATTTTATTTATAAATTTGAATGTTAAGCAAAAGACAAGGATTAATCTGAATGCAGATAATATATTTTAAATTTCTGTTTTAATATTACACAACAGCAGAACAGCTTTTATTTTACAGAATTTTTTTTTTTTTTTTTTTTTTTTTTTTATTTCTTTTATTTTACAGAACAGCTAAACTAAATTACTTTAACAATGTTTAAAACCAAACTTAAAAATCTAGAGTAAATGTCCATATTTTTTTTTTAATAAACTTTTTTGAACAAGGAACTTTATGATTAACTTTAACAAGACACTGATATTTTAATCAATTATAATTTAAACATTTATGAAACAGATATTACCTTAAATTTCTAATTTTATAAAGCAGTCTCTCGATCTAATTCCATGCCTGTTTTTCTACTACTACTATACTAATTACACACACTTTTTACTTTCTGAACACACGCATAGGTAAGGAAAAGTATTGTAATCATGACAAAAACTTTTTTGAGATTTTAGTGTTTCTATATGCTTTGAGGTTCCTGAGTTCATCTTTGCTATTTTTACGCTGTGTATGTGAGCGAACACGATAGCATCTAAACGCTTTGACTGATCAAGCACAAAGTTGCAGGGTTCCCACCATGAAACTGATGCACAATAAGTGCAATGACCAATTGAATCAAAAAAGTGACAGAATTTTTTAATCTTGAAAACATATGCTTATTTTTAGGAAAACATAATGAAAAATTATAGATAGCAAAAAATCTTTCTATTTTTTACTACTATATGAACTCATGCACAACTTGACTCATGTACAAGTAAATCTCTAACTTCTTAAGTGATTTTTTTTTTTAAATAAATAAATAAAAATAAATAAAATAAAATTTTGTGTATAACTCTAATCACATTTCTAGTAAGATGTTGAAAAGTCACTAAAATTAAAGATTTTCCTTCTTTTCTTTTAATATCACATTTCTCATTAGAATCATTAAAGTGCCAACATGGATTTGTTGTAACACATATATTTGGTTGCAAGCTTTACATCCGTTAATAAGATATAAATTGGTAAATTTTAAAAGTACTTATTTCAAAATGTATTAAAGACTCCAATTTAATAGATGTGTATCCAGTTTGAGAATAGAAAAATTTTCTAACAATTTATTGAAAGTAAACAAGACAAAAAAATTATAATTGAAAATGCAAATATAAAAGAAAAAGGGCTTGCAATGTACATTTAAATTTCTGCTCTTATGAATGTAAAACTTTTTTTTTGTTGTTGTTGACACTTATTTCGATTTACAAATGCATGCATTTTAACTGCTTGTACTTTTACAATACTAAATTAACCACTTCACCGCCCTCTGTAATGTGTAGAAGGCTACGTTCCTCCCGAGTTATCTCAGGATAGCAGATGAAATGGTTAAAGAACTAGTGAACAATAAATATTTAAACTTCTTCACACACCATAAACTAGTTGGCATAGGTGGACTCTGCTCAGTTCCCCATCATATTTATGTTCTCAGAAATTTCTAGTGCGAGACATATTATAATCATGTTAAAAGAAATGAATTTGACCAAAGCTTGATACAGTGACAGAATGAAATCCCCGCCTAATAGGCTATCCACTGTTCACTTCGATATATTTATCTTATTCTAATCTATTAATTTATTTTATCAGGGTCAATTCCGTTGTTTAGTTTTCATGCTACTATTTCCAATGCAATAATCCTCAAAATTCATATTTATATGAAAAATTTACAATTTCGCTATGTTGATAAAATCGTAAATTACGAAATTTTCCTATTAGAATATTTGTATTCAATCATGTTCAAACCAATATCATAAACGTAATTTTGAAGTTGTCTAATGTATTTAGGATCCTCAAAATGGAAGTTTATGCTCAATTTTGCGTTATTCCGACATGTTAAGTAAATCGTAAATTCCAAATAACTTGCGAATTTTTTAAATTGGAAAAATCATAGTCTATGATATTCATGCCAGTATCCTAAATAATATTTCGAAAGTGGTTTGACATCTTTGCGATGAAAATATCCCTCAAGATTGACGTTTACGTGAAATTTTGTTCTATTTTGACATGTTAAGAAATTCGTAAATTTCCAATAACTTACGAAATCTTTATATTAGAAAATTCATAGTCATTAATATTCATGCCAGTGTCCTAAATAATATTTCAAAAATAGTCTGACATCTTTACGATGAAAATATCTCTCAAAATTGACGTTTATGTGAAATTTTGCCCTATACTGCCTTGTTAAGAAATTCGTAAATTTCCAATAACTTGGGAAATTTTCAAAGTAGCATATTTATAGTTACTGATGTTCATTCCGGCATCAAAACTGATATTTTAAAACTGGTCTGACATTTTTACAGTAAAAAGTTTCCATTTAATGCACGTTTAAGTGAATTTTTGTCCTATTCTCCCATGTTAAAAAAATCGTAAATTTCTCATAACTTACGAAATTTTTAAATTTGAATGTTGCAAATGAATAGGGTTCTTGCCAGTGTTAAAGTAATATTTTAAAACTGATCTGACCTCTCTGCGACAATTTGTTCTTGAGATATCGTGTACACAGACTAACAAACTAACGGACTAACACACTAACCGACACCCTACAGACAGACACCATAGAAATTTTGTCATTTTCGGATTCCTCACACCTGAAAACGTGTAGAAAAGTCAAAAAACCGAGGTTGAAAATTTTCACGATTACCTAAGTTCCCCATACCTATAGTATGATGGAGAACTAAAAACAATGCACCTGACCTATCTTCTTCAGGTGCAAAACACATTGTCTTGCTTTTGCTTCCAAGGCCATGTGTTTTGCACCTGAAGAAGATAGGCCATATACATCCCTTCAAAACTGGTAGTGCATTCATTAATTTTATGGTGTATTAAGAAGTTTTCAAGTTTAAATACTTGTATTTTTGCTTTCCTTGCTTATAGCCATTAAGACACAAGTTAATCTAAAAGTAAAGAGAGACTTTTTTTTTTTTTTTTTAATGAGACTCTACACATAAACAATAAAATTTTTCAATGGATCTTAGAATCTTTTCTGTCCTGTAACAATGGCTAGAGCACATGTGACATTGGCCATAAGCTGTGATCTGCAAGATTGAAGGTGAAAAACTGCTTTCTCTCCGTTCAGTTACAATTAAATCACTCCAATTCACTTGTACTCCTTCTAGATTTGATTCCAAATACTTTAGCTATGAGTATGTGAGCAATACATATTTAATAAGTCTAGATTTCTTGCTGTTTAGAAGAAAAGACATTTTACCAAATTAATAGACTTTTTTAAAGAATGACCATTAAGTAACAAAATAGGCATTTTTGCTAAGAAAAAAAGTGACTTTAAGTGACCATTTACTGGAAAAAATAACTTTTTGTGACCAATGAAAATAAAAGTGACTTGGTGGGATCCCTGAAGTTGGTACATGTTACAGGTCACCATAGCACAAACCCTATTGATTTTGGTGAATCGAACACTTAGTTTTTTACAGGGACACAAAGAAAAATTCCTTATAATTATGGCCTATTCTCATGCATACAATACATAAATTTTTTTTAATGAAATATTTATCCAGCTCGTTGCCTTAAAAATTGTATCAAATTATTATTAAACTTTAAAGAATTAAAAGTTTTTATGCAATATATCAAAGTATTAAATGAAATATTGCTTTCCCATATATGAACATACAGTAGTACCACCAAAGAAGGGACACACAAGGGACCTGACACTTTGTCACTTAAATAGAGGTGTCCCTTATTCAGAGGTATGATTATTTGCATACATGATATAAAATAAGTACAAAACTTTTCAAAGTTTTGTACTTCTAAAAAACAGTTCTGTGGTGCTTTTTCATAACATAGTACATAAGTCAAACTGTCTTTAAGAAATTTAACTCAAATAGAAATACAGTAACACCAAACTTTAAAGACTCAGAAAGCAGAGTAACATAGAACCCCTTTTAAATACAGTTTTTTGAATTTTTCATACAGAAGAAATAAATCTCTCAATTAATGAAATAATTAAAATTATGAAAGAAAATGAGAAATATTTATTTGAAATAATCTGTATTTTTTTTTTTTTTTTTTTTTTTTTTTTTCAAGCATGTATTTTTTCAAGTATTTTTTTCTCAAATGGATAAACACACTTATCATTTTAAAACCTTCCTAATCACCATTATTTGACATGAATTTTTTTAGTTATGAAGTGTATTTTAAGGCATCTGTAATGCAGAATTAAAATTTAGGTAAAATTCTGCATTCCATAACAAATATTATTTAATTTTCTCTTTTATTAAATAAATAAATAAAATAATAATAGCGATATATCATCTAATTATAATACATTAGTATATTAAATCTAATCCATTTTCTGTAATCAATCCTCTACTCAGTAAAAAAAAAAAAAAAAAAAAAAGAAAAAAAGAAAATACATTTATTTCATTTCGATTTTATTTTTTATTTGTTCAATGGTCTTCGTAGGTGACGCAATCAAAGAACAAAATTTCATGATGCTTCTAGCAAATTCTTATTAAAACAACCCTTAACATTTTTGAAATACTCTTCTTATTAGCTTAAAAAATCTCACCAACCTTCAATAGAAATAAAGTATACAATTTTAATTACAATATTATTTTCAAATCGCCAATGTGGGTGAATTACATTCGATTGTGTAACAATTGGCACAGAAAATTTCTAATGGATTTTCAATTGGCATAATTAATTGGGTCTTAAAAGGAACAGCAGCTGCATTTTTTATTCTATTATTCGAGATGTATAGCTTTACATTTAATCAATATGGCTATTGTTACACTTTACTTTTCCGTAACATTCTGATTTTAAATTAAAATAGCCCAAAACATCGTTTATACAAACAATTTCATAGAAAGTAATTAATAAATAGCTCAATTAGACTTAATTAAAATCAATTTTAATAATTTAAGTAGTTAAAACATTAATTTTATTAATAAAATTACTTTTCAGATTAGCTACAACAGTTAGCATAAAGCTCCGTCATCTAAAAAGTAAATTATAATATTTAACGAAAAGAAACATTTGTTATTTTTAACCATTTTGCTTTATTTTCCTCCCAGTTAATGATGATCATAAAAAATTATCGGTAAGTATTTCGGAAATGCTTTTGTGACAGGGTTATTATTCTACACGTGATAAGTTTTAAAATGATACCCCTCTTTTTAAAATCCTTCAAAAATTAAAGTTTTGATCAGCAAATTTTTATTGCAGCAAATTTAGAAGATTTAAATACGTGCGGCAGTATTTTTTGCCTATTTTCTGAGTCAGCCATATTTCTCGTTAGCACCGCGAAGCAGAGGGGGTATGCACGGTGGGGAATCTCTCCAGATTTTCTAGAAGGTTCGGCGGAAGTAACTATGCGCTCATCTTCTGGTAGACTTGATTGCCTTGCGCGGACTCTGATTGGCTGAAGGCGGCATGTCGCTTCAAAATTCGGGAGCAAAAATCGTCGATTTGATCAGTTCCAGAGAGAAGCTAAAGCAAGATAGATGTGAGTAAAGGAACCCGGCAGTTTTGCCGTGGTCTCCGAGCCCGCAACAGTGTTCCTTTTCAGGAGCCATTTTACTTATCCAAGCCTTTTTGGTTTGTGCTTGGCTTATATATTTTTTTACACATAATTGTCATCTCTACTTTTATCAACCGTGTCTTCCACACCAGGCATGGATTATGGTCTGGAAGCGAAAGTGTTTCCCCTAAATAATGCTAGTGGCGCAATCTGAATTCTTGTGCTCCACATAATATCACCGAAAAAAACCCGCCATCATCAACTTCAAGCATTTCATGTTTGTAAGCCGACATTTACAGTGATAATGTATCGGATCTAAAATATGTCAATAATTGACATCAGCTTTTGCATATGAATGAAAATCAACATCTCCAATGACAATGTATTGGATCTATAATGTGCCAATAACCGATGTATTATATATATCATGAGCAGCAGAGATAGCCTACCTCTAAATAATTATGGAAATATAGATCTGATGGGGATCCGAAGTCCCGATTGACAGCCATGTGGGTGTGAAATGACAAACTGATTACAGAAATTGACTACATCTAATGTTTTATGGAAAGATAGTCTGATTATCATTCATTTTAGTATTAACTGCAATTAATTATATAACATCTTTTATCCAAGACTAACTTTTGAACATTTAATGATGGACTAATGCACTATCAATTTTAAACAATATATCTATCATTTGATCAGTATGTGCCTTAGGCTTACAATGTAACTTTGTTCGGTGATATCATATGATTTGAAATAATACCATCTTATATTCATTCTGAGCCAAAGTGCATCAGTTGTATTAATGTTTTGTGGCTGGCCAGCTTTATTTCATATATTAAAGTGATGTGTTCTGAATAAATAAGTGAAAATCACTTTGAGAATTGCCTTCTTCTCTGCTAAATTGGTGAGTTTGTTCCTTTTTATTTTTCTTTCAGCTCAAGTTATATTATCGTTGGATCATACTTAACCTACCTATCTGCCACTATACGTTAATGCCATTTCACATTTTTTTTTATTTAGGAGAATCGTGAATTTTACGGCTAAATGTTATTTTTAAATCCATTAATTTTAATTTAGATTTTACTTTTTTAAATTTATCTTTTTTTTTTTTTTTTTTTTTTTTTTAAGAGAGCATCATAGAAAATTAAATTTTAATCTTACAGCTATGTATTGGGAGTCACGTAATGATTAACCAGTATCTGTATTTTTTATTTTATTTTATTTTATTTTATTATTATTACTATTTTTTTTTTTTGGTAGTGAAGTACGAAACTTCATGCATGTGAATTTTTGAATGTTAATATCAAGATATCTTATTTTCTCGATTCTTCTTATACAAATGAATAATAAAAATTCTATAATGAACATGGATATTCTTTCATTTCTGCAAAGATCTTTGTTTCTGTTTTTAAGTGGTTGAAGAGATCAATGCTAAATGTTCTATTCATAATATGCAAACTTCTACGAATATAGGCCGCCCTGGTCCAGACGAATTCTTATCTACGGCCAATAGTTGAAGAATTTGTCTTAACAAATTGGTGCTGCAAAACGTGATGCATTCCTGGGTGCATTCATTTATCATTGTGTTGCAATTGATCAAGGTTATGTATGTGTGTATTCCCCGATTTTTTTTTTATGATCTCATTCTTCAAATAATAATAATGCTTTGTTGAACCATGGTTATGATTATACATTCTTCGACAAATATTTTATGAGATTTCAAGTGCTGTGTCTTCATTTAATAAAGCTTCGTATTTAGCATTCTGCCCCGAAATTTTTATTGGAATTGACAGAGCTCTATTTCAAATCCGACCAACTGTAATTGTGCGCCTTTATCAGTGTTCTGCTTTTATACTCTTATGAGTCATATCGCTTCGTGTTCCTTTAGAGTTATTAAGTGTGATAATTTATGCCCGCAGTTAATGTGTGATAACTGTCATTCAATGATTTTTTTTATCGCCATATGCAGTCAAGAATCGTTTGAAATTTCGCCTGTGTTTGCATGTTCTCTTATCGTGTGATATTTAGTGTTAAGAAACCTTTGATTGCTTCATTTAAAAAATAATAATAATAATTTCCCTTTTTAGTGCATATGCATGCACATACCGAAGAAAAACCACATATATATGTGAAATATATGTTTAAGAAAAGAAGAGAAATAATAATAAGATGGACAAATCTACTGTGTTCTTTTTTGTTTTTCTGGAAAAGCCATACATATGTGGTAGTTATTCTACGGTATGCTCAAAATAATAATATGCAACAATAAAAAGTTATACATAAATAATAAGTATATGATTCTGTGGTCGGCAGCTGTATTTTTTTTTTTTTTTTTTTTTTTACAATTCTGCCTCTTCCGACCCTTTTTCCTACTGATATTTTATTCTCATTTTATTTTAACTACATTACAATTTTCACATTTTTTTTATGTTTTATAATCAAGTATTATTTAGATCTTGAAGATTCTGTTGTACATATCTTGAGTAAGTACAAATTTATTTTTGTATAATTATTTTGTACTGATATAGATTATAGTTAAATTAAAAATTTATAATAATAAATATTACAGTATATTTTTTTATATACAAGTGCATTTTATGGGTGCAAGTGTTTTGAGTGATTATAATGATAATGAAGGATATATAAATATAATTAACTCTCATACAAAATTTTCTGTAATCGAGTTATGCTCTAAAAGGTATTTTTAACTTTTTTTTTTTTTCATAACAGATATTTTGAGAGAATATTTAATATTTATAATAGATAAAGTCTCTCATAAAAGTATTTAAATGTTTTACTAATAATTAAAAAAAAAAAAAAAAAAAAAAACTGTTTATTTTTCTATTTGTAATATATTTATTCTATTATTTTTACATTTCTATTTTGAAATTTTAAGTTTAAAATTTGGTAATGTGAGTTGTAATTCAATTTAATTTGCATATATTTAGCTATTTTGGGTGATAATTAGTTGATATTGATTATAATAAACGCAAAATTAACCCCCCCTTTTTTTTTTGGTAACATTCTTTTATCAGAATCTATCAATCATTCTGACGTAATGTCTTGAGTGATTCATGACTTTATTGGAATATAAATGTACTGATAAAGCTTTTGGGTTAAAGTTTTAGAAGCATATAGGTTTCTTGGCCTTTCCAATCAAGCAGTTACTTGAATTCCTTTTCTATGTTACAACAAAGCAACACAGTTAAGGATTTTAGATAATGGTCTGGCTATTTCTTCATGTATTGTTTCTTTTCTATGCTGAAAACTATTCTTCAAAATAGAAACTTTAATAAATTTTACTCTTTTATGTTTCCTTTTTCAAAAAATCTTCTTCCACATGTTCAAAAATTGTCGTTAAAGTCTCAAAATTTTTATTTCGGAATTTTCGGATGTCCCTTAACCAAAGGTAATCATATTAAGGTTCTAATTCAAAGGGACTGGAACCAGAGAAATAATCCCTTAAATACAGGTGTCCCTTATGAGAGGTTTCACTGTATTTAACCCCTTCCGCTCCAGGGACGTACGTGCGTACGTCCTAGTGTTAATGGCCATTAATACCATGGACGTACGTGCATACGTCCAAAGAAAGTATACGATACTATTTCAAAGTTATAATCTGGTATTTCAGACATTTACACTACAGCTAGCCTGGAGCGGAAGGGGTTAATAACAATTTTCTTTTCCCTGTAAGGGAAAGTTGATTGATTTATATTAGAAAATAGCAAGTGTTGACATATATCTGTATTTTAATTTCAGAGTTTTATAAAATGTTTTAAAAAAATAGCACATTATACACAACTGACTGGTATGAGAACACCTTTTTCAACTAGAATTTTTGGCATAATTAATATAATATGTTTATATTTTTATCTCAGGAAAGTAAATTATAAAAGTCATTGTATCATACTTAATTAAACATTCAAGTGTTTCTACAATAATGAATTGCATCAATAATAAAGTATATACTTTTTCTTTCTCCTTCGAAATTAGATAATGACAAAATTTACTACAATTGAAAGAGAAGCAGAAAATATTTTATGATGCACTTATTCAAATCTAATCAATAACTTACAAGGTAATAATAGATGATTCCTCAAGTTTTAAACAGTAAAGAAAAAAAAAAAAAAAAAAAGGAAGAATGAATCATACAGGAAATTAAATAATTAAGTTTATACCCAATCTTAAAGCATGCATTTTTTACTCAGGAATGAGATTTACAAAAGTTTAAAAAAGCTAAAACTTAAGTCAAAAGGCAGACAATAAAACAAAATATCAAACTTAAGATTGCAAAAGCATAATTTTATTATTTTATCTTAAATCTATAAAAAAAAAAAAAGAACTGATTGTATTCACAAAGACATGTAAAACATTGTTTAATTAGGTGAAATAACGAAAATAAACTTCAGAAAATATAAAGTGCAAAATTTGTTAAATGAAAGCTATTAAAGATAGAAAAATAATTCTACTTAAAGGTTAAATTCAACTGAAAAATCTCATTACTGTAAGTAAACTATTTAACTGGTTGGTGCACTAAAGTTTATTTAACACTCTTTAAATGGCTTTTTTGATCTCCAGGAAACAGTTTATAATTATAAAAGAAAGCTTAGATTTCAATGTTTTCTTCTTTTAAAAACTTATACTTTTACAATCTTAAAAAGTAAGCAATTGGGGAGGGGGAGGGGGGGGGAGACTTACATAATTATCTTAAGTTACATTAAAAAAAAAAAAAGAAAGAAAGAAAAAAGAAAAAACCATGAACTCAAAGTCATAACACACCAAGTGATAGAAAAATAATAAATAGTTATATTATAATAAAATTTACTGTTAGAGGAATACTTAATGCCACAATTTTTATCTATTTTTTAGTCTTAAATAACTACATACCTGTGTTAAAATAAAAAAAAAATATTACTTTAAGTTCTTCATTATGCTTTCTGGACAGGCTTCTTTTCTTGATCGCTAACTTCTTTCTTGTTCTTCCTTTTTAACAAAAAGCGCCATCTCTAATTTAACGGTTGGCTTTCTTTCAGATCGTTACATGTGTGCTCGTTGGCCATAATTTCTATTGCTTTGTGCAAGATTGCATATTTATGATTATTATAATTAGATAATTTATTAACTTTTTGAAATCTATGTTTATCATTGATTCACTGTTAGCTTTCGTTAAGTTAGTATTGTTAGTTTTCAATTATTTATTTTAATTCAAGTTGAAAAAGTTCCTCAAGAACTTCAAAACTGCATACCTGTTGTATGGTGAGCAACAGCTTTAGCTAACATAGTCTTTCCACAGCCAGGAGGACCATACATCAGTACACCTCTAGGAGGGTCAATGCCAATTTGTTTATATAATTCAAAATGTGTTAAAGGTAATTCTACAGCTTCCCTAATTTCTTGCTTTTGGATGTCTAAACCTCCAATATCAGCATAGGTGACATCAGGTTTTTCATCTGGAAAAAGAAGTGTCAATTTACATTTCATACAATAAGAAAAAAAAAAAACTTTGACATTTTGAAGTATTTAAAATACACATTTATAAAGAAAACACTAAAATAATTTTATATAATTAAATGTATTTAACTCAAGAATATGTAAAATTAAGAAGCATTTTATCCTTAAATCTTGATATAAAAAAGCTATAGTTGTTAATAGTAACAATTTAATAATGTTGTCTGTCACAGTATTCAGACTTTGTACTGCACATGACAGGGAGATCATATAAAATCATTTTTTATACACATAATTGGTGATTATATAGTTTTATACAACAACTTTTTTTATTATTATTTACTTATTTTTTTATTTTATTTTATTTTTCTTTCCTAAGAATTATTAACATGAGCAGAGTCCACCTACGCCAACTAGTTTTAATATGAAACAAAATTAATAAAAAATAATGCAAAATATTTTTTTCTCCACGTTTTTAGATGTTCATAATTATAAGGACAATCAAGATTTTTTCGTTTTATTTAACTTACTAGCAGAAAAATTACAGTTGACATGCGAATTTGTTAACTACTGATCTAGATTAATTCATATATAAGCCTTCAGTTTTTCTTGGATGGTCATTACTGATAATTCCTTGAAAAGAAAAAAGAATGTTCATGTAGTGAAGTATGATAAATGTGTTTTTCAAGTGGAAGGATAATTTCAATCCACAGTATTTCTAATGAAATTCGAAGATCTAAAATTGCTGAAGGAAATGTGATCAAACGTTGAACTGCTGGTTCGATAGGAGAGAGATCTGATGTAAAAAATCAGAGTTGTTTTACAGAGATCGAAGACTCATAATTCCTGTTACTGTTCTACTCAAAATAACTGCTGCGGAATTTGCTTGTAATTTTTAACGAAAGATTGGGGTACACATTTATGCATGTTCAAAATAATTAATAGTATGTTAAAATGAATAAAAAACCTGTAATAATCAATAAGCATTTAATGGAGGAAAGAACATTTGTGTTAAAGTTGAATAAAGACAATATGAAATGGTAAAATGTTGCATTTTCGGATGAAAAAGATTTTATTCTTGATTAACCAAATGGTTTTAACAATTACTGGCACGATCTGAAGATAGCGAAAGACAGAGCAGATTTTTTTAAGGCAGATATGAATAGGGCATTTTAAAGGTGGATCTATGGTGCTCTGAGGAGCTGTTTCTACTGAAGGCAGAATGAATTTAGTAATTTTTTCTATTATAATGGACATCAAGAGAATATACGCAAATTTTAAACATGGAAGTCTCAGATTTTTGTTACATTTTACAGAAGGGTGGGGGATAATTTTTTTTTTTTTTTTTTTTTTTTTTTTTTTTTTAACAAAACTTGCGTTTTTGCTCTACTTCTAGAGCAATAGGAAATAGTTTGAAGAAAGAAACTTCTGTATTATTGCCTTTCCCGTGGCCTAAAAGCTGAAAAAAACCTTAACTTATCATATTTGAAAAGTGCATGCAAGTGGAAAGCAATTTTAAATAGTTTAAATGTATTCAGAATATCATCTATGCTGTATGAAATGGTATTGAAACTGAATATTAAATATATATAACTATACCAGAGAAAATGTCTGACTGTTCCACTCTAAAAAGAGACCCCACAAAATATTAATTTAAAGAATAACTGAAAAAAAATTACTAAGATTTGAGCTGTCCTTATAATTGTGAACACCTGAAAAATCATTTTTTTGACCGTATTTAAAGTTTTTTAAGATAGAAAAACGATAAAACTTTTAAAATATCGTCTATTAATGAAATTCAAATTAATAAAAAATATATTTGTTTAAATAATAGTGCTCAGTGTTTAGTTAATATAGAAAAATGTGTGTCCTTATAATTATAAGAACCAGTGTATGGTCTATATATATACATCAAAATTCAAGCAAATCTGGCCTTATACGCTTTTTACAATGCGGATTTGAAATTTTCAAGTGGCCACCACTTGAAAACAAAATGGCAGAGCAACTTGGTTAATGAACTCCTCCAAGATATTTATAAGTTCACTGTTCAAATTTGGTTCGATTTGAAGTATTATTTCGGTAGTTATCGGGATGAAAAAATTTCTATTATATATAGATAGATAAACAAAGTGATTGGAATAGGTTGATTTCTGAAGAAATAAACCTCAAACATCAGTAACAAAATAAATATTTAAAAAAAATAAATTACAAAATACATTAATAAACGCAATTACCAGCTCTAAGCATCGAAATGCTGCTATCAGCTTCTGGAGGCAAAACATCAACTAATGCATTACTATGCTTATGAAGAGCAACACTTGAACTTGGTTTCAAGAGTTCCCTGTCAATTGTTGATAATATTCGAACATAATAATTTGATCCTAAAAAAAAAATTAAATATTAATTTACAAATAAAAATACTAATTATAAATATGTATTCAATAAAACCATATCTAACTTTGTTACAGACCAAGTATACTTGATCATGCAGGAAACAACAACTAAATAGCAAAATATATAAACATTTTTTGCTTTCTTTCAACATATCTATAAAAATATTTGAAGCGACACTGACAAATTTATTTCAAACACATTTAATAAATTTCTTAGCTGCAGTCAGGGTTGGGTTTTTGACATGACAAAAGGCATAATACTGGTTTAAACCGTCAAAAACCCGTCAGAAACCTCTACCGTCAAAACCCTATATTGACAAAACACAAAATCCATAAATGAACTAGAATCTGGTTAGAAATTAGTAATGATTGCTATGTGTAAGTTGACTAAATATTACGCTGTTCGTAAATTAACAGATCTTAAAACAATTTTTAGATGATAATAAACATTTAGGTAAATATACTGGTTTCAAACCTCAGATATATAATACAAAGCATGTATAGGCATATTTTGTATGTTTATGTTTATTTTATTTATATTAATATTTATGAAATTCTAAAATTCCAAAGTTAATTAGGAATTTTAACATCATATATAAACTTATAAGCCAAGTGTTAAAAACACGGGAATACTGGATTTAAAATAATAACAATAATAATAAAACGTAATATATGCAGTAAGTTAATATGAATTTGAAAATAATTATATTTATAATCCATATTTATTACACTTATTATTTATCAATAGCTTTTTATCTATTTAATATTATTCATTGTGTAAATATTTGTGCCTCTGTACAGCTAGAACTAATAAATTTAAAAGAAATATGTACAATTAAATATTAAATAATTTATACATGGTCCAGAGAGTATTTATCTTTCTCTTGTCTCATGGTAACTATGAGAATTTAAGAAGCAATTCAAGGTTGTTTAAACATTCAGAATTATTGCTTTTTCTAACTTGCAATCTCAGCAGTCACCAAAAAAAAAAAAAAAGTTATACTTTTCTATAAAATATTTAAATACAAAATATTAGGCTAAACATTTTTATTTCATTGGTTAAATGCATAATACTAAATAAAAACAAAATATTAAAAATTTTTAATGCACACGAAAATTAATACTTTAATGAATTTTTAAAAGCCTAAGTTTTGTTTTTATATTAATCAAAATGTTATAATAATGTTTCTCCAAAAACTTTAATTTATTTACTTTTTAAAAAAACTTACTTAATAAATAATATCTTATTAAAAACATCTAAATTTTTAAAGTGTAACATAATTAAGTTTAACACAGGCCTGTCCAACCCAAAACACTTGGTAGGCCGCATTCGATATCTATTTTACTCAGGCGGGCTGCTCCATATGTATATATGTGTATGTATATATATACGTTTGTGAGTGTATGAATCATGTATACATATATATACTTTTTCAGGGGAGAGCAGGGGAAGACTCGAAGCAGAATACATTAATTTAAATTATTTTCATGCATAAATTAACAACAGAATCGTGAAAAAATTTTGACCATACATTAATAAATTGTAACTATAACAAAAAGAATGAATAATGGATATAGAAATATTTCATTACAACAGTATGGTTCTTTAGTTGCCATATTCGTTGAAAGGTATTTTCACTTTGGAAAATCAGAACAGATTTATTAATTATTAATGTGTTAATCAACTTTTTTAAACTTTAAATATTGTTAGCATCCTTGCGAGCCGCAGGTTGGCCACCCCTGGTTTAACATATAGTATATTAAGCATAGTTATAAATAAATTTTGTAGTAATATATTAAAGTATCACAACACATTTTGAATGAACATAACAATTCATAATGAAATTTTAAAAGACTAAAGTTTTGTTTTTTATATTAGTAATCAAAATGTTATAACAATGCGTATTTCAAAGAACATCAATCTACTTACTTTTCAAAATATCTTTTAAAGCTATATTTTGTTACACTAAACTTTTATATAACAATTAAATCATAAATAAAAGTTTTTGACATGACAGTTTAAACCATGGTTTAAATCGTCAAAAATTGTCATGTGTCAAAAAGGGGGAGGGGGAAGCTTGATAAGAATTTTTATTAATTGCATTCTCATGAGAAAGGAATTATAGCAATCTACTTACCACTCAGGATTTTTTTTAAGTGGTGAGTGAAATTCTAAGCAAAGAATACAAAAAAAAAAACACCAAAACTTCTATATATGTTTACCACATTGTTTGTTTCAACCAAACGCTAAATGTGGTGAAGTAAACATGTCACTAAATTTGCTTGGGCAAAATTTGCTTTACCTCACCGTTTGGTGATAAACATGTCAAATTTGGTAATCTTGATATTTTGTAGCTATGGAAATATCGATTTATGAAATATATCAACCTCAATATTGTGAAGCTGTGTAATGATCTAGCATTTTCACATGTGATTACTACGAAGCAAAATTTCATGGATTTTAAGATTCATGCTGATCGAGGTAGGGGTATCCAATGTTTTTTTTAGTTTGTTTGTTTGTTTTCATGCACAGGAAGCATACATACAGTACCTGACACAAGTGAAGGCATACTTTCGAATCTAGAGACTTTTGTCAAATATCTAAAAAAATATTTCATGAATCTTCTTGAAAATTTAGGGGTAAAAAGAACATGTTATATTACATAGATTTCAGCAAAAAAAATTTCCCAAAGGATAAAAGGGGATAAGTCACAAATTAACAAAAATATATAATCTTTGGGATCACCCAGTAAAAAATAATGCTTTAAATGAGTAGTAGCTACAGTATACGATTACGAGCCTTTATTTAATTAAAAATATAAATCTGAGTTGGGTGAACTGGACCCAATTGGGTCGGACCAATTTTTTTTTTTTTTTTTTTTTTTCTAAAAAAACTATTTGAAAACCCCCGCAATTTTGCACATTTTTTATTTATTTATTTTATTTTATTTATTTTATTTTATTTATTTATTTATTTATTTATTTTTTTCAATATTATAAGACTTACTTCGATAAAAATAGCAATACTAAGCAACTGAAGCTCAATTTTTTCATTTATTTTTTAACAAAACAGTTTATATAAAAAATGAGTTTTATTTTGAGTTATAATTTTTACAAACAGAAGATTTAGAATTACATTTACATTTAGATACTTACTACAATAGTGTGACAATTAGAAAATAACTGGCATAGGTAATATCTGCTAATTCTCCATGACATATTTGCTCTCATAAATATTTTCTCCAGAGTGGTTACTAAATACTGTTACAAACATTGAGTCATTTTATTTCACAGATATAAAACAGAAAATGAAAATTCCACTAGTATGATGAAAAACACACGTGACAGTTTACCTAGAAATGATTTTATTCAAATTGGCCATCGTCTTTATCAATAACTAAAGATAATCTGTCGTGCCATAGTCCCATTGCAACACAAATCACTTTTACAGGTAATTTGTCCCATTCTCGCAATATGGAAGCTTTGAGTGAGTTCAAACTTCTATGTTATTTAGCATTCACTTTGGCCTCTAAAATATCCCAGATGCAATAATCTAATGGATTAAGATCCGGTAATGAAGGTGGGCAATTTTCTTGCTTGATAAATTTGACAGTTGACATGATGCCAATCCTGTGTTGATTTTGCTCTGTGTGAAGGTGCAGAGTCTTGTTTAAATATCCTGTTCTTTTTGGGATATAATATATCAACATATGGCAATATATACGTTGATAATATGTCCTGTTTGTAAAACTCAGCATTGATTTTGACCCCTTTATCAATGAATTTCAGAGGCAATTTTCCATTGTTTGAGACTGCTCCCCAAATCATAATAGAACTCTTGTTTTGAAAGCGTTCGACTGTTCAAAGGTTTTCAGGTATATCCTCAACTTTGTTGAATATACGACATCATTTTTGGCATTATAATATTGTTCAGTACAAAATAGTTTCTATCAGAAAATATTATTCTGCCAATGCTTTTTTTACCGTACCATCTAAGCAAATCTTTGTAACCTTTTTATTCTTTGTGATTTAGTCAAACCTTGAACTTTTCCTTTGTGATAAGGACGAAATACCAGGTCTTCATTTAGGATAACTTGCATAGTTCTAGGACTCACATTCTGTTCTGCAGCTATTTTATTTGCAGAATGTTAAGAATTTCTCTGTATCTTTTCACGAATTCTTTTTATGTGCTCTTTTGTGTGAGTCGAGCGTTGACGACTAGGCCAAGGTCTATCTTTACAGCTAATAGTCTCCAATAATCGATTTATTGTCCTATATATAAATACCCTATTAAATCCGACAATTTAATTACTTAAAGATTTCACCTGCAGAAAATCCATGATCAAAAAGCTGTTAAATCATTATCCTTTTTTAGCTTCCATCTTTAAAAAATTCCATACACTTTTCCTTTTTAAAAAAAAAATCATCTTTGCTAAAAGAAGGTTGCTAATTGCAGAAAAAATAAGATAAATTGTTTCAACAAATGATTAAAATTAAATCCGAACTTTTGGAGTGTTACAGTATTTAATAGCCACCTTGTATACAGAGGGTGTTCGCACATTTTTTAGACGGTTTTGATGGAGTATACCGAAAAAATTACACTCATATTTCGTGTTTTAAATGTTCAGTTTGATAGCCCTTGTTCTTAACTATCATTCTACATTGTAATTTCCATGATAATAATGCTTTTTGCAGTGGCGGGTTTAAGCTGCGCGGGGCCCTAGGCGCAGAACATTTTCGGGGCCTCTATGGTAGAAATTCATTTTCAATGGAACAATGTTATTTGAATTTTTTAACAAGAAGAATTAAATTCCCGCTGTGCAATATTTTTGTGTGAAGGCATTTTTTTAGTTCCCCATCATAGGACAATATAAACCTATTAGTTCCCCATCATACTGTAGGTATGGGAACTTAGGTAATCGTGAAAATTTTCGACCTCGGTTTTCTGACTTTTTTACACGTTTTCAGATGTGAGGAAAGTATCAAAATGGGTATGGTGACCGTCTGTCAGTTTGTTAGTCTGTGTACATGATATTTCACGAACAAATAATTGCAGAGAGATCGGACTATTTTAAAATGCTATTTTTGTCATTGGCAAGAAAGAAACCTACTTATTTACAACATTCAAATTAAAAATCTTAAGAAATTATTCGAAATTTACGATTTTCTTAACACGGGAGATAGAGCAAAATTTCACCTAAATGTGCATGAAAAGAAATATTTTTATCGTAAAATGTAAGAACAGCTTTTAAATATCAGTTTTGGTGCTCGGATGAACACCATTAACTGCAAACAAGCTACTTTGAAAATTTCGGAAATTATTCGAAATTTACAAATTTCTTAGCATGAAAGAATACGGCAAAATTTCGCATAAACGTCGGTTTTGAGGGATATTTTCATCATAAATGTGTCAGACTATTTTTAAAATATTTCATAAGATGCTGGCATAAACATCCTTGACTATGAATTTTCCAATTTAAAAATTTCGTAAGTCATTGGAAATTTACGATTTACTTAATATGGCAGAATAGGGCAAAACTTCTCATAAACATCCACTTTAAGGAATACTTTCATCATAAAGATTTCAGAACACTTTTAAAATATCATTTAGGATACTGGCATGAACATCCCTGACTATGAATTTTTTAATTTAAAAATTTCGTAAGTTATTTGGAATTTACGATTTACTTAACATGGCAGAATAGGGTAAAATTGAGCATAAACGTCCGTTTTGAGGATCATAAATATATCAGATAATTTCAAAATAACATTTATGGTACGTGTTTGTACATCATTGACTACAAACATTGTAACAGGGGAATTTCGTAAGTTATTCGAAATTTAAGATTTTATCAACATAGCAAAATTGGGAGATATTACATATAAATATGCATTTTGGGGATTATTGCATTGGAAATTGTAGCAAGCAAACTAAACTGTGAAATTGACCTCAATAAAATAATATAGAAGAATAAGATAAATATATCAAACTGAACGGTGGGTAGCCTATTAGACGGGGATTTGATTCTGTGACAGTGTCAAGCATTTGATCAAATTCATTCAACGTTACGAGAGATAGAATGAACAGAATTTAAGTTCTTCTCGAAAAAAGAAAGATGTTAGGGGGTTTTATCAATATTTTTATAATCAGAGGACGCTGTATAACCATTGATTGAATTCAAATAAAAATTTGAGTAAAATTCCTTATGGTTTAGCTTTTATGTTTAGAGGAACTGAATATCGGTGCATTCTATTGTCCACAACTTTTTGAATTTACATGATACTTGTTTGCGGTTCTCCTATAAGTAGCTCAATACTTTTGACTGTTTAACTATGCAAATGAATTAAAAAAAAAAAAAAAAAAACTTGCGTGTGCATAGTTAAAAATTATTTTGTAAAAATGCTCATATTTTATAAGATATTTTACATTTTTGCATTCTAATTGCAGTATGCTGTATCTAAAGTCGCATGCCAAGTTTTCTAAAAATGGCTTTGCTCTGGGTCTATACCTTACGTGTTATATTTAAAAAAGTGGTCTTTAAAAAAAAAAGAAAAAGTTACTTTAGCCTCATAAAAAATTTATAGACAATTAGAAGAAGCGTTATAATCAAATGCTACAGCCAAAACGCATTTCAAGCATTACTTTTTACAGGGTACTCCAAAACATTTGGATTTTTGTTTAAGTTTTTGCTCGTCCCACTTTTCTCTTTGGGACAGAACTTTTGCTAAAATATCTGATGTATAACATGTTGCAAACAATTCGTAAAAAATTCTTCTAGATATTTTACAAAACGTCTAAATTCGAAAACATCCAAATACTTATTGAGAGATAATGCAGTCAGTCACAGTCTTGAAAAATTCGGTAGTACAAATTTGTTAAGTTTACACAATTAAATTTTTTTTTTTAAATGTATATATAGAGTTTTAAAATTTTATTGATCCAAGCATAAATTTGGGCTATTTTTTAATGGTTATTTAAAAAAATGAAATTTATCATTTAACGAAAATGAAGAAAACAATTAAAGTATGACCCTTGTAAATTTTATTTCAGCATCTGAAACGCTATTTATTCTATTCTCTTGCTCTCTCTTGCTATATACTATAGTTATTATTAATAATAGGCGGTCTTCACTCACCTAGCTGGCGGTATTTGCGAATAAACCTACTTTTAAAATTCGCCATTTATACCAAATCAAATAATAATAGAACAATAAATAAGTAAGTAAACAAAAGTAAGAGTAACTAAATTGCGCGATACATAGACAATAATGAAAAAAATATTATTTGATTTTTTTTTTTTTTTTTTTTTAATCAAAAAATGGAATTCGAATCATAAAATGTAATTTAAATTTAATTATTTATCATAGTTAATTTCAGGGCAAATTTATCAAAATCGCCCCAAGTTTCTTTGTCGAAGGAATAATACATAAATATCTATTATTATTATTATTATTATTATTATTTAACTCTGCCTGAATTCAATCTGGATAACAGAAGAGTACCAGAATTTATTTTCATTTTGAATGTATAATCATTTATATTATTTTTAATATTATTAATATCACAATTTTTTTAATTAATTATTATAATCATTTTTCCCTGCTAAATCATCCTTCTTTCATTATTTTATTCATAGCTTTTATAGTTAAAAAATTACTTTTCACCATTATGACAGGGTAAGTAATGCCGTAGATGCATATTCGAGAATCAAAGACCCGTTTAAAACTGTTAAATAAGTTAACTGTAGCATTTTATTTTATTGTACAAAACGCATTCGTATGTTTAACTGATATAGTAAAGAAATTCCAAAGTATAAGTTGCAACGTTCTAAGTAATTGAGTGTGGTCAAGTAAAAGAAGCGAAATAAAATTGGGGTTAGTTTTAAATGCTTCTAGGAAGTTAAATTCAACAATATAATTTTTCATCAAATTCTATATAAATTTCTTAACAATTGCGATACTGAGCAACTAGTATCCTGCATTTATCCATTTATTTGTCTAATATATTCCTGATGTTTCTGTTTCTTAAAAATTATTTAATTGTTCATTAAAAGAAATAGCAGTCAAGACATTAATTAAAGTCCTGTGATTCGAATGAAAAAGAAAAGAAAATCATTAAATGAAATTTAGAGCGCCTTTCATTTAAAATAAAACCCACTGAGCATAATTTTGAACCTAAACGCTTTTTAAAGAAAATATTTAAAATGAAAAAATAGATTGATTGTCTTTTAAAACTTAAAAACATGAGCAGAAGTAAAAATATAAATAACATTCTATTGTGAAATATTTTATAATTAAATTATTATTATTATTATTATTATTATTAGAAAGTTAAAACAGAGGAAAAAATGATAAGAAAACTTACTTTTTTTTAGATCATCATGGGAAAAAATTCGAAGCAAACTCGTAGGGATACACTACTAAAACTAACTATAACCACATTCAATAATTATAATAACATTCGAGCTAAACTGACGCAATAAGGATACAGAAAATTATTGGTTTTACAATCTTGAAAAGTAACCAATTGGGTAAAATATATAACGTTTTTAAAATAATAAATAGATATTTTTCTTTCTCGCTATAAATGAAATACATTAACTACAAATTCTCCCTATCTGCATTCATTCGATTGCACATTATTCACTTGTTTTAAAAGAGAGAATAAATAATACCCATTTGTAACAGAAGTGAAAACGCATATCTGAAAAAAGAAAGAAAAAAAAAAACTATCATTAATATTGGTTAAGTAAATGCTGTTTGGGCAGTTCGGAAGATGTACTCATACAAAGAATCCTACAAGAACTATTTTTGAAGCACAAGCCACCTCATTAGCACTAGTACTTCTTTGTGCTGCAAAACTAAGTCTAACAGTGGAAAGCTTATATTCACACACGTTTGAAAGATAGCCGTGTCAGTTTTCTTGAACACTAGTCATTTATATTAATAAAGAAGTGACCATTTTTAAGTACTGTCAAACGTGAATATACGAAGTTGAGGAAATATGATACTGCCACTATTGCAATTTCCTTTAGCAATTAGTTAAAAATCTATTATTCTCGAATTTTCCAGAAACCCCATCTTTCAGAATTCTGGAGTTCTGATGAATTTTTAGAATGCGCCACAGGGCACAGGTGTGTAACGATATAATTAGAAATAGTATCCCCACTCCAATTAAGTGGTAATTGGTAATATATGGAACAGAAATTAAATGAAATGAAATTCGGAAATAGAGTGTTCTTACGATTTACGATAATGGAAAAAAGAAGTATAGATGGTTATCTCAAAAGAATCTTTTAACATGCACTCATGCTAAATATGATTTGTTGCATGTGTGTGTGTATATATATATATATATATATATATGTATTAGTGACTAGTCTGTGTGTGTTATCAGCATATCTCAAGAACAAATATTACCAAGAAATCCTAACTGTAATTGGTGAATGTAATTTCTTTTGGATATTTTACCATGTCCAGAAAAACTGCTACGGAATGAAAATTAATTCCACATACATATATGGTAAAGAAAGTATTTTTAAAAGTTAAAAGGGTTAAAAAAAAACTCGTATGAGTGCCACACCAATTATTTTCCATGATTTTGAATTTGTTTCATGCATTTTCTCTTCCATCTATTCATTCATATGCCTCATGATATTCTCTGTTTAAGGAGTATCAGAATCTTCAATATTCTTCCTTTTCCTACATGTCCCATCTCTTCCTGAACTGCTCTGTCCCATCCCTCCCTTTTCATCATAAAAAAAAAAAAAAAAAAAAACCTTATTATTAGACACACGCTACTTTTAGGCTTAATCTAGCTACTAATTCATAAAAGTTATATCATTAGGTATTTAAAATATGAAAGATAATTACGCTAACATCAGTGAGTGACGCTGAAAACTTGCCTTGAAAATTAAGCAATTGTTTACTTTTGGTGTTATAAAATAGTTTTTTTGTTACATAAACTTACAGTTATCTCCAACTAAAATGATACACATACATAGCAACAAATATGGGGCTGTAGTTACTTCACCTAGTGAAAGTGTCAGAAATTAAAAACAATGTTTACTTTAAGAATAATTTTAGGTGTCCCACCCCTACCAATGTCTCATCCCTCCCGATTTTCCTCTATAATTTAAAATGGATTTAATTTAAGATTAATTTAAATATACATACTATTTCGTATAAATTCAAGCACAGTCCGGTTGTAATATCAAAAACAGAAAAAAGATAACCATGTAATAATAATAACAATTCATCATTATAATGGTAAAACACCAGGAAGGAAGACTTTAATGAATCATAAAGAATAAGAAATGGAAGTGCAGCCTTATATAAAGCAAAAGTTATTTAAAAAGTTAATATTTTTGTTTCTGAGACTTGATAGTTGAGATCCTATATAAGAAATATGTATAAAGTATAACAGAAAAAAAGAAATAATAATGATAATAATAATAACTAGAAGAGAGAGTAGAGGCCACCACAGCTTAAAATGGATGTAGCGGATTAAACATATTTGACGGGTGCCCAACTTCCCACAAATTCTCTGCAAAATCTCATAAAAAAGAAAGATAAATGGTTAAAATGCAGATAAATTTAATTACTTAGCAGAGTAGTTATAGGACTAAAATTAAGATATCAATGTTTATTTGGTTTAAAATGACATCTGAGGTTACTGAGTAATTTTAAAGATATGAATAATTATGTTAGATAATATTTCATATTATATATATATATATATAATATGAAAAAGAAAGTTTGAACTTCTCTAAAGTTTCTTTTCGAGAACTTATATGGCTCGGGTATTGAATAACCCCCACTTTTTTTTTTTTTTTTTTTGGTCTAATCTTGCGTATACAATAGAAATAATGTACTTTTAAATTTATTAATGGATGAAAAAATTGAGCATTTTATAGTATTTTGCTAATTTTAGGAATCGCTTTTAAGTAGGCAAGAAGAAATGCAAGGTCCCTGTCAGAAGAAAGGCCAGGATGTAGAACTTATTGTATTTGATTAAACTGAAAACGGATTTGTAGTCTTATTTCGTGTTCCTATTACACCAAGTCTTGGCTTCTGCAAACCCCCATACCCTTTATTAAGAAATTGTGTACATATTATAAGTGCAATGCATATAGAATAAATACATTTTTTTGGAGAACAAATATATTTTTAAAAACATTCCGGGAACAAGCAAACAAACTTAAAAAAAAAAAAAAAAAAAAAAAAAAAAAAAGTGTTTCTAAAAAAGTTAGAATTGCAAAAAAAAAAAAAAAAAAAAAAAAAAAAAAAATTAAACGCGAGGCCTTTTAGGCACGGAGCCCTTGACGTGCGCCAACTGCGCCTTATGGGTAATCCGCCACTGGCTTTTTGTAATATCGGAAGCGTTATTTTGTTCCATTCCTCTTCAACGGCTTTCCAAAGTCCACAAAGCGTTGTAGGCTGATGTTTGGATAAGGCAGATTTTAAGAGTCCAAAAGCATAAAAATCCATTAGTGATACATCAGGAGATTTAACAGGAATATCAGTGAAGGGTATGGTTTTAATTCCCGTTTCTTGTTCCATTTTTTCTAGAAAAGCAATTGTGGATTGTGATGTGTGGCTGCTTGCTTTGTCTTGATGCAGTTCAATGGACTGATGGCATTGTAGATAAAGATCTGTAATTTCATATTTAAAAATTGGAGTTAAAATATGTTCTTGATAGTATTTAGAGTTGATTTTGACATTTTTGTCAACATTTTTTACCTTTATCTTGCCTTTGTATGAAAAAAACCCCGCCAATCATAAATCCTTTAGAAAAACTTTCTTTTGATTCTTTGAACCATGTAGCAAAATTTTTTTTCTCCTCGTTCATGATAATAAATTGATCTTCTTTTTGTTGCAATCACTTAAATAGACCCAAGCTTTATCTATTGCTACGACATTTTTCTATTTTTCTCCTGATAAATGTTTTTCATAAAGAATTTTGCAGCATGTTCTATTCGGAAAGAGCGGAAACGTATCCTTCCATCCATTGCCTTTTCAAAAGCACCATTTTGCATGTAAACAAAAATTCTAAATATCAGACTATAAATAAAACTTCCAAAAATATAACTGTTGTGAAAATAAAATTTTCCATGCAGACGATTTTTTCTTACGGCGAAATAAAATCGTCTAAAAATGTGTGAACAGCCTCTGTAGAACATATTATATTCAAGATTAGAGTAATGAACTTTGCTGGAAGGCATTTTCCAGTCGCAGATTAAAATGCCTCACCAACTAGGTTAATTTTCACTTGCTTTCACACATTTACCTTAACTGGTTTGTTGCTTAATCTTATAAATGCCAATTTTACATTTAATTGGTCATGCAATAATTTTCATAATGCATATTCATATGAAATTTTGCTTTATTCAGCTATGTTATGAAAATTTTAAATTTTGTATAAATTTACAAAGATTACAAATTAGAAAATTAAAATCAGGGTTCTGGCCAGTTCATAAGGGATACTATTTTAAAACTGGTCTAAATTTTTAACATACATTTATAGTAGCCTACACAAACTAACAATAAGCTGACGAACTTAAATATGGACAATATATCTTTTTCGTGATTTTAGGATTCCTCGTACTGTACAATTTAAATAAATGTCAAAAGATTGAGGTTGAAAATTTTCATTAATTTCCCATACTTATAGTATAACAGAAACTAAAAATGTTTTTTTTTTTTTTTTCAAAGATGAATATATACATTGCTTATTATTTAAAATTGGTCTAGTAGCATACCAAGGGTGGGGTGGAGGGGACAGTCCACCCCGGGCCTCTGAAGAAAATTAACCTTATGTATATAATATCTGATGAAAGTGTTGTGCCATTGTTTTAGCACAAAACATTATCTTCATTTTCCTTTTAAGTTGTAGGTTTCTGTCTAAAGAGCCTTAATGTACAAAGTGTTATCCTAGAGCGACAACTCCAAAACCAAACTAGTATATTGTGGCCACCACATGACTTTCTTCTATATTTTCCTATACAAATTCCCCCAATAAAGATAATTTATTAAAATTATCTTCCTGATAAATGCAGATGATTTCCATCCTAGAGAAGCAATATAACACTAAATATCAAAAGAGAGTCAATTTTATTCTCTATGTCTATATGACATCTTAAAAAATTTTGATTATTTTTTTCTTTTCCTTAAAAATTAAAAACTTGATAACAGTATTAAAATTAAAATTTTTAATTTTACAAGAGCATTTTTAATTATCTAAAAAATACCTTTCATAAAGCTCTTGGACATCGGTCGAAGTACTTTCTGGGCGGTACCGCCCTTTCCTCAGCAACCTTTAGTGTCGTCCGCTACTGTCGATACTGTTGTAGGATTCCTTCTCTGTTGCTTCTTTAGAAGATGGCGCCACACCTGGTGTAGATCTGCGTGCGACTTGTGCCCGTTGCATGCTGATTGGTCACTATTTCAATTGTTTCGCAGTAAAAAGCGCAGTCCGGGTTATTGTAGTTGGCGATTTTTCAGGTTTCATTGAAATTTATATCAATTTTATTTTCTTGGTTAAATTTGGTGAGGCAGCGGTTGATTTTCCGTATTTTATATCATTATTATGTTCTTTAATTCTGGTGGATATTTTTCTTTTCGTAACGCAGATGTAGCAACCTGTTTTATTGTCGGAATGTTTGAAAGGAATTCTGTAAACACCTGCTGTTTCTAGAGGGGGGATTAGATCTTTGTCATTATGGATTAGTTGGTATATAATATATTAAAATCACACAATCAACTGATTGGGAAGAAAATCATATTTATTGAAATTTATTTTCACTCAGTTGGAAAAATAAATTTCAATAAATAGTTGGTATATATTTGGATTTGGTTTAATGGGAATGTTTAAGTTATATTTTTTAGCGATGTTTTTAATTTTAAGTGCTGCTCCGCGATCAAAAGGAATAGAGAAAGTGTATTTTAAGGGGGTTTTTGGTGACTTGGGATATTGTTTAGTTTTTAATTCTTTTTTTTACATAACTTATTAACTAGATTTTTGTGGTAGCCTGCTTTTATAGTTATGTCTTTAATATAATCAATTTCATTTTTTAAATCAGTTGGTTCGTTACAGATTAGAATTGCGTGATTATATGTAAGCTTGAATAACGTTAATTTTATATTTTGGTCAAATTTGACCAAAATATAAAATTCACATGTGAACCCGAAGCTAATGAAGAAATCAATTATTTAGACGTTAAAATAAAAAGATATAACAATAATATAAAAACCACAGTTTACCGGAAACCGATGTCAAGAGAAGAAATTATTAGAAATTATAGTAAAACACCTTATGAATATAAAATTAACACTATTCAAGCTTACATTAATCGCACAATTCTAATCTGTAACAAACCAACTGATTTAAAAAATGAAATTGATTATATTAAAGGTATAACTATAAAAGCAGGCTACCACAAAAATCTAGTTTATAAGTTATATAAAAAAAAGAATTAAAAAACTAAACAATATCCCAAGTCACCAAAAAAACCCCTTAAAATCCACTTTCTCTATTCCTTTTGATCGTGGAACAGCACTTAAAATTAAAAACACCACTAAAAAATATAACTTAAACATTCCCATTAAACCAAATCTAAATATATACCAACTAATCTGTAATGGCAAAGATCTAATCCCCCCCCTCTAGAAACGGCAGGTGTTTACAGAATTCCTTTCAAACATTCCGACAATAAAACAGGTTGCTACATCTGCGTTACGAAAAGAAAAATATCCACCAGAATTAAAGAACATAATAATGATATAAAATACGGAAAATCAACCACTGCCCTCACCAAATTTAACCAAGAAAATAAAATTGATATAAATTTCAATGAAACCTGAAAAATCGCTAACTACAATAACCCGGACTGCGCTTTTTACCGTGAAACAATTGAAATAGTGACCAATCAGCATGCAACGGGCAAAAGCTGGGCACAAGTCGCATGCAGATCTACACCAGGTGTGGCACCATCTTCTAAAGAAGCAACAGAGAAGGAATCCTACAACAGTATCGATAGTAGCGGACGACACTAAAGGTTGCTGAGAGGACAGTATCGCCCAGAAAGTACTTCAACCTATGTCCAAGAGCTTTATGAAAGGTATTTTTTAGATAATTGATAACTTTATTTTAAATTATTGCAGATCGATGGTTCAACTAATCGACTTTTTAAACTAATGATACTTTAAAGTACCATCGGTAGATAAAGGATTAAGTTTTGCTAAAATAGATAATGAATAAACTGAATTTTTCTAATATGTTTCTTTTACTTATAAAATTGTGCTATTTTTTTTCATATTTGATGTTTCTTTATGCAACTTTTAAAGTTGTTTATTTTAATATTTTGCTATTTTTCTTTTGTGAAATTGTGCTTAAAAAAAATTTTTTTTTTTCTTGGTCGCCATTTTGTTTATGTTTTTCTGAAGTATCTTGGGCAAATTGTAATTCCACAGATGCTCCTCAGAAATGTGCCAAATTGGCAATTTTCAAAAAATCACCAAGCAGTGGGCTAAAGCATATTTATGCCATTTATTTACTAGACTAGACATTAAATCAGAGATGCAAAAAAGGTAACACCGGCTGGCTTTTATTTAAAAAGGCCTGTCTTTTTAAATAAAAGCCGGTCTTTATTGGCTTTTTTCACTTATGCCTTTCTATGTATTAATTATATAACTATATTATTTTCTATGTATTAATTACATAACTATATATTACTTTAATATACATACATTAAAATAATATATATAATTATTAAATATTATTTGAATAATTGTTCCTCACACATACTATACCTTAGACTATGAACATAAATAAAGTCATTTTGTTTATAGTGGGAACATAAAAGTTACTGCTAATATGCATAGTTTACTTTTTTATACTAAGAATTTCAAGTACAGTAAGACCCCGCTTAACGCGGGGGATATGTTCCATCAAAGTAGAGCGTAATGCGAAACAGCGCACGCACAATTTCAGGGAATCCACAGGGGAAATAAAAGAGCGCTAAACCGAAACAGCGTTAAGCGGGGTCTTACTGTACTTCTCTTTCTTTGATAAAATACTTCCATAACCATAATATATTTAATATTTTTTTCTTCTTGCTTCTCCCTCCATTTATACCGAAGGAGAAAAAAATTGATTTTGGCTAGAAGGGATTGATCTAAGAACCAACTATATTGGTAAGGATGTAGCAACTAATAAATCATCCCTCTTAAAATAAGGTAGAAGTTATGAAGAAATAAAGACTGAGAAATGTTATCTCTCTTCAGTCTCTATCTGACTCTCTAAAAAATTTAGATAAAAAATAATAAAGATTTTTCTTTTTTAAAGCAATAGTTATTTTGCCTTAGAAGAAGTAAATAATATCATACAGTAAGTATCATTCTTATCTGTTAATAAAAATAACTGTATAGTACACATCACTCTTTAATTTCAAAATTTCTTTTAATTAAATGAACAAAAAGTTGAATACAAAAAAATTTCAAAGTAATTTTCTACTAATACATCATTAATCAAATTTTCAAACTTACTATTATATTTAATCCTGAATAAAAAGTAATGGATTAGGCTGAAAGCAATATAACTAACCTGTAGTAGAACCTACAATACCAGTATTTGGGTCTACAGCTTCCAAAAACTGACCAATTACTAAAGGAACACTCTGAATACGCTTTACTTCTTCTTGTGCATGCAAGTATTCTTTCTTTAAATTTTTCTGCTCATCTTTGATATACTCTTCTTGAACTTCCAGAAATTCCAACTGCATTTGCAGTTTCTAGAAAATTACACAGAATTACATAATTTTAAAGTAGATAATGGTTAAACATAATTTGAAAACTATCAGATATTTCCTTAAATAATTCTCTAAATTTTATTTAATTTCCATACCAAATACCAAATTCAGTTGAGCATGTGTGTTGTTAATTTCTCGCTACAAGGCATTAAGTTATGCTGCAGCATGAACCAATGCATCATTGTGACTTACTTTTGGGAGAGATACATGTCTCGATAAATTGCAGGTCATTCTTCTATTTCTGAACAAGTAATGTGCATTATGATTTTGTCATTGCTAAAAATTTCTTAAAATCTTTGTTTATATCATTCTTTTATTTATTCTTTGTCAATTTTTTTCAGAAAAATGTAACTTTTTTCTCTCAAAATCATCAAAAAATAATGTATACTTTTGAAAATCTTAAATACATCAAATTTAATTTTACTTAAATTCTTTTAGGTCTAATATATATATATATATATATATTATGTAATAGGTAAAAAGAATTAATTTTAGAAGCAAAGAACAAACAATATTGAATAATTTCAACCCTATACTGCATAATTTTTTGTTTTGAGCCTTATTTTGGTTTTGCTTGCACCTAAGATTTGGTACTAAAATTAAAATATGACCAGGGGTCGATCCAGGTTTTAATTTTTGGGTCCCTTTTTTTGTGAAAAACAGAATATTTTTGTGAAATATAAAATATCTTTGTGAAAAAGTAAAATACTGTGTAAAACTTACCGTTTTTATAATCACTTTATGTAATGTTGAATATCAAGTTAAGAGAGTTTCGTTGAGCCAAATTAAGGCATTAATTAAAAATAATACTGAAAACAAGAAAACATTTAATAAAAGGACCATTTTTATAAAACAAAATCTTGTGAAGGGACTTTTGTGAAGGGTCCCTTTTTATGAATTTGAATTTTGTGAAGGGTCCCTTTTTACTATGCGCAATTTTGATTGAATTGACCCCTGATGACATATGACTCAGAAAAAATTTCCAAAACCTCAGTACTGGAAACTAAACACAACGTGTCCAAAATATAAATATATGCATAGTGCTGACTCTAGGTTAATTTGGTAGGGTGCTCCACTCAGCAACACTTTTTAATTTAATACATTATAGCACCCAGCTGCCTTTTTAAAAACATTTCAGTACCAAGTGGCCTTTTCTAACATTTTAAATGGCCAAAGGCCTTTAGATACTTTTCTTCCTGACATGTAACTTTCTAGGAATTAAAGGGGCAAACAAAATTCAAAACTGGTATGCAATCAATATAGATTTTAAAACTTCTTTACACACCATAAATTTAAAGCCAGCACAACCGGTTTCGAAAGGACGTAGCCTTTCTTCATCAGGTGCAAAAGAACATGTGCTACTGCCTTGGAGGCAAAAGCAAGACTGCTGGCTTTAAATTTATGGTGTCTAAAGAAGTTTTAAAATCTATAAAGGAGCAAAACTGGAAAAATTCATTACTGGCCAGTGGCCAGTACTATCAATTTCATTAGTAGCCACTTTTTTTAAGTTAGTGGCCACATTTTACATGATAAAATTATTTCTTTCAGACAGCAAAAAGCATTGTCAACATTTTATGGTATACCACCACATGAAAAAAAAAAAATAAGAAGAAGAAATACATATAATAAAAAAATTAACACATGGACAGTGAAATTGTAATTTGTCACATAAAAAACAATAAAATAAGATATACATTTACTAATAAAAAAATTAACACATGGACAATGAAATTGTAATTTGTCACTATGCACATTTTAAAAAGCCTAAATTACACATCTTAAACCAAAACTGTTTAGGTTTGTAATAATAATAGTAAAAGTTTTTCTCTTTTAGTTAATACTTTTATATTGTAGTACTTCTTTTTATTCATTTAAATGAAATAAACTGTTGTTATTCACAATTCACATCGATATTTTCTAGTAAATGAATTAGCTCAGCAACATCACTAACTTTTACATGGTCATGTGTAAATACTGTTAGCAATTTTATAATTTTTCCTTATTTCTAAAAAAACCCACCTTTTTAAATTATTTTATTTCAATAGAATTAAAGTATTTTCTCTTAAAAAGTATAGACACGAAAACTTCAAATGGCCTACATAGCAGCCAACTTTGCACCTTTAAAAATAGGGAGATTTCTACATGAAAATGGGAAGGAAAAAAAGACCTCTATCTCAAAGAAAGCAAATAGGAAGATTTAAAAAATACACATTTAACTCAAATTAAGTTTTGATGCACACATTTGCCAAATAGCTGAAATACGTAAAATAGACACTAAATACTAAGGAGAAAACAACAATAATAATAAAAAATATTCTCGGCAGGACATTTGATTGTTTACCACTAGTTGAAAATGGAGTGGGAGGAGTTAAAAAAAAAATACATGAATGAGAGATATTTAACAATACTATCCTTTTATAGATTCTAGAATTCAGTAAAGCAAGTTTAAAATGAATATTTTCATTTATGTTGTGGATGGAGAAAGATTGGAAACCACAAGGCTTCTGTGGAGCATGTGATTGCCATTCGTTAGTGGAAGGGGTGCACGAGTGTCACAAAAAATTATGAGTGAGAGATATTAAACAATTCTACTTCTTTATAGATTCTATAATCTAATAAAGCAAGTTTAAAATGAATAGTATATTTATGCTAGGAATGGAGAAAGATAGGAAATCATATGGCATGTGATCTGTAAGGCATGTGATCACTGATCACTAGGAGGAGGGAAAGGGGGGTCTAAAATATTATATGAGTGAGAAATATTAAACAATTCTACTACTTAGAATAAGGCTGTAGAATATAATGAAGCAAATTTAAAATGACCATTGACATATGCATCATATAAGCAATGTACGGTTAGACAGAAAGAGAAAATGTAAATAATAAAATTTATCTTGATCTTTCAAGATAAATGTATTACCTTATACTTTGTGTACAAATCGTCAATGTCAAAATCATCTGGAGAAGGAGCTGTGATATGTCCAGTGGGTTTTATGTCATTTACATCTTCCTAAAAATATTAAATAATTTAGATTTTAAAATGCATTAACTGTGAAATAACATATTGAATGCCAATACATAAATATATTGTAAGAACTACGTCTTGCTTCATAGGACATATATAAAATCTCTTTTAAAAAACAATAGGTATTTATGAATTACTCCATTAAGAGTGAACAACACATATGCTTCCCGACAACCAAAGCTCATGTTATTCTATGGGAAGATTATTTTTTTCATAAAATTACTAATTACCTGTTGTTGTTTTTTTAATATTTATTAGTATTTTATTTTTGAGTTTAAAAATACTTTGGATTTTTTTTTTTTTCAAATTTTTAAATTCAAAAATAAAATATTAAGAAGACTTATTTTTTTTTTTTTTTTTTTTTTATAAGTACAAATTTAACGGTTGCAAATATTCCAAGAGAAAAAACTAAATAAAAAAAAGAAAAATACATGCAGTAGATAGGTTTACAATTAAATTTTTTCATGGAAGGGTGGAATGTGCTTTACGATACTGCTTGGCATCTTGTTTCCGATCGCCGATAAAGATGCCAACCTTCGCACCCTCGACGTTTATCAGTTGTTGAAGGTAACACCACCATGATGTTTTGAAGCTGTATAATTTCTGCGTATATGGTTGTTGCCAAATGGAATTTCATGTATTTTTTTTAAAGATTCATGGAGTTTGCGAGTGAGGTATTTAGTGATTTTTTCTTTTTGGTTTTCATGTACCATAATTTTGCACGTATAGTCCGCGGACTGTGTGTTCTGTTAAAAAAGCAAATTTTTTCACCTGCGGACTATACGGTGGTGCGGATTATCTGCTAGTTATTCTCAATTCAAATCCTCAAAATCAGAATTAAACAAGCGAATACTACAAACTGCCGACTCTGATGATCAAATATTATAAACATAAACAAGAGAATGAGACACAAAGAAAACATTGTATCGGTAGCAAACCATGGAGCATAGAGCAAGAGATCACTATTAGGATAACACATTGCTCAATATTCCTGTACTGTTACTTTTTAAACTATGTTAGCAAAATATCGTCAAAGTTTTACTGCTGAGCAATACTAATGACAAACTTTGAGATAGTCTTCCAAAAAATATATTTCCTAGTGTTGAATCTGAATCGCAGACAATCACCAATTACCCATAGTGTATTTCTAGTGGGAAAGTAAAACTCACTCAATGACTCAATCATTCAATCGAGAATTCTGATATTAAACGTAAACATCAACTTTAAAGGTTTCTTTTAATGTACAATTTTTAAAATATGGTTTATTAATAACAAGTACCGTAATTTCGCATATATAACCCGCAGCGGAAGGTAAATTGCAGCATAAAAAAATTTTTTTAAATAATTATAACCGAAAGATATCCCGCACTTCTAAAATCCCATGATCGGCAATCGCTGTTTATAATTTCAATACTAATTGCTATTATTTTAATAATAAGTAGGAAAAGATATAAATAATAAACAAATATACAATTAAACATATATAATAAACAAATAAATTTACTTACCTTATTTGTTTTTTATGTATTTAATTCCTTCTAAAAGAAAATCTACTTTTTATTTTATTTCATTACATTGGTCGGAATCAAATTGTAATACAGTGGAAATAGCATGAGCAATAAAATACTTGGTTCAAAAACTAAAATATTTAATAGACGCTGAGATACAGTTATCTTTAAAATCGTAGTTCTTAAATAATGGCAGACCCACCTATCGTCAATAAATACCCATATTGAAATACATAGGAAAGAGATTTCTGCAAGCAGTGGGAGCCTGCTCCCGATACAGTGCGGGCAGAGAAAGAGCTGCCGTAGTCAGCGTGTACCCGATACAAGGTCTAGAGCGATTCCAATGTAATTATTTTAGTTTTTATTTATAATGTGATGTGAAAAATAAATAATGATCCAATTCTTTTGGAGATTCATTTAAATATAGTGGCCAGCGAAGCGGGCGTAGCCTGCTAGTATATATATAACTGTTTAGGTAGTTAGGTAGTTATTTTATTAAAAGTGACATTATCAATGTTCAATCAATTAACCAAACAATCATATTAGTAAAAAAATTTCAGCTAATTTCTAATTTTAGCAATCGCATGTCTGTTAATATAATTAAATCTCAGATAATGTGCCAAAAAGATTTTTTGCACCCCCCCCCTTTCCCCCGGACTCAAAATAATTTTGTTTTCTTCTAATGCTAATCACATCTGTTTTTCGTATGGATATGTCACACTAGGTGAAATTTATTAAATGAATCAAATTTTTGTATTTCTCTTTCAATAAGACAAAGTAAATATTCTTGCAAAACACAAATTGTATATGAGAAATAACATTATTTTGTTAGTGTGTCATCATTATAGCCTGCTGTTTTCTGTATCGAAATGAAATTAATACTTAACTATGAAAGTCCATATATTTCTCCTCATTACTAAAACTTTAAAATCTTCTTTTCAATACTATAATTATTAATAGCATTTGAAAGTTGCATTATATGCTACTATAACTACCCTATATGTTTATAAAACTCACTCTTAAAATACTAATAAGAATAAAATCATAAACACTCAAAGGAAATTCAAACGAGATCATATCTTCTCTCAAAAGTCGAATCATTTTTCAATGATTTGATTTCTCAGCCAATTTTGTCTTTATCCCAGCTGCTTTCATTTCAGATATTAAAAATTTTAAGCTTGAGAAGTATGAAAGTTTAAAAAAAAATATTTATATTCAAACAATATTCAAGGATTTTTTTTTTTTTAAATCTGTGGAAGTACATATTTTTTTATTATTATTTTTATTATTAAAATAATACAATAAAGGCCACTATTTCTTAATTTCCCGACCATATTATCTGTGTTTTATGCCTTTATATGCATATAGATATATATTTTTTAATTATGTGTGTGAATATCATGTATAATGTCGACTCGCGAGTGGCCACTGAGTTAATCATGTTCAGTGGCCACTGGCCACTTACAAAAATTGTAAGTCTTGACCTCTACCGCAGGTTATATACACAAAATTACGGTACTTTGTTTATACTATTTATTTTAATAGCGGGAATGCTTTAATATTTTCATATAAAACTATGTAATAGTGTTTTACTTGCTGTTTTCTTGGTGTTATAGTTTTCTCCTGCGGACTATACGGAAGTGCAGGCAATCTGATGTTTTTAAAAATAATTTTTACATAAAACTTGATCTGCAGACTATGCGCACTAAATTATGGTACACATTACTGATCGCTGTAAAATGAAATTTTGTGTGTTTTAAAGATTCATGCAGATTGTGGGTGAGGTATTTAGTGTTTTTTTTTTTCATGTATGTGAAGTGAACAGACGTACGTATTACTGATCGCTGCAAAAAATGAAATTTCATGCGTTTTAAAGATTCATGCAGATTGCAAGTAAAGTATTTAGTGACGTTTTCTTTGGTTTTCATATACGCGAAACATACAAACACATACGTATTGCTGATCACTGCAAAACAAAATTTCATGTGTTTTAAAGATTCATGCAGATTGCGGGCGAGGTATTTAATGATTTTTTTTTTTTCGGTTTTCATGTACACAAAGCATACAGATGTACGTATTACTCATTGCTGCGTAACGAAATTTTGTGCATTTTAAAGATTCATGCAGGTAACGGGTGAGGCATTTAGTGATTTTTTTTTTTTTTTTTTGGTTTTCCTGTATGCTTTACTGATTGCTGCGAAACAAAATTTTGTGCGTTTTAAAGATTCATGCAGATTGTGGATGAGGTATTTAGTGTTGCTTTTTTAGGTTTTCATGTGCGCAAATCATACAGACGTATGTATTCCGGATCACTGCAAAACGACATTTTGCACATTTTAAAGATTCATGCAGATTGTGGTTTGTGGGTAAGGCATTTAGTGATGCTTTTTTTGGTTTTCATGTATGCATTACTAATCGCTGCAAAACAAAATTTTGTACGTTTTCAAGATTCATGCAGATTGCAGGTGAGGTTGAGGAACTTCGTGATTTCTTCTGGTTTTCATGTACGCGAAGTGTACAGATGAACATATCACTGATTGCTGCGAAACGAAATCCCAGACTGTCGCCAATTACCCATAGTGCCGCACTAGTGCGAAGCGTTAAATCCAAACTACCTACGTACAATGGTATGGTAGCAGTTTATATGATATGTTTGGTTTTTCTTTTTTAACTAGTGAGCTTCATCTGGTAGCAGGTCACTATTTTTAAATGAATCAGTATAATTAATGAATCAGTAACTCAAACTTTTATTCTTAAGAAAAGAAATTAAAAAATAAAAAAATCATTTTTGATCGGGTAAAAAGTTGCACCAGGTCCCCATTGCCTTCAGCAGCGCAGTCCCGTGAGCGCTGCACGCGCATATTCCTTCCCCCACCCTTCCTACCCCTCCTAATATAACCTACATATACCAATTTTGAACGGTCTAAATGAATTTCTAATGTTTTGTCCCCCTTTGTCTCCCTAATAGTTTTACACTTTATATTTTACACCAAATAATTTTACACTAATACAGGGTGGCAACAGAAATTCAGAAAAACAATTCCCTGATTTTTCCATGATTTCCATGACTAATTTTAACAAATTTCCATGATTTCCGTTATCTGTTGTATACATTCCATAGTTTTGTGTATACCTGTTAATCTTGCGTAACATGCTCGCTAAACCTCTGCAATTCAAAAAACTACACTGAAGTGCAAAAATATCTCAATCTTTATTTTTTCTTTGTTCACTTACAAAAATAAAATAAAATTCAAAATTTTGAAGAAATTAACAAAATTATAAAAATATGACTCGTTTTAACTGCACAACATATTCAAGACATAAAATTATTCAAGTTGTTGCACTTTTTTTTTTTTTTTTTTTTTATGTCAACTTAGTGAGATTCAACAAAAAAGCAGCCAGTCCTGTGCAATCATGGTTAAGATAAACACCTGTTTGGCGATCTTTCAGTCATGCTTGCTGGGAAAGAATGGAAATTTCCATGATTTTTAAGTATTATTACAAAATTCCCTGATATTTCCAGATTGATAAAATACCCTGATTTTTCCATGATTTCCCGATTGTCGCCACCCTGTAATATCCTCATTCGACTGGTAGGCCCCCAAAACCTATATATACCAATTTTTAACGGTCTAACTCAATTTCTAATTTTTTGCCCTCCCAATTATTCTACACTTTCGAAAATATCCTCATTCGACTCGTAGGCCTCCAAAACCTATATATACCAATTTTGAACTGTCTAACTCAATTCCTAATTTTTTGCCCCCCCCCCCCCCCCCCCCCTGCCCCTCTAATAATTTTACACTTTCGAAAATATCCTCATTTGACTTGTAATCCCCATAAAATGATATATACCAATTTTGAACGGTCTAACACAATTTATAACTTTTTGCCTCCCCCCTTCCCCCCCTAATAATTTTACACTTTCGAAAATATCTTCATTCGAGTCGTAGGCCCCAAAAACATTATATCAAATTTGAATTTGAACAGTCTAACAATTTCTAATTTTTGCCCCCTGATAATTTTACACTTTTGAAAATACCCTCATGCGACTGGTAGACCCCCAAAATAGAGGTCAAGACTCACAGTCGCCACGTGGCGACTTAATTTGAAAAAGTGGCGATCAAAAAAAAATTGGTACGATCGCCATTTTTTCCGCAAATTTGCGAAAATATTTCTTCCGTTTAAAAAAAAAAATCGCGGATATCGTTCGTTAAAAAAATAAGAAATCCCATTAACGATCGGCGATTGTTAATCTGATTTTGATGATGATAGCGCCTTCCGATTTCCAATCTTCCTCCATCCACAACATAAATGTCAATATTCATTTAAAACTTGCTTTATGAGATTCTAGAACCTAGAAAGAAATAGAATTGTTAAATATTTCTTGTTCGTGTAATTATTTTTTGCCTCTTTCCCCCTTTTCTTATTTCCAACTAGCGATCGCCGATCAAATGTTCTGCAGTTGTTTCTCAGTCTTTCTTCATCCATAATATAAATGGCTATAGTTATTTTAAACTTGCTTTATTAGATTCTAGAAGTAGAATTGAGAATTTAATATTTCTTATTCATGTAATTATTTTTTTAATCCCCCCCCCCCACTTTTCCCCATTTTTAGATAGTGATAAATGATCAATTCTAGAAACAATAAAGCGATAAGTGCTCAATATTTTTCACACACGTAATTAATTTTAGACTTTACTTGATGAATATATTTATTTTTTCTGAATTGAATTATATATTTATATTTCATATCGATACCAAATGTGTAAACAGCGGGAGGGGGGGGGGGTAAAAAATAGATTTTTAGGTACAATTTTTTTTTTTTTAAATTAGTTTAAGAAAATTAATGCTCAGTTGATTTCATACATGTTTAAAACTGATAATTAAATACTATATATATATATATATATATATTAATGTATGAGTAATGTACATACATAAAAATTTTATTCTATAAATGTTTGAAAAATTTGTTTTTCTGATGGTATGAAATTTTTATAAGGTTTTATGTGGATATAGAAGTAACTGCAGTTATATTAAAGAATTTTTTTTATGTTAATGAAATAATCCTGAAAATGCTTAAAGTAGATAAAGCTATATATAACTGTTTAGGTAGTCATTTTGTTGAAAGTGATGCTAATAATGTCCAACCAATCATGTTTTCTAAATTTCTAATTTTAGCAATCACATGCCAATTAATAAAATTGAACCTCTGATAGTAGGCTAGTACAGATACTTTGCCTCCCCACCCCTCCTCAGACTCAAAATAATTTCATTTTCCTCTAATTCTGATCATAATTATTTTCCATTTGCAGATGGAAGTGCCAGACTAGACGAAATTTATTAAATGAATCAAATTTTTGTACTTCTTTTGCAATGGGAGATAAAATAAATATTCTTGCAAAACACAAATTGTGCATGAGAAATCCCATTGTCAGATCATATCACATCATTATAGCCTGCTGTTTTCCCGTAGCAAAATGCATGTTTTAATATTTATCTATGAAAGTCCATATATTTTCCCTCATTACTAAAACTTTGAATTTTAAAGTTTTCTTTCTAAGTACTATTAGTTATTAATAACATTTTTAAAAAGCTGGATTACATGCTATTATAACTGCATGCTTATAGAACTCACTCTTAAAACACTAACAAGAATAAAATCATTTAAGCATTCAGTGGAAGTTCAAACGAGGTCATATCTTCCCTCAAAAACCGAATCACTTTTCAATGATTCAATTACTCAATCTATTTTGTCTTCCTCCTACCTCCTTTCATTTCAGATATTGAAAAATTTAAACTAGAGAAGTGCGTAATTTTTTTTTTTCAAATAATACCAATTTATTTTTATTTTATTTTACTTTTTTTTATTGGCAGAAATACACACATATATTATATATACATGTTTATTGTATTATTAAATGACTAATAATACGATAGTCATTTAATAATAGTGACTATTGTATTATTATTAAAATACAATAAAGAGCACTATTTCTTAATTTAATTTTCTGACCATATCATTTGTGTTTTTATGCTTTTAAGCACACACATATATATATATATCATGTGTATGAATCCGATGTATAACGACGAAGACTCATGAGTGGCCACTGAGTTCATCATGTCCAGTGGCCAATGGCCACTTCTAAAAATTTTAAGTCTTGACCTCTACCCCAAAACCTATATTATTTTGAATGGTCTAATTCAATACTTTTAATAATATTTGATTGATTAATATTTGATATTTTCTCTTTATGAAAATTGTACAAATTTTTAAAATTTGTATTTTTATGTTGTTCAAGTTTTTGAAAAGCTACTTTTTACACTTTATTTTTAGGTAGTTGATTTAAAACATGTAATATCGACCATTTTGAAAAAATTGCGAAGCAAAACTGCAAAAATGCACCAAACTGGCGATTTTGAAAAAACAACATATCATCATTTTTGACATAAAACAACATGATTTAAGATTAAACGACGATTATAACTTTAATCAACTGAGAAGATGCTACATCATTCATATTACATTATAGTATCCGAAAAGTAAACAACACACACTGTTGCCAAAGCAGTCATGAAATATAGGGGTTGCCAAAATGAGGTATACAACTTTCATCACATTCACCCCCCTTTAATTTTTAGCCCCAAAGAGAACATTAAGTTTTTAATCCCTAACATAGTCCTTTAGGTAGACAGGAGGTTGTCGGAGTCGAACAGGTCGTTGTGATATGCTGTCATGTTGCCCTTCCGCAGTATCACCAGACAGGGCGACTGAATCTTCCTCTTGCTTTGTGTTTTGTTCAAGTATAACACTTTCATCACAATCATCATCATGCACCTGGAATTCTTTAGGAGCAAGATGGCGTGTTGATACAGTTGTTTCTCTTCCATCTGGAAGCTTCACATGCGCATAATCAGGATTGGCTTCAATTAAGTCAACGACTTGCACCAAAGGTTCATATTTACTGTTCCGCACATGATTCTTCATAAGTACTGGGCCAGGTTGAGTCAGCCAAGTGGGGATAGCACAACCATAGTAAGACCTTCTAGGGTGCGAGAACATTCGCTCATGAGGTGTGGCATTTGTTGTGGTGCACAGCAGAGAACGTATGGAGTGTAGTGCAGATTGCAGTACTAACTCCCATTGTTCCACCCGTAACCCTTTTGACTTTAATGCGAGCAGAATGGTCTTCCAGATTATTCCATTATAGCGTTCGACTTGTCCATTTCCTTGTGGGTTATAAGGAGTCGTTCGGCTGGTTGCAATTCCTTGGGAATTTAAAAAAGATTTGTTCTTTTGACATAAAAGCAGGTCCTCTGTCAGAATGTATATATGTAGGCATTCCAAAGACTGAGAAAATGTTCTGCAGGTGAGTTATGATTGTAGGAGCAGAAGTGTTTGAGCAAGGTATGGCAAAAGGGAATCTTGAGAACTCATCAACCACAGTCAGGAGGTAAGGATTCTTGGTAGTAGTGGGAAGAGGTCCTTTAAAGTCAATATTCAGCCTTTCGAATGGTGAAGTCGCCTTGATTAATATTCCCTTATTCTTTGTAAATCTAGGTTTTAGTTCTAAGCATATCGTACAGTAATTAGTTATTTTCTTAACATCATCCAAAGAAAAGGGTAGGTTCTTGCTACGAACCCAGTGATACATGCGTGTGATTCCTGGATGGCAAAGAGCACCGTGCAGCTCACTGAGGTCAGATATTGAACCAGTTGCAGCAGTTATTCTTGATAATGTATCAGCTGTCAAGTTCTTCTTTCCAGGACGGTAAATGATATCAAATTTAAAGCAAGCTAGTTCTAGCCTCCAACGCATAATCTTTTCATTTTTTATTTTACTATTGTGATGCTGATTGAACATGAAAGAGACAGACTGTTGGTCTGTAAAAACTTCAAAATGCCGACCAACAAGGTAGTGTCGCCAATGACGTAAGGATTCAACGATGGCATAAGCTTCTTTCTCAATGGAAGAGTGCTTCTGTTCTGAGTTGTTCAATGTTCTTGAGAAGAATGCAATGGGACGCCCAGCTTGGCTAAGTGTTGCGCTTATAGCGAAATCAGAAGCATCCGTCTCTACACGAAATGGTATATTATCTTCAATAGCAGCCAATGTGGCATTGGCTACATCGGTTTTTAAAGAATGAAAAGCTAACTCAGCATCTTCTGGGAGAGGGAACTGCTTTTTAGATAACAGAGGACGTATCTTCTTTGAAAAATTAGGTATCCATCTACAGTAGTGGGCAAACATGCCTAGAGCACGTTGTAAGGATGCATTATTTTTAGGAATGGGCATTTCCATTAACGGTTTAAGGCGTTCAGGATCTGGTTTGATAGTTTTGTTTTCGATTGTATACCCCAACAGTTGTACAGTCCTAGTTGAGAAAACGCATTTATCCTCATTTAATGTTAAGTTGTATTTTTTTGCAACAGTTAAGAATTTCTCTAAGTTGTGGTCATGCTCATTTTGATCCCTCCCACAGATTGTAACATCATCAAGATATGGATATGTCATATGTGCCTTTCAATCCCTCATCTTGTATTATTTTATCAATGACTCTCTGAAAACAGGCCACTCCATTGGTGACACCAAATGGAACTCGTAGAAATTGATATAGCTTTCCACATGCCTCAAATGCTGTATAATGCCTTTCAGACTTTAGAATAGATAACTGATGGTAAGCACTCTTGAGATCTATTGTACTAAATATTTTGTTTTTAGATACTTTGGAGATTACTTCTTCAATTTTTGGAAGAGGGTATGCATCAAGCATAGTGAATTTATTAATGGTTTGGGAATAGTCAATAACCATTCGAGGTTTGTGATTGGTTCCTCTAATGACAAATGCCTGGGCACGCCAAGGTGAATTACTTGGTTCTATAACACCTTCTTTTAATAGTTTCTGTATTTCTACAGTGATAAAATGATTATCTTCATCAGTATAGCGTCTTGATTTTGTGATTACAGGCATACAATCTGGAGTTAAGTTTGCAAATAATGAGACAGGTGGTACTTGTACAACGGCTAAGGAGCAAATAGTAAGAGGTGGTCTGTCACCATTGAAGCCAATTTCCACAGAAGAATGAGCTTCTAATATATCATGGCCAATTAATACATCTGTACATAAGTCCTTCATAATCAATAATTCGACATCATTATAAGAGTAGTTCTTCAGCTTCAAATTTACTTGACAGCACCCAACAATATCAGAAGTCATGGAAGAATTAGCCATCGATATCCTTCCAAAATATGGTTTGACTTGAATACCACACTTAGCCACGTGAGTCTGATTTATGAAACTTAAGCTGCTTCCAGTGTCTATTAAAGCATCAAGTTCAATCCCATTTACTTTTGCTTTGATTATAGATTTTTGGAGGCAATGTGTAGCCCCTGAAACTAATGCTAAGGTACCTGCAGAAGTAGTAGCATTTACAGTATTTCTTTCTAGTCTAGATTTGCAAACACGTTGATAGTGACCTTTTTTTCCACATTTTCTGCAAGAAGCATCTCTGGCGGGGCATGAAGATCTAGGATGACGGTCACTTCCACAAAAATAGCACTTCTCTACTCTGGATGAAGTAGATGCAGCCGTCATGGAATTTGTATCTTCCACCCGATTTGCTTCATGGTCAATTGCAGCTGTAGGGGTAGGATTTGGTGTAGTGAGGTACGATGCTGAATGCAATTCAGCTAGTTCTAAAGTTCTGGCCTGTTCAAAAGCTCCATCTAATGTAACAGATAAGTTTTCTAATAGCCTTTGGCGAATACGAGGGCATCGCAGCCCGCTTATAAAGGCATCCCTGATGTATTCATTTTTGTATTCCTCTGCAGAAACAGATTTAAAATTGCAGTCCTTGCTCATTTGCTTAAGTACTTGCAAATACTCGCTAACAGATTCGCCCGTTTGCTGAGTTCTCGACGTTAGGCAATGTCTAGCGAAAATCTCATTGCGTTTCTTTATGTATAACGAATCGAGCACAGCGATAGCATCAGAATAATTAACGGAATCACTGATGTACTGATATACATCAAACGATACATGATTGCACAAAAGTGGCAGTTTATTTGCCTCTGTCACGTCAGAAATCCCATCCAAAAAGTTGATAAAGGTTTTTTTCCAATGCTGCCATTTTCCTTCGGCGTTTGCACACGTGGGGTCCACATCGAATTTGTCTGGTTTCAGTAAACGATCCATGTTACATTAAGAGTGAATTGTTCGAAGATTATTTTGCTTCTCAGTTGATTAAATTGACATAAAACAACATGATTTAAGATTAAACGACGATTATAACTTTAATCAACTGAGAAGATGCTACATCATTCATATTACATTATAGTATCCGAAAAGTAAACAACACACACTGTTGCCAAAGCAGTCATGAAATATAGGGGTTGCCAAAATGAGGTATACAACTTTCATCACAGTTGCCAAGCAGTGTCGTAAAGCACATTTTCCCTTCATAGAGTAATATGCCCTTTGGCTGTTGGCATGGATAGTATTTATGCTCTTTTAACCATAATATGATAAGAGTTTGTGTCATATTTTTTCTTTTTAGGTTTTTATAGTTTATGGGTTTTTTATGGTTTATGTTTTCAAAAATCTCATATTTATTCAAAGCCTATAACTATGTATTTCAAATTTAATTATTTTTGTTGGGGGATGGTATTAATATAAGTTTATTTTTCTAGTCATGGAAATCTTCAAAAACTGTTTCTTTTTTTTTTTTTTTTTCGATTGTTTCCAGTCTTTAGTTTCTTCCACTTCAATATTACACATCAAGATAAACAAATACTCAATTTTCCTCCATCTACAACATAAATATCATTAATTAAATTTATTGCATAAAAATTTAAATATTTAAAAGTGATAAAAATTTATATTTCTTGCATATCATATTTTTAAAAACACCAATTAATTTTAGTGCAGTATTATTCTTATTTACTATAATACATTACTAAAATAGATGATAAAAATTTGTCTGAGTACATAATTAATCAGCAACCTTTTTTTTTAAATATATTATGGGACTACTATCAGATTTATTTAAGCATTAATAATAATTTTGTATCTAAAATAGAAAAGTAAAAACAAACACTATCTTAATAAAAAAAAAAAAAAAATCCCCAAGCTATAAGAATTTATTAAACAGAGACAATTATATCAGGGTTTTTACAAAAATTAAAAAAAGAAATAAAGGGAAAAAAAAAGAATTTGTTTTGTTTGGGAATAAAATGGTAGTTAAAATTTACAGTACTTTCACATTAACCACATGCCATGAGATGAGTTTAGATCAATAAATATCACTGTAAGGTTGAGATAAATATACGTTGCTAGTTGCTATAAACATTGAAAAGTGGTTCTTAAAAGTATGTTAAAACTGATTTGTTAGTCACTTCATTTCAGTTCATAATGGTGATCAATCACTGCCAATGTGCTTAATAATAAAACAATAGAATCAAATTTTCTTTCCAATACTTGTTGATTTAAAAACTTATAACACCATTTTTTCTTTTTTTTTTTTTTTAGGTGGGGCAGTGCTTTTACTAGCCCCAGTCGAATCTACTGTCCTATTCCCATCAAAGAAAACTCAATCTATGTTATTCTAAGAAAAATAACAATAATAATAATAATAAAGTTTGTCCTTGTTATAGAGAACTTCATGATTAACTGTCAAACTATGTTCAAAATTATTAATTAAATTAAAGGTTATTTTAAACAAAATGTTAAAATGATTACAATAAATTGTAATTAAATTTTCTTTTGATTATCATCGTGATTGCTTAAAAGTATTCACAATGATAAACCTGGCAGTAATCTTAGTGATAACAGGGACTTCAATAACAAGGCAAAGACATACTGCAGGGATGAGATTAGCATATAGCTGAAACTGTACGCAGAGGCAAGACGTTGAAATGAAATACTAGAATTTTGATGACAAAATCTATTATATAGAGTAATAAATATTTATTTTAATCTTCAATGTATAAAAAAAGAGCAAATGCACATCAGAAACATAAAGAAAAGAGCTGAATTTTTTTTTAAAAAAAGCTGGAAAGCTAAATGCACAAATAAGCTGAAAAATCTCATCCCTGATACCGAAAATAGTTTAAATTTTAAAACTAAAATGTTAAAATTGGTGTTTTTCTTTTATATTGTTACTATTATTGGCCATTTTAAAATTATAATAGCAACCAATTATCCATTGTCAAAAAATTTTAAAATTTATTTTGATGATATATCACCCATCCAATAAGGTTTTTTTTTTTTTTTTTTTTTTTTAGTTCTTGCTAAACTTATGCAATAAATAAATATAAAACATATAAACTGAAATATTGACAAAAATTATTCAAAAAAAAAAAAAAAAAAATTCTTTTATTAGTAGATCAGTTCCGTGTGAATAAACAAAATACATGTCAGAAATTAGGATAATATTTAAAGGCCAGCTGGTAAACATAAGTTAATAGCACACTGCTGTGTTGAATTTTTTTTTTTTTTTTTTTTTTTTTTTTTTAATTAACACATATCTTTACAAGCACTTGATTAGCCTTAATTTTCAGTTTGCTTACTTTAAAACTGCGATCTTAAGTGATCATCTTATTCAGGATTTTTTTTTTTTTTTTATGTGTTCAACCGGTGCACGAATTCATCAGCATAATGAAGAAAACAGAATTGCTAAAAACCTTGTTGTTTAAGCTACAGTTAAAAACATATAATAACAGTAGTATTCAAATTTAAACATTTTAAGAGCTGAAAATTTATGTAATAGACCAATATAAATAAACGTAAAAATGCAGACACAAATTGCGAGCACAATAATACCACATAATCAAGAGTGGCTGTGTGCCACAAACATATACATATATATTTTTTTTCCTTTATTACCTTTTCAGCAATTGTTATTCCTATTTCTTCCATTTTTATCTTTTTTCCCAATAAAATAAATTAAATGTTCAAAAGATGACAATACAAAATACAACAAACTTATTTTAAAAAGAGATGAGTTGAGTTGTTCTTGTTTCATAGTCTCTCGAAGAAAACAAAACTGTTGGTTGGTTTAGTGAGTTTTACATCACAATTATGCTACACTAAATGAGTTTTGAGCATGAGAAATGTCAGGAGCGACATCTGTCGTGAGAAATATTTTATTTATTGAATATATGTAAGAAATCTTAAATACAATTAATTAAAATAATCATTTTAAAAGTCAATAGAATTTAAAACATGTTTTTTTTTTTCCTTTTCTAAAAATGTATGATTTAAAAAGAACAAGCATTATGTAAGAGAAAAAACGCGGAAATCCCGCCTTTTAGATTTTTCAAATATTCATTTTTACTCGTATTTTAAATTCAGTATAATAAAATTATAATTCTGTAGATCCGCGATTGTAATGAAATGCTCGCCCTCTGGTGGGCTAAGGTGAAATTATCATACCACTGCATATCATCATATTATGCAATCGATTTTTCATGATGTAATGGCGGAGAAAGAACAATAATAAATACACGTGGCTATTATATTTACTAACAACTGCAGTTCAGAAAGCGCCATCTATCGATCATTACAAACGCGGATAGTCTATATAGACCGTGGGCCATAGCTAGATATCGTTCAAGTCCATTTCAATCATCGAGGGGCAATTTCAAATTAATGTTAAAATTAAAAGAATATTTTATTATCTACAAATTCGCAATGTTCTGGTCTGAAGATGGGCACATTGTTTTACAATTGATTAAATTAATTCTACAAATTTGACATTTCTGCGGTTTTGCTATTCTACTTACACTTAGAGATAGTCAGATTCTCTATTCATTCATTCGCTTATCCTCTAAACAGTAGTTTCTTTCCGCTGATATTTTTAGCCCAATGACTGCAGTTGTTAGTGCGCGCGCTAGCATTTGATATGTTTTGTTTATGTTTACATTATCTTGAGTATTGTTGACATTTTTATCCAATTTTACTGTTGCTCTTTTTTCGTATACTTTTAAGGATTACATGCAAACGGAACGCTTGCAATTTTGATGACGTAAATTTTGTAAGTTTGTTGCAAATACAGTCGGCAGCAAAAGTAACAGAGTACTAGCGAAAATTCCTATGTAAAAAAAAAAAAAAAAAAATTAAAGCAGATTTGTTAAATAAATCCTTGTCGAATCCTGTTCTTAGTCAGTCTAAGAACACGATTCGACAAGGATTTATTTAACAAAACAGTGTTAAGTGTGCTTTTTTCATATAGGAATTTTTGCTAGTGCTCGGATACTTTTGCTGCCGATTGCAGTCATACATTTGGAACGCCTACAAACGGCTTTGCAACTGGAAGTGTTTCATTTGTATGTACAGTCGGTAACATATGTGTCCGAACACTAGCAAAAATTCCTATGTAAAAAAAGTCCACTTCATGCGGTTTTGTTAAATAAATCCTTGTCGAATCCTGTTCTTAGTCAGTGTAAGAACATGATTCGACAAGGATTTATTTAACAAAACCGTATGAAGTGTACTTTTTTTGCATAGGAATTTTTGCTAGTGTTTGGACACTTTTGTTACCGACTGTACCCCTAAGTAATCATTGCATTTAACTATTATCGCTCGTATATCCCTTCTGAGGAAACATTAAAAAATCGAGCCACGCTTTAAGATGTTCCTCTGCAACTGAAATGTTATTTTTCTAAAACGAGTAACTATGAGCTACCTTTCGGCTACCGGAAAATTTTAACAGAAAGATTTATTTTATTTAATGATGAAGTAAAATAAAACAAATTATTACAATTTTTAGGTAGCGAAAAGGTAGTAAGTTCGAAACTATACGTGTGACGTTTTAAAGGAACGCCAAAAGGCGTGTCTGACGGAAAATATGCCGAGCGTAAAGAGTTAATATAATGTAAAAAAAAAAAAATAAAAAAAAAAGACATATTGCTTGCATATGGAGGATACGATGCATTCAAAATTGAAGTGTTTTTCTGAAATAAGATGGGCTGAAGTTTCCCTCGACATCATTATCCTGCGTATTATTAACATTTTGATCGAATTCTGTTATTACTCTTTTTTCCTATATTTTTAAGTAGAATTATTACAGTTAATATAATGTCAGAAGAAATGACTTGTTGTTTGCACATCGATGATGAGATATATTCAAAAATGACGTGTTTATGTATATATATGTATAATAAGCTGGGATAAAGTGAGATTGTGTGCTGTTCAATGGAAAGTTTTAAATGTTAATGAAAGAAAAATATCTACTGATTTGCTTCTTCTTCCAATTAATGAACTGTCGGCTTTTCGACAATAGCATAAGTTACCACAAAAAGTATTACGGTAAATTTTAGTCTGAAATGTAGCTAAATTATTGCGAAACGTCAGTGGAGGCCTCCATGTGGAGACTCAAAAAGATTTTAGCTTCTGTTTGTGCGTATGAGCGTATGTCTGTCTGTCTGTCCCGCGATATAGGCTTCAAAAATCATGCTACTGACTTACAATTTCGAGCACATGTTACATGTTCATGAACCCCACAGACTTAGCTGTATAGTTTTGCGTGTGTATTCCATTTGTAGTTCGCGTACAGGGACACACCAAATTTTTTCTTATCATTACGGCCTATGGACAGAATTTGTATGTATAGCAATAGCGTCCGAAAAATACTTTGATTGACTTGAAAACTGGTATACAGATTCAGGCTCAGTATAGAAATAGCTGTATAACTTTTTATGTCTAGAATTTCTATGAATCGTGTACAGGGACACACCAAAGTTTTTCTTATCATTACGGCCTATGGAGTAAATTTCGCTTAAACAAATTTTAACGTCGTTACTCTGCATTCAACGAAATGAAATAAGTATACATTATTGAGATGCTTAAACTTATGTTCTCTATAGGAAATATGTGTGATTAGGCTTCATGATTAATGTATAGGACCTTACTAAAGAGTTCCAACAATGTCCTGTAATCATCCAAATTTTGCCAAATTTCGAACAAGTATTCTTGAAAAACATAGAATAACTTGAAATTTTTTTACTAGGGTATACAATGTTAACCGTTCTTTTACAGAGATACTCAAAAGAATTTCATAACATTAGAGCCTATGTGAAAATTTTTATCTAAGCGCATTTTAACGTGTTTATATTGGATTCAACATAATAGAATTAACATATATTATAAAGATTTTTAAAAAAAAGTATGAATAAGCTAAATTTATTTACAGACCACACTAAAGAATTCCGATGACATTGTATAATCATTCAAATGATCTCAAAATAGGTTGAAATATAAGTGAGTTATAATTAATTAGATGTATCATTTTTACTGTGGCTCCTTTTCAGGTACGTACAAAATAATTTCGTAAAATTAAGGTCTATAGACGTTATGTACTAAAAATGTATTTTAACATGTTTACACCCCATTAAATATAATGAAATGTTATTAGAATGTTTAAAAGCATGTTTTTCTGTGGAAATTTGTGGGCATAGAATTAATAATTAGTTTACAGGACTACATAAATTAATTCCGATATGTTATGTAATCTTTTTGCATTAAATTTGGTATAAGTATTTGTAATATACAAGGAATTAATAAAAGGCTATTACTAGGAAAATATATAAATGTACCTATATAGAGAGATAGATATAGACAGAGGACACATCGGGTGGTTGAGGGGGGCGATAGCCCCGCCAGAAACGTATCTGTTTATGTAATGTAACGAGTCAGTCATATATATGTACACATATATATATATATAAAGAGAGAGAAAGAAACTTGTTAGGTTTCACCCGAAAAGACAGAAAGTGAAATGCTTCTATTGGTTTAGGGAGCAAACCAATGTTACTAATGTTATTTCCAGAATTAAGTTAAAATGGAATTACACTGAGCACTTTTTCAAAAGAAATTATGATAGGTGGACCACCAGTCCTATTTTGGATACTCAGATATAACAAAAGACAGAGAGAGAGACCAATGTGTCGTTGGAAAGATAAAATTGTGAAGTTTGGAAGAGAAAAATTGCAGAAAACAGTGCAGATTGGAATAACCTAAAAGACGTCTGTTATCACTATTTGTCGCAGACGATAATTAATTTTCAGATTGATTGTCTACATATTGTAGTATCTATGTTTTTCTATGTTTATGTTTGTAGAATGGCAACAGCTATTCAGTGTTCGAAAAGTTTTGGATTAGAATAATCGAGCATCGTGAAGCTCCGAACTTGAATAGAAATACTTGAATCCTGAATCTGGAATTATTATTTAGAATCATGAAAATGTTCTTGTGTTATATCTACTTACTATTCTTATTTTTATTTCAACGTCTTCATCCTGCAGTGGACTGATAAAGGTTGAAATTCATAATGATGATGATGGTGATGATAATGATATATATAATACGGAATAAATAAAAAAAATCTCTTTTCGGCAAGCTTAAAGGCAAAGGTAGATTCCTTTACGTTAATGTTACAAAAGTAAAGAAATATTACATATGCATTAACACATACTTAGTCAATGGCTTTGTTCCCACACATTGCATTATTTACGTCGCTATTCTGTTTTTAAGAAATTTAATTATCGACTACTACTTTACATTCTACTTAACATTTTAGGCTAGATTTATTGGTCAGTAAATGATTAATTTTTTTTTAAATCCAAATTCATAATCATTCAACAAATAGAAGCCATAAACATATAAAATTTGGTTACAAAACTTGCGACCTAGCAATGGAATTTGTGATTTGACGGCAAAATTTGATAGTTGACGACGAAATTTTTTGACTTGGTGACGAAATTCGTTATTTGATGACAAAATTTGGCGAGCTTGGCGATGAAAAATGGCAGCTTTGAAGTCATTATATTTTCTTCCCACGTAAAAACCTCATATCTCTTCACAGACCAGTATCTTGTTCCCACAAGATAAAAAATCAAAGGAAGCTGTAACGTATTACTCTCAATTTCAATCGTAAATTTTAAATTCTTGCGTAAACCGGCGTTCTAAACTATTCACCACAAACGATATTTTTACCAAGACTAACGTATTATTTTAATCAACGAGATATGTAAATTAGAGTGCTGATTCAATGGATGAAGGATTAGCTTTCTGTGGTTCAAGATGAATCACGTGACATGAACCAATAGGTTGCTATGTTATGTTTGGCTGTTTATCGCTTTTTTGACGACTGTCCGCGAAAGACTCTAATTTATCGAACTACAGAATGATTTGAAATTGATATGATGACTTTAATATATATGTGATATAATTGCTACACACATTAAAAAAAAAATAATAATAATAATTACACAAATGAACTTGAAAATAAAACTAAAAGCATACGTATAAATCATAGAACGCAAACAAACAAAAGCTTTGGCGACAATGGTTGGCTGGGATTGCCAAGTGGCGCCATTTACAAAATTATCTCGAATTATGCGAAATATACTACCATGAATGCAAATAGCAAGAAAAATTGTTTCGAATGAATAATAAAAATATTATTTAAGCAATAAATAAATAATTAAAGCGTACGATCTTTCATAAAATGCATTATTTTCAGCTCATGATTTACTTCCATAGCCTTCGTCGAATAGTTGAAAGAGAAATAACAAATATTATGTATTAAAACATACAAAATAAAACAATTATAATTTACCTGTGAAAAGTTACTGGTCGGCGCCTACCAATTTTTTTTTTATAACAAAATAAATTCTTTTCGAAAGAGTTTCACAACTTTAAAAACTGTGTTCTTCCATAGAATGTTTGGAAATAAGCTAGCTGTAACCAAGGTAACCACCGAATACGCAGGTGCAAGAAGAGCATGTCACATGACTCATCTTGGACCTTCTCAAGGGTTACCATTTATCACTCTACTTTATATATCTCGTTGATTTTAATTTTATATTTTTAAATGATTATATTTTAAATGATTTAAATGATTACTGTTACCATGGTTTTTATATTTTCAGTGATCTTTTTTATTATCGTTTGCACGTGACGTAAGCATCAGATTATAAATTTAAGAAATTAAAGCTACTAGTATCGCCCAGTGGTCGAAACTCGACCATTTTTTTTTTGCAAAGCGAGGCAAAGCAAAGTTATTGCTTTGTCTTAAACGGAATGCAATTGCAACACAGCTGCGGCAATTGTCGAAAACTGAAAATCTAAAACTTTTCTGAATCTTTTATTTTCTACTTATATATGCACAGGAAAGAATAATAAATCCACTTTTTAAAAAATAAAAATAATTAGTTAATTTCACTTAATTAAAATGCAAGGAAATCTCAAAACGTGTAAATTCATCGGAAACCGGAAATCAAAAGTTTTTATTTATCTTCCACTTGCTTCTTCTACCCACAAAAGCTATCAATAAAGACACTTTTTTAAAAAATAAGTAGCCAATTTCAGTTAATTGAAACGTAAAGAAAGCTCAAAACATGTAAATTCAGCAAAAAACGGAAATCGGATTTTTTTCCGTATCGTCTACTTATACATGCAGCAGTTAGTAACAAATCCATTTTCCTTTTATTTAGTATATTAGTTGAATATTTCATAGATATAGTAATATACATAGATCTATCATCCCCATGTTAACGTGCAAAGATTTTTGATGCCGAAAAAGTTTTTGGCATCAGCCATGATGAGAGAGTATAAAACTCGAAAACAACAATGGAATAGAATGTTGATATCATAGATATAGTAATAAGACATGGTTGATATATATTGAAAATGCCGAAGTACTGCGTGGCTTTTAATTGTAGAAATAAATTTATGAAAGGAAGTGGAATAAGTTTTCATAAGTAAGTTAAATTTAACTAATTTATGAAAAATATGATTTTTTATAATCAGTTGCTTTGTTATTATTATGGTTTAAATACTGTTTTGATTTTTAATGGAATACTTTTTTTTAAATTTTAATATTTTTTAAGTTTTTATATTAGTAAGTAATATCGAATTTTCCAAATTCTTTTAAACGTAGTTAGCAGTGGCAGAGGTAAAACCCGCTTGTTTTAATATATTAAAACTAGTATTACCGCAAGACTTTCTTCTCTATTTAATCCTATACAAATTTATTCAATACAAATTATTTATCAAGTTATAATTTATTAAAGATATTTTCCATGACGAATGCAGACGATTTTTTTCTTAAAGTAGTATAATAATAAATGCTGAAAAAAATCATTTTTGTGCAGACATGAAAAGATATACAGTCGAATCTTGTTAACGTGAATCTCAAAGGGGATCAAAAATCTGTTCATCTTATCAGTAGTTCATGTTATCAGTAACTGATTGTCATATAACTAAAGTAATCTTCATTTTGACGGGGATTGTGGTAACAGTTCATGTTAAAAGTAATTCACGTTAACGAGGTTCGACTATATATATATGTCTATACTATATATACATTATATATAACATTAAAAATAAAAGAAATCGGTAGCTTCGTTTTAAATTAATACAGATGTATGGTTCATCCATTCGTTTTAGAAATATTGACGAGTTCTTTCTAAAATATCCACATTGAAAATTTACACAGGCCCCGGGGGAAGAGCACTTCCTTCCCAGGAGGAAAGCAATGCTCCTACATGCGCACATTTTTTTTTTTTTTCAAGTTTATTACTACTATTATCAATAATTCATATAAATTTTACATTCATGCGTTAAAAATAACTCACATTATATACATTTATATGAAATTTTGTCCTATACTGCCATGTTAAGTACTTAGAAAAGGAAAAAAAAAAATAGGATGGCAGCGCCACCTGTTGAGCGATTGATTCCCAAGACTCATACTAGGCGAGACGTATTAATCCTCGACGATATATTTAATGCCCCAGCCCGCCCGTTCCCGCTGTTCAATGTCTTTTTCTAGCCAATTTTGTCCTTTTATTACTTTCGGTGTGAGCCTGTTTTTTTTTTTTTTTTTTTTTTTTAACACACTTGACATTGTGAGTTTTTTTGGTTTTCTTCCCATGCTGTTTCTATGGGTTTTTTGCTTTTTTTCTCCTCTTTTTCTACATTCTAAAGTGGCGGTGGCTACATTCTAAAGTGGTTATATGTTGCGACTGGCCGTTAAAGGGTTCACGCGAATTTTTCTAAATATGAGTATATGTCCAATCGCTTTATCTCTCTAAAGAACACTTAATCCCAAACTTTTATAAAAATCGTTATATCCATTTCCGAGTAAACCTAATTTCTATTATATGTTGCGACTGGACGTTAAAGGGTTAACGCGAATTTTCCTGAAGATGAGGATATGTCCAATCGCTTTATCTCTCTAAAGAACACTTAATCCCAAACTTTTATAAAAATCGTTATATCCATTTCCGAGTAAACCTAATTTCTATTATATGTTGCGACAGGCCGTTAAAGGGTTAACACAAATTTTTCTGAAGATAAGGATATGTCCAAACGTTTTGGTTCTTAAAAAAGAAAAAAAGAAATAAAAAAAAAAAGACACTTAACTCCAAACTTTAAACAAAATCGTTATATCCATTTCTGATTAAACTCAATTTCTACTACATGTTGCGATTGGCAGTTAAAGGGTTAACACTAATTTTCTTGATGCTAAGGATGTTCCAATTGTTTTAGGTCTCTAAAAATCACTTATCCCAAACTTTTATGAATATCTTTATAACCATTTCCGAGTAAACATAAATTTCTTCTCTATACAGTCGGTAACAAAAGTGTCCGACTGCATTGCGAATGGCAATTAAAGGGTTAACTCTAATACCTCAAAAGATGAGGATAAGTCCAATAGTTTTTTCGACCATAAAAACTTCTAACCAGACGGAAATAGTAGACAGAAACGATAAATTTCTTTAAATGTCGTTATTCCATACAAAAAAAAAAAAAAAAGGAAGAAGAAGAAAAGAAAAATAAGAAGAACAAAAAATGAGAGAAAGAGAAGTGAGTATTTGGAGTTTTTTATTCATCTTTAGTACATAAATTATTCATAAATTTTATTTGCTAAATTATCTGTGTGTATTCCCGTGTATATTCAGTCGGGGAAAGACATCCACAAGAGAGTAAAATGGCCGTCTTTTCCCGAAAAAAAAAAGCATCACTTTTTCGGCCTCGCTGATCAATCTATGTCTTATTACTATATCTATGGAATATTTATTGTTTAAATATCACCCTTTGAAATGAAATGTTTATGTTTACATTCGAAACTGGAAGTTTGCCATTTTTTTTTTTCTGGAGTTTTGTGATTTTAAATTAAAATTTTATCAATTTTACAGAAAAAATAACTCAATCAAACACATGTAGACAGTAACTTATATATAACTATACCGAAATATCGGAATTAAAATCGGCAGATAATTTCCGTTATTTTTTAATATTTTTTTACAAAAAATCCAATGGACAATTAACATAGAAAATCTTTTTCATGGCTCCATGAAAAGTGACAGTGACGTCATCACTTCGCTTGCGTATAGTAATGCTACATTACTGTGTCATAAATTACTGTGTCTATGGTTTTATTTGAGCTTTATGAAATTGCCAGATTTAACAACTTTCTACTTTTAGGTATTTTTTAATGTAAAGGAATACGTGTATAAAAGGGAAAAAATGGGGGAAAATGCATAAAAAATAAATGTATTTTTAAATAAATGTATTTTCTTGACATCGCAAGAAAATAATATTTGTATTCGCACCTTCCGGCTAACCATACCTTTCGAATGATAACATTTTCAACTCTCTACTCCCATAATTAATATGTTAAAAAGGGACTACAAATTTTATGCTTGCCTATTAATATATAGATAGAAAAAGTCGGCTTCAACACAATTGACGAAAAATTACTTTTTAACTTGTAACTTTTAAGCAACTGAAGCTATCGAAAAAGTTTAAATACAAAAGTTGTTCTTTAGGGTAAGGCGGTAATTCGCCTAATTTGAAGTATTTTCCTATTTTCAATCTTAAAGAAATTATGGGCAAATGAAAATTTCCATCCCTACCATTTCCACCCCATTGGAGCTGGATGCCCCATCTACGAACTCGACCGAGATTTTTACTGTCTTGACAACATATCCCGAGCTGGTTAAATTTAAATAAAAATTACTCCAGTTATCGTGTTCACGACTTAACATGGGAAAAAGCGTTATACACATCTGTATATATATATAAATTACGTGTCACGATGTTTGTCCGGGGTAAACTCCTAAACTAACGAACCGATTTTAATGAAATTTTGCACACTGTGTGCAGTTTGGTCCAACTTGAGAGATAGGATAGTTTTTATCTCAATTTATTGTCACAATATTGTTTAATTGCAATTATTTGTTAATTATAGACCTTTATTAAAGTTGCTCCAAAATATCTGTGAGTTCCATTAATTTAATTGTTGCCAAAAAAAAAAAAAAAAAAAAAAAAATACGAGTTCATTTTCTTTCGACATAAAAATAAATACATTTAATCAAACGTGAACGTTAAAAAATTATAAAAAGTTAAATTATGCATGTCACGAAAATTGACGTCATAATCAATTTAAAGATTTTATACACATTGATAAAGTGCAAATGTAGTTCTATCATAGATATAGTAATATATATAGATCTCTCATCCCCATGTTATCGTACAAAGATTTTTGATGCCGAAAAAAAAAATAAATAAATAAATAAAAGCTTTGGAAACAGCCATTAAGT